>OZ004653.1:6849879-7422399 GCA_963924495.1 Nemapogon koenigi | reverse complement strand
TGGCGAAAACCTTATCTATACTAATAATGAAGCTTTCTTGAATCTCTAGAACTATATACAAGTCGAATTTTATTATTGCATTTGATAGCCCAATTGTTGAGGAAGGTTTTATAGACTACCTACCCAAGGAGGTGAAATTGTATCCCTAATGCAACGCGTAGGAAGTCGTGGACATTTGAAAAAATATTTTTGCATGGGTTGGGTTGTATAGGGAAAAATGTTCTATTGGTCGGATGTATTTGAAACGTAGCTACTTGTGGCCCTGCTACGTGCTGATAAATTGTCTATAGCTAAAAAAATTTTCACAGAGAATATGCATTTATGAACCTCTGTCTCTCGGAGCGATTAATATAGTAAAAAAATGCTAAGTTTCAAATACAATCGAAGCCGGGACCTCAACCAATATCCTGATTTTTTTTCAAGTGCTTCATGTGACAAAGAAAATATACCAAATATATCTATTAATAATTCATCAAAATATTTTTTTAATCTTTTGAAGATTATTTTCCCCTCTAATGATGAAAAATAATCAAAAAAATCAAAATTAAATGTTTCTTTTAAAATTAGATTAAATTATGTATTTTGTAAAAGACGCTATCTGTTGGAGATCACTTGAACTAACGGTGCGAAGTTATTTATAAAACAAAATCATATTAACATCCATATAAAAACTAAAATATATCAAAATATATAATAATTAATTTAAAAAAGAATGAATTTGTTTCAAAATTAAAATACTTAAAAATACTTGTTATTCCTCAAGTTCATAATTACCAAAGTTATAATTATTATAACTTTGACATACCGACAACTTTCCCAATGACACTTTTAACAAAATTACTTTTACAAATAAGTAGATAATATTATACATTGTCTTGTTATACAATTAAAATTATAGTATATGTAAAATCATTAATTAAAACAACATGATGGGCAATCGTAATTTACTTTTAAACGAATTTACCTTTAAGACAACGCGACAAAATTATTATGTATATGATAGTTTGATAAATGCATATAGATAATGTCGAATTAACGCAGTGATAAAAATATTCGTGGAGTTAAGACGTGTGGAGCTGTAGATTGACAAGTAATTTTGTAAATATCATAATAATATAATTCATACAATATGACTGAGGCACACATTGACGTTTTTGAAAATGATGAAGTTGCTGCGGCTGATGGTTTTTATAGAGATTCAATAGCAGGCAACATACCAAAATACGACAATAAAGAAAACGAAGGTCTAGAAAATAAATTACAAGAAATACCTTCATTATCCCCGGAAGTACGTTTATCAAATAAGAAACCCTTAGCACAAGAAGCCACAACATACAGATTAGAGGAATTTGAGAAAAAAGTTCTATACATATTCAATCAGGTTAATGTAGCAGGATATGAAGAAAGAAAAGGCTCTGAAGAAGATGAATTAAGATTAAACAAAGTGTTTAAAAATCTTGGTTTTGATATAAAACTGTGCCCTAATTTGAAACTAGAGAAAATATTTGAAGTTTTAAACGAAAGTAATATGTACTTACTTCTATAATTATTTCATTATAGTCTTAGATTTATAAATGACATTATGTGCCAAGCTTTAAGAGATCGTGCTTCGGAAGGCACGAAATGTTTAAAAATGGATGATGGAAGCAAGAGAAGGATGTAAGCAAGAGAAGGATGTAAGGAAGATGTGGCGCTACATCTCTGCCTGCCCCTTTGGGGAAACAGACGTGAAGGTAGTTATGTATATACCATCATCAATAATAGTCTAATCTAAGTAGTACAGGATTATGTTTCTGTGCCGGGCATGTTTTGATAGGCAAGTATTTTTATTTAATATTAAATTAATTATTTATTTAATAATTAATGTTTTCGAATGGTTTCGAACGATAAATATGGTCAAGAGCATGCTCTATATAAATTTTCAGACTGCAGGTAGGTGGTCAGCTTCCAAAGTTATGTCAAAATACAACCTATTTTTATTTTGGGAATATTGTTACGAGCTAGGGTTCGAAGAGATTTAAAATACTGATTAAATAGACAAACTTTACTTTAAACACCACAAAAATACAGTTAAATAATTAAACACTACAGAATAACACTTAGTCGCACTAAATTCCACTTCACTGTTTCGCTTTGATCGCTTTGATTCGCACTGTGTTATTTCCGGTCAAGATCCTCTGTTTATATTGCCCACCGAACATTCGAGACACGCCGAGATTGTTGTACAAAGTTATAGACGCGCCTCGATGGGACTCGGCGCCAAATACCTACACACCGACCGCGGCCGATTTTGGTACCTATGGCTAGGCACATACGGTCCATTTTCGTTTGTACTTGATTCTCTCTGGATGTTTCTAGAGACGTCTATCGGCCTTGATGTGTTTAGGTATTTATTTGTGCAATTTAAGTACCTATTCGTTACAATATTATATCGAGCATCTTCTTGGTCATATCTATTGTTTGGTTACGTACCATTCGAAAACAGTTATTAATTAAGTAATTAATTAAAAATGCTTGCGGCCATTGGATCTTGTACTATCTATATACTATTTTTATATATATAGATTGCTGTCAGAAGCAATTTTCAACATGACAGTAACAGTGGTTTGAGTGGGCATTGGGTAACGTTTGTTTGAGCCATGAACTCAGGACAACTCTAAAGTCAGGTCGTTTTATATAATTATCCAATTCATATAATTAACTAAATAATACAAAAAAAATATTTGTAAGTAAAAAAGGCATTATGTAGGTACATTAAAGATCACCCCGAGCGAAGCCGGATTTGTATCTAGTAATACTATAAAACCAAATTAATTTAATTAATTAAATTAACCCGGCTTCTCACAATTTGGGTTTAAAACAATTTAGATATATACATAAATATACGCTTATCTATTATATAGGTAGTGAAAACCGTGATAAGTAGTTCAGTTCAGTATGTCTTGATATATGCTACCGCGGATTTTTTTGTAGGTAATTTTATTCTACACAATGGACAATATTATTACGTATCTATATCTAGTAGTAATAAGGGTATTTGTGTAGGTATTCAAATTGTTGTAAACTGATATTGTGCCCACGTGGGGTGTATCGGTATTTACATTTTTTATATTTTTGTCATTGATTTTTGTATTGGAATTTGTTTTAGTGAAATCTAAGGACTTCTCAGACTACGGTTGTATTGGCATCGTCATCATGACACATGGCAATAAGGACGGCAAACTAATGGCAGCAGATAGACCCTACTTGGAAGGAGATGTCCTCACATATTTCAAAAGCAATGTCAATCCTTCCTTAGTCACTAAACCAAAATTTTTGGTTATACAGGTATGAATTTAATTTACAATCATGATCATTATTATCATTTGACTCTAAATTCACGGGAAAAATGAACGGTCCTTTGTAAGGCTTGCATGGTGATATAGGTCTAACACCTAGCGGCTCTGTGAGACAGGCCCCGTCGGATGCCTAGAAGCAGAGATAAAATGAAATAAAAATTGGGCTATTGTTTTGGATCGGTTTAACAAGTGTATTGGATGAGACTACCGTGGTCTGCCGGTATCATACAATTCAAATTCAAATTATTTATTTGTTTGTTCAAGAAACATTATACCCGTGTCGGTGTATACATATTAGAAAAAAAGATTAATCAAAAACAGAAATACCAAAAAAAACTACATAGGTGCTAAATAATTACTTGTCAAGATACAATACATACACAAATTAAAATAACAATGTCAAAAAATAATAATAAACTTACTTACATACACAATTTAAATGTCAAAAACAAGAAATAGTATATGAAATTCCATGGTCAAAATAAGATCAAATATACTAGAATTAAAAAATAAAACTGTAAAAAAAATATTGTTGTATCTATTTCAATTCATGGAAATGTAAAATTGGCAGGTGGTGACTCGCCGTGACGTTCGTTATTGTGTCTGTGGCCACGAGTAAGGTATATGGCTGTCACGGAGCCTAATTCACCATGAAATTATATCTTGCCTGAATTTATATATTGGGGAAAAGTTACACAAGTCGGTCACAATATTTTTATTAAATCCTGAATTTTCTCAATTTCAGGCGTGTCGTGGTCTTAATCCGTCACAAAGCATTGAAGTACTTTCAGATGGAAGTAAACTGAGGAAAGATCACGCAGAGGAAGTCAGACCTTACACTTTACCAGTAGAAAGTGATATTCTAGTTCTACACAGCAGTTATTATGGGCAATATTCTTTAATGTATACCTATCATTACTTATTTTGCATTCTCCTTATTTATTTTGGCCACAGAATAAGTTCTATTAGAGATCCAATTTGGTTTCGAATTTATGGATACAATCTCAAGGCACAATATACATAACTCCAGGTCCCCAACTCACTCGTACTTTAGTGTATAATACACTCGTCTTTTATCTATAGGTATAAGCAGAGTTTTAATTAATTGGGGATTCTAATGGCAGCCATCTTCTCTAGAAGAGATAGGAACATACTTTCTTTGCTTCAGCTCTTTTTAGAAATAGGCACACTTACCTTTTTTTTTGTTATGGGCCGTGGTACTACTTTTATCACAAACGAGTAGTACCACAGGATAGAAACGCTTCTTTACCTAAATAATGACGTCACTATGTCGTCTGTCGGCAAAACTTTGAAAATCTAATATATAAAAATGTATATATGTTTGTTTGTTCGTCATCCATAGACTCAAAAAATATTGGTCCGATTTGAAAAAATATTTTTGCATTTGATAGCCCAATTCTTGAGGAAGGTTATTATAGGCTATTTAATTTAACATCACGCTACCTACCCTAAGGGGTACGAAGTAGCGGGCATTCAGCTAGTCTATTATAAAAAAACTATGACATAGAAAACAAAACTTAATAATTGAAATCGCCTTAAATAAAACAAAAATATTTTTAATGTAATTAGAAAGCTAGACTTTAAATAGGTACTGAACAATTTTTTTTCTCTTATAGGGTGTGTGGAGTATCATTAGCAAAAATTTGATTTTTTAAATTAAGTTTCTGATTATAAACAAAATTGTGCGAATAAGATTATTTAGAAATCTCTATTTTATTAAGAAATTTTTTATTAGTTTGCCAGCACTTTTTCTTGAATGACATGTTACAGTTCCAGTACTCGCTAAGTACATAGGTACTTTTTAATACAAGAGCCACAAATGCTAAACATCTTGTACACTTTTCCTATACAAATAAGTAAATTAGATTCTAAAATAGTGAGTAAACGCTGGTAGCAGCTAGCCATAACTAAACTATTTTGATAATAATGTTTATTATTAATTTCAGACACGAAGAAAAGGGTTCCTGGTTTATTCAGACACTCTGTAGTGTAATTGAAGAATACCACAGATATTATCACTTGGAAGAGATTATGAAATTAGTAATACGAGAAGTATCAAAGAAGGAATATGTCATTAAAAACCGCCAATCAAATGAACAACAAATTGAGAAACAATTGCCAATTATGACAACAACACTAACACGAAATCTGTTTATAAGAAAATATGAACTAAACGAGTCTGAATCGGACAAAACAATATTAGTACTTGAAAATAAAAGTGACGCATTGAATAATTCTAAAGATGTTAATGAATTAGAATTACACCAAGATTGTCAACAAAACTTTTCAAGAGATGATAAAGAACAAGGCGAAACAAAAAATGTTAAAAAAGATGAAATGGACCATCCAAAACTAAGCTGTCAATGTAATAGAGTTAGAACTAATTACTTTAATCATAAATATGCTTACGTTAAACATAATACACAATTATATATAAATCATAATGACGATGCATGTGCTAAGATGGTTTTTGAATCAGTTAAAACATGTGAAAATGATGACAGATTCCAAAAGGATCAGTTGTCTAATATGTTAGAACTTTTAATTAAAAATAAGAAAATATCTTGTAGGGAATGCAACATTGATGTTACAGTTAAATTTCATTAGCTTTTACCTACGTTTTATCACTGTCTGGCAAAGTATCATCTATCTATATCTATACTAATAATAAAGCTGAAGAGTTTGTTTGTTTGGGCACGCTAATCTCTGGAACTACTAGCGGGCAGTGGGATTTGAAAAATTATATTCTTGAGGAAGGCTATATAACATCACGCTATGACCCAAAGGAGCGAAGCAGTAACTATTAACGCGGGTGCATCCGCAAGGCACAGCTAGTTGCTTTATATACATATATACAGAGTCTTTTATTTAAGTGGGGCCTCCATGGCAGTTTACTTTTACAGAAGAAATAGGAACTTTTTATGTGGACTTCAGCTACTGTAATTGTCATACTTTTTTTGTCAATTGATTAAATACTTTTTTTAAATTCAATATTTTGAAAAAAAAAAGTTTTAGTCACAAATAACATGGGCTAAAAAAAGAGGAGGAACTCTGGGACCGTAACACGGTTTCGGGAGCGGCTAAGGCAAAGAAAGAAAAGAAAAAAAAGCAAAATAATCGATCAAGTTTCATGTGATAATGAACGAAAAAATCGTGTTGTTGGTCAAGTTTATTAATTACATTCGCATACAATTTATTTTGCAATGATTTTTTTATATACTCTCTGCAAACAGGTAGGTAAATTATATTTAAATTAAGAATTGTATAAACTGCTTATCAATTGTTTCCTTCAATGTAGTGAATTAAACTTGATCGATTTGAAAAATATTTTTTAAGAATTTTTTAGAATCGCATTTGTATGGCAATTTTAATTTCAGATAAAAAGAGACGAAGTCGGCAAATAAAGTATATTCCCTTCTAAAAAAGTAGGTTGGATTGTGATCGTACGAATTTTTTAATAAAAATATTTTTATACCTAATAGTTATTATTTTTATTTGTTTTATAATTTGGTGCAATAAAAGTTTTATTTAAACATTATGTTTTATTCGCTAAATTATTAGGTTAGGATTGCAATTAGTAGATAAGTGTAAGCATAGTGGCCAGAGACAACATTATTCAATAAAATTTTTATGTAGCTAGGCGGACGTTGGAAATTATTTAAAAAAACAGCCTAGTTGAGATCAGTATCTCAACCTATATGTTTACGTGCTATTGATTACAAGAGAGACTATAGCCATTGGTTTATTTTGGATATCGATCTACATACCTTTTGGATCTTGCAGCATTAGTTGAGTGAGCCTTTTTATAAAATGGCGATGAACAGCTTCCCTTCTGAAAATATTCACCCTTCACCCCTGCTATATAGTACCTACTGATCCCTATTAAATAAAAAATAAAAAAGTTTTCACTTCAAAAACCGTTAGTTAAGTGCAGATCATATTTATCCTTTACACCATGTCATTTAGATGTAGGTATACTTCAGGAACTAGCACAGGTTTATGTAATTAATTATTTTATATTATTGTTACTATGTTAAGAATATTGTAAATATTACATTACCATTATAAACTGTTGAATTGATTAATTAAATTACTTACGTGTAAAAAAATAATAACAAAAGTGCTATCTATTGGGTAGGTAACAGGGGCTCTCCCTAAGCAACTGCTGTTTAGGCTAAAGATGCTGTGTGATTTTTTAACATAATAATGAGATATTGAGGTGGCTCCAATAGTCCACACTAGATTGTGTTTGTGTTACACAGCTTCACTTTTTCATGGCCACTGCATGGATGCTGTACACGATTACATAGACTGATTCACTAAAAATGGATCTATCACGTTTAGGAGCTGAACACAGAATAGTGGATCAAGTCGAAGGAAAAGTCAGCACCAGCGCTCTTTCATGGCGTATGCTATCTAATCCGTCAGAAATATACCTAACAAAATCAGATGTGTAAAATGAAGAGATTTACAAAAAAATAATAAGCAGGTATATTTTGTAGGTTTTGCTTTTAAAATTATTGACTTTATTAATATTAAAAATTGTTTACATTAAAAATCTCAAAACTACAATTTTTTTTATTTAAAATGTTTTAAACCGACATTGTACCCGTACGAAGCCGGGGGCGGGTAACGGGTTGCTAGTAACAATATAAAATACCAAGAATTTTATTTATTTCATTACATTATCAAGATAGTTGCTCGAATAATCTATCGATTCGTTTAAAAAGCAGATAACAGGCAAGGTGATATGATAAGTATTTACTTAAAATATTATACTAGTTTTGACCGCGGTTTCTGGGTGACAGCTAAACATTTTTGGGTAATTACAAAATCGCTAACATTTAAAAGTTATAACAACAGAATCTCTAATTTTATTTTGGTATAACAATAAGAAGATATAATAACTATAGACATAAATTTAAAATAATTACACAGCTCCTGAAACCGCGTTACGGTCCCTGGGTACATGCGGAAGACCAAGTCACCCACTTTTAGCCGATGGTTTTTGTGAGGCTATACTTAATGAGTGGCCAGTTCTGTTGAGGTATATTTAGATGGAAAAGCCTCTAAGTGTGGTTCGACAGATTATGTAAATAAGTTTTATTATAAAAAACCCTCTCTAGCGATCTGTTTTTATCTATCTAATTTTTAGAAGCATAACATACATTCGATATAAAATAATTTTGTATACCGCTCAAAAGCCATAAAACTTATATAATCTAATATTTAGAACACATAAAACTTAATTTATGTAATTTCTAAATAAGTTTTGTCACTATTCTGATTTTTCCGATTTTTTAAGAAGCTTATCGAAAATGTTAATATTGTATTGAAATAAAATAAATATAATGACAACTTTCCCAAAATAAAATCTTTCTCAAAATTACATATTCCCAAAATGACTTGTTTCCCATAAATAACACTTTACTTTCTTACATTCTCAAAATAACACTTGTAAAAATATGATCGAACAAATAGACTTAAAAAAACTAAATTGTTATTTAACTAAAACAAATTTTCTAATAGATAATAATTATAAAATAAATAATTATAAACAAAATCATTAAATTGATAGTAATAGTAATAGTAGTAGTTATTGTAATAACAAATTTATTCTTAAGATTGACAGACAACGCGACAAGTTTATTATTATGTATATAGATTGATAAATGGATATAGATTATGTCGAATAAACTCAGTGATAAAAAAATTCGTAAAGTTAAGACGTGTGTAGCTGTGGATTGACAAGTACTTTTGTAAATATCATAATAATATAATTCAAACAATATGACTGAGGAACACATAGAAGGTTTTGAGAATTATGAAGTTGCTGCGGTTGATGGTTTTTATAGAGATTCAATAGCAGACAACTTACCAAAATATGGTGATGAAGAAAATGAAGTTCCAGAAAATAAATTCCAAGAAACACCTCCACCGTCCCCGGATATACGATTCTTAAACACGAAGCCCATAGCACAAGAATCCACAACATACAGATTAGAGAAATTTGAGAAAAAAATTCTATACATATTCAATCATGTTTATGTAGCAGGATATGGAAAAAGAAAAGGAACGGAAAAGGATGAACTTAAACTACATAAAGTGTTTGAAAATCTTGGTTTTGAATTAAAACAGTGCATTGATTTAACGCTGGCGCAAATATTTGAAGTTTTAAACGAAAGTAATTACTTATTTCAGTATTTCAGTCTATATTAAGTTTTTAGTCTTAGATTAAAGCAAAAACAAAAAGTGACAAGTTTTAGGCACGTAGGTATAGTAGGAATCTACGCTTCTTTTGAAAATAATAAATACTTCGCTTGTGGTCTATTTAAGTATCGCAGGTATGATTTGTCCATGATATCATTAGTAGGATCCTTATAGCTTGGGGCGAAAGCAAATGAAAGGCCCGTACCACGAACTTTATAATAGATAAATAAAAAACTCGTTCAGTTCTAGAAACAAAATGATTTAGCGATCAATAAATCACCTAGCACACTAAATAATTAGCGCTAATTTAGCCCTCCTTTAACAGTTAGGTTGCCCCTTATTTTAAATTAAAATATTTCTGAATTTCTTCAATTGGAAAAACGGCCATAATATACATACAAACACAGAAAGGTTCCACCCAAAAATAATGCTTTGTCATCCTCACTTATTATCCCAACTTTCACAACATTTCGCAATTGTTATTTAATTTAGTACTCTTAATTTGGTAAACAAATATAAAATGCGTTAAAGATATAAATATGAAAATTGGAATGTAAGTATATAACATATAAAGGTGCACTAAGAAAGAATTTTTCGAAAATCAGCCCCTAAGAGGGTGAAATGGGGTGTAAATTTTGTATTCCCAAATATAACAGCAAGTTAAAATAACGTATTATAAATAAGTTTTAGTCTAAACTTATCGTCAAATATTATAATGTATGTGTAAGAAGCAAACTCAGTTAAGGATCGGGAGAAATAGCGCTCCTTTGGTATCTAAATAGGCGTAAAAGTATTTTATATGTAATATGTATAATTTACAAATCATAACTTAAATGTAATGGTAATAAATAAATAATATATAAAAAAAATTATAAAGATTTAATAGCAGATAATATAACAAAATATGGCGATGAAGAAAATGAAGTTCCAGAATATAAATTACAAGAAACACCTCCACCGTCCCCTGATATACAAAGCCCTTAGCACAAGAATCCACAACATACAGATTAGAGAAATAGAAAAAGAAAAGGCTTAAAAAAGAAATATAAAATCAATGCTAAATCTCATTTTTTTTATTTTGATTTTGTGTTTTTTTTTAGTGAAATCTAAGGACTTCTCAGACTACGGCTGTATTGGCATCGTCATCATGACACATGGACATAAGGACGGCAAACTGATGGCTGCCGATAGACCTTACGTGGAAGGAGATGTTCTTAAATATTTTAAAAGCAATGTCAATCCTTCCTTAGTCACTAAACCAAAATTTTTATTTATACAGGTATGAGTACAAAATCATTAATCACTACATGTTATAAAACAAAACCGCTTCTATCTGTTATTCTTGGAAACAAGGTTGTCATTTTGTTTTAATTTAAGATCAGATATAACTGCATACAGTCCGGATATACTAAATATACCTAACTCTAAATTAGTTGTTGAGCAAGGTTTTGTGATTTCTGAGAGGACTACTTTAGCAATTATTAGTAACATTTGTGAATAATTGTATATTATTCTTCTCATAATATCGTATCATTTCAATTAAATGTATTTTGTCCAAATCAGCTAATTTATGACGATTTTTGTCAACGAAGCTGCAAGAATCAACAGTTTTAAAAGTTATTTTGGCCTGCATTGCCTACAAGGTAGTGAAATGCGCCTATCATGTCAAACAATATTAGTCATACTTTCATTAACATTAACAATCCTTTGTTATGAAACAAACTTCATGTTGGTAATAAATTGGAACGGATATCAAATAATATGACTAATAAATACTTATCTTTATCTATTTTGGTATGTTTAGTACTTTATACTACTGTACTAGGCCTTTTTAGGTTATATTTGATTTTATAATATACGTGTTTGACTCTTCTGACTCCGCTTTTTTTCGGCTTCACGACTGAATATTTTATCGATGATTCTTTTTAGACATATAAAATTTTAAAACTTCAAGCTTTATGTTTGTTAGAATTTTATAGTAGCTTGTGTGCATTTGTTTACTACTTAGTATTGTGATGGCACTGATGGTATTGTGGATAGTATTTAATTAGTTAATACCACTCAGGCTGAGTTTTTATTTTATCTTGGAAATTGCAGGCGTGCCGCGGTCGAGATGCATCAGAAAGTATTCGAGTACTATCACAAATAAGTAAAATGAGAAAAGATCACGTAGATGAAGTTAAACCTTATACTTTACCAGTAGAAAGTGATATTCTAGTTGTGCACAGCAGTTATTATGGAAAATATTCATTAAGGTACAATCATAATTTATACTGTTTCATAAATAGGAATTAAACTGCTAACTATGCAAGCCTACCTGACTTTGCATTATTACATGCACTACTACATGCCTCTTTTATTATTATTTTTTTAGTTATTTTAACATTTTCCGAAAACGAAAATGATAACCAATGTTTTAAAACTTAAAATAATTTCAGACACGAAGATGAAGGTTCCTGGTTTATTCAAACACTCTGTGAGAAAATTGAACAACACCATAAAGAACGTCATCTTGAAGAAATCTTGAAATTAGTCGTACGAGAAATAGCAAAGAAGGAATTTGTCATTAAAAACAGGATAACAAATGAACCACAAATAGAGAAACAAATGCCTATTATGACATCAACACTAACACGAGATCTTTATTTAAGAAAGTATGAACTAAACGAATCTGAAACGGACCAATCAATGTCAAAAGATGGCGTATTACTAGAAAATGAAAGTGACACAGTAAATATTTCAGAACATGAAGTAGATGAATTAGAATCACAAGAAGATTATCAACCAAAACATGTTAGAGATGATAAAGAGCAAGCTGAAACAGAAAGTTATGTTCAAAAAGATGAAATGGATGATCCAAAACTAACCTGTCAATGTTTTAGAGTTAAAACTAATTACCTTAATTATAAATATGCTTATGTTAAACATAATACACAATTATATATGACTCAATATGATGATATAGGTGCTGTGAAATTGTTTGAATCAGTGCAAACTTTGGAAGGCGATGACAGATTCCAAAAGGATCAATTGTCTAATATGTTAGAACCTTTGATTAAAAACAAGGTAATATCTTGTAGGGACTGTAACACTGACGTTACTTTTAAATTTCATTAGTCATTACTCAATAAAGTTATTGATTTTAAAATGGTTTTGTCACTTTCAGCAAATCAGTATCGTTGCTTTATACAGACTGTAACATGACTCCGTCGATATTTTTAAATTATATTTTTTCTCTTAGAAAGGAACCATGGCTGGATTTCTTAAGAGGCCTTACCGATTCAAAATATAATTTTAGCAAATACTATTCAGAAAGACGGGACAATCACTGAAAAAAATAGAGTATTTTAGACTTTATGATGAACCTAGGACGTGTCCCATGGGTAATCAATGGTAATTCTAACATACTTAGGTTATTTTGTTTCAAGTTATTTGTACCTAAGTACAGCAAAGTCTAACAAATTTTTATCACTTCATTAAAATGAAATTTATATTAATTATTAAATTTTATTATATTCAAGTCAACCAAACAACAAAAATGTCCATCATGTTGCGTAAGTAAGGCCTCAGAATAGCGAAGAAATTATTCAATTATTCAGTAACTAGTATATTGGTTTTGTAAATATTGTATAATATGTGAATAAATATATAATAGGATTGTGATAATATGAATTTAAAAAACAAAACAAAATATAAAATTAGTTATCTTAAGGATCCCATAATGGGAATTTTTCTGGGATAAACTATTCCCAATTTCTCTGTAAATAATCGACCTGTTACTTATTGAATATATCTAAGTGAAATAGCTCTTATTTTTTCAATGGGTTTTATTGAATAGGAAATATGGGTGGTTTAACTTTGCCCCTGCTGTCTCTTTCATAATCTATCACAAAACTCTAATTCTAAAAAACTATTACCAATTTCTCTGTAAATACTCCGCCTGTGTCACTGTAATTTAGCATAAGCTTATTAAAAATATCTAAGTGAAATAGTCGTTATTTTTTCAATTGGTTTTATTTAATAGGAAATATGGGTGGTAGAATAAAGGATTATTCTGCCCCTGCTGTCTCTTTCATAATCTATCACAAAACTCTAAATTTTTTTTAAGCGCTCTTATACCATTATTCTTCAATTATATATTTGAATTTATAATAATAATAATAAATAATTTATAAGGTGGTAGAATAAAGGATTATTCTACCACCCATTTATTTCCTATTATATAAAACCAATTGAAAAAATAACGACTATTTCACTTAGATATTTTTAATAAGCTTATGCTAAATTACAGTGACACAGACGGAGTATTTACAGAGAAATTGGTAATAGTAATATCTCTATACAAATTATGGATATTTTATTATTATTTTTTAAATGTAATTATTACATTATTTGTTTTATAATTTTGTACAATAAAAGTTTTATTTAATCATTATGTTTTAATCGCTTTTAGGTTAGGATTTCACTAATACAGTGAAAACATAGTGGCCACATTGGTAACAATGTTAATTTTTTGTGACTTACCTATTATCGACATGGACAACAAATAAATAATTAAGTTAATACTATACATGCTAAATATAATTAAGTATATTTTTATAATATCGAAAGTAAATCATATAAATTAGGTATTAACTGTATCTACAAATTAACAACAGAATATCCATAAATACAAACTTATTGTAAGTAAATTAATATGTAATACATTTTTTATTTTTAACCGAACTTCAAAACAGAGGAGGTTTACAATTCGTCGGAATTTTACTTGAAGACACCTGGACCGATTTGGAATTTTTTTTTGTTTGAAGAAGTTTTAGTGAAAATTGGTTCAGTAGTTTTTTAGAAATTTTGAAAAAACTGACTTTATAAGTACATTTTTCTTAATATCTCGATGAAATATGTACCCATTTTGACGACTTATTTTTTTAAGGATATAGTAATTTTTCGACATTATCTTACAGACATAATGACGAAAATCGGTTTAGTAGTTTTTCAGAAATTCAGTAATTTGTCTCTGTTTACGGCTGAAAATTATGTATCAGAGAAAAGCCTTAGCAACGGTTGCTATTGACACGAAGTTGTCAATTTTTATATCGACGGTATGATGTACATGGTTCAAATCCCATCCACAGCAGTATTTTTTTATATTTTTTCATAATTTTTTTTATTTCCGTTATTATTTGTCTCTCAGGGCAGCAAAATCACTTAAAAGGGAAAAATAAATTTGCTTTTAAAAAAAAGTGAACAGACTTCAAAAATTTGCACTGAAAAGTAAGAAATTGTGAGAGTCACTGCGTGGAGTGTAGGTATAGGATAATATCGGTAATTAAAGACGTGCTATATTGATGCGTGTTTAATAGTGACTGCTGAACAATGTAAGCGTGGATGTGCTCCACGCTTGTTGGGAGAGGGGGGTAGTGACGGCGTGTGCAAAGTTATTTACTGTGTATGGTTCCGTACAAAATAATAAATATTTCGTCGTAGAATTTGACGACGGTTGGTGCCAAATTAGAAACAACTTAGTTCCCAAATTCACAAATCTAGACCCTACGATCATCAGTACCAACATAGATAATATTGAACAGATCTTTATCTTCTTAAATGTTTATTACTTTGTATCCTAATTTGGCACCAACCGTCTTCAAATTCTACGACGAAATATTTATTATTTCTTACTTTTCAGTGCAAATTTTTGAAGCCGGTTCACTTTTTTTTAAAAGCAAATTTATAATTTAAAAGAAAAGTCATAGGCTTCGATACAATTTTGAAAATCTGTCTATCTATCTATACTAATAATAAAGCTGATGATTTTTTTTTGAACGCACTAATCTCTGGAACTAACAATCGGATTTGAATTCGGATTCTTTTTGCATGTGATAGCCTATTATTGATGCTATATAACCCCACACTACGACCCATAGGAGCGGAGCAGTAACCTCCACAGTGCCCAACTAGTATAAAATATTTTTCCACAAAAATAATTACGATTATCAATAATTACAATATATTAAACCTTTACAATAAGTAGATTTGGGAAGATCACTTTGTTTTGATAATTTATAATTAAAATAGAAACTAATTATAATATTACTACACTCATGGACAAATTTAGAGGAACGCAAAAAAAAGTTTGATTTCTCCTGTTGTAATTATCGCGCGTACTAGCCACAAACATTGGTAAATGAATTAAAAAAAAATAAAGTCGTGGAATGTTTTTTTTTTCGAATTTCATTTGTTTTTATGTAATTATTGCGTCATACTGGGTTCATTCATACTGTGAAATTTTTTTCTAAACTTTTGAATTTGAGCTAAAATCTAGGGTTTGTTTAAATTTTTGCCTTGTCTGTCTTGTATCGTGTTAAGTGTGAATTGTTGTTGCAAATAAACTCAAAATGCCAGAACTAAAGGCCACTGAAGTTGCTAAAGCTGTAACTTTACTAGAAATGGGGTACACCTACAAACATGTAGCCCAAACATTACGAGTATCAAAATCTGTGATACACCGAGTTGTCAAGAGGTATCGACAGACCGGACGGTATACGAGACTCGCAGGACAGGGACGGAAACGGAAGACTGTGGCCAGAAATGACGGGTTCATTGTAACCAGTGTACTTAGAAACCGGACCTTAACTTTTTCTGAGGTAAGAACGAGGCTCCAAGAAGTTCGAGGGGTTGCAGTAAGCACTAAAACTGTGAGAAGAAGACTGAAAGCTGCCGGAATAAATTCACACTTACCTGCCCGAGGTCCCCTTCTTGCCACATGCCATCGAGTAGCTCGAGTTAATTTTACTCGCAATCATGAAAATTGGAATGACGAAGCATGGAGTCAAGTTTTATTCACAGATGAGTCTAGATTCTGTCTGAAGCCAGATGATGGAAGGATTAAAGTGTGGAGACGCCCGGGAGAGAGATACGCTCAGTGCAACATCATTAGAAAAGAGGCATATGGTGGTGGGTCAGTTATGGTATGGGGAGGTATTTGTATGGGGGCACGTACGGAAGTCTATGTTGTTGAGAATGGGTCACTAACAGCGGCACGGTATATAACTGAGATTTTGGAAGAAATTGTAGTACCATTTGCCCCTTTAATAGGAGATGGATTTGTTTTTATGCTGTCGGGTGTGGGGTAGCCAGGCCGGGTCGGTTGGTAGGTATAGCAGGAAAACTCGTAGTAAACTTTCACCATTCGTTTATTGGTCGAATTAACAAGGAAGAACAAGCAGCAAAAGAACAACCAGTAAAAACATCCGTAAGGAGCCAAGGAGAAGGAGCCGTAAGGAGAAAGGAGCCGTCAAAGGAGAAGGAGCAAGGGCGTTAAGCTATTGAAGTAACACAATACAAAGTATGATAAAAATACTTACAATACTTATTTGCGCTCCTTTTATATTAACATAGATATTAGTTCTTGAATATTGATTCAATACATTTTATATAGTTATTTACTTAGTTGATAAAATAGAAATATAATAAATTTTACAATTGGCAGAGTACTGCCTAAGTCAACAGTTTGTGAAGGAATGAGTAAAATTTTAATTTAGGTTCCATACAATGTTCTATTGAATTAAAATGAACAATATCGTGTTCTAAAATCAAAATAAATGCTATTTATGATGGCCAGCTTGTAAGCGGCCAGGAAAATAAGGTCGTATCATCACAATGCATGATAATGCACGTCCTCATACTGCGGCCATAGAAATCGAATACCTTCGAGACGTTGAAATCAATGCTATGGTGTGGCCAGCGCGCTCGCCAGACTTAAATCCTATAGAGCATGTATGGGATAAGCTGGGGAGACAAATTAAGAAAAGAAATCCTGCCCCAGCAAATTTGAGAGATCTTAAAAATGCATTACAAGAAGAATGGACCGCAATTCCTCAAGATTTTATTCATAATTTGATTAAGGGTATGCCAAGTAGACTGAAAGCAGTTCGAAGAGCTAGAGAGGGCAACACTATGTACTGAGTATAGTCAAAGTTATAGCCTTTCATATAAAACTACAAAAATGTACAAAAGTACAAAAAGTTTATTTCCTGTAAAATTCTTATTTTTTCTTAATTTGGTTAATTTTTGTCATTTAATAAATTCTTTTGTCAAAATTTTATTTTTAAATTAAGGAATTATAAGCAAATCCTAATTAATAAACTTATTTGTCACAAATATCTAAGATTTTTTGTTTTATACTTGCGTTCCTCTAAATTTGTCCATGAGTGTATTTCTGTACCTATTTTTTTTGTTTAATTATTTATTTTGTTAAAAATATTAGTACTTAGAAAGTTTTATAGTAAAATAATTCACAAATGATCTTCTAATCTTTTCTAATTTTTCTATTTTTTAATAATAAATCTGAATATAGGAAAGTCAGAGTCACCCTTACATTCAAACTTACAAACTTGCATAATATTAGTATAGACTAACTACTAAAAGACAAAAAAATCACTTGTTAACAATATTTGAACACATTTTCTCTCCACGCAATTCCGCCTCCAATTGCTCTATAGACTTCCCTCTGGTCTCAGGTACAAAAACTAACGTAAAAATAGCTCCTAATAAATTAACTATGGCATACATATAAAACATTGTATACATGCCCAATGCCTGAGAAATCGGGGCGAAACTCACTAATTGTACAAAGGACACGAACCAGGCATATGTTACTATGATACCCATTAATTTTGCTCGAATCTGAAAAAGAAAATTATCAATTATAATATTATGATACCTTATTTACACAGCGGAAAATATTTACGTCGTCATGGAATATGCTGTAATCGGAGAGATATGACACAAAATCAAGAAAATATTGTGATCTTGAAAAATTTGGATAAACTGTGAAAAGTAAGTAAGACTATCGCGTGATAATATTATCATTTTCCATATTATTTTCCGTCTCAAAATACCGTAACGAACTAGTCACTCGTTTGATAACTATAGTCTCGAAATTATCTTCCGCTGGGAACTCTGGGGCAGTTTTTACAACAGATGACAAAACAAGAGAGCACATAGCCTGTCTGCCTCTACTTTGCCAACTTTTTTTTATAGATAAGACGACATGTAACTTAGCTACTGCCTGTTTATTAAGCACATGTGGTTGGTCCATGAATGCGCGCTACTGGCAGAACATAATACAGTCCGTCAGTTGCACCCGGCTTTTTTTTCACACTTCGCTTGAAGGACCCCAAGCAAGAAAGACCAACGTCTGAAGTTCGTTCCACTTTTTGACAGTGTGACACAGGAACGAGTCACTGAACTTGTTCGTTCGTATGCAAAACGTGTCCACCGTGTAAGGATGAAACCTATATCCTGTGCGCGAGCAGTGCAGGTGCGAAAAGGGGATGGAGGAACGAGGTCATGAAGTTCTTCATTATGAACTTTTAGATAACCACTGTAGGTACTCACCAAGACAAGTGGACTCTGTTTGGTGAGTACATAAGTTCAACTCAGGGTATGTAAATGTTGGTTATATAGTCCAAATTGAAATGCTATAGATTGTGTAATGGGTTACTTGACGGCCCCTACGACTACCAACAACGCGGCTCCCAGGAGCCATAAAGCAAAATTATTATTAAGGAATCCCTTATTCTTAAAAAAATCTTTGATATCCAAAACACCAACTTTGACACCGAGTTTAAGATTGAAAATCAAATACTCACTTGGAAATTAAACATCTCTGACATAATGATATACGGTAACGGCATGATGCCAGCTCCATTAGCGAACACAGAACAAACTATAGCTAGCACAGATACCAATGCTGGGACATGAGCGCCTTTTTCTTGAAACAGGAGGATCGTTGCAAGTGTTGTAATGGCAGCCATTGCCAATAGCAGAAATAATGCGAGTAAAACCTGAAAATAATCAGTAGTCATTAAAAAAACGTCAGTTGTCTACCCCTGGATCGTGTCATTGTAGGCAAGCGAAAAACATGTAGTAATCACTAGTTATTAAATCAAGAGCTTCTTTGCTTTTGCCCTGCCTACCCCTAAAAACCCGAACCAAATATTGCCCCACCCTGTACCAAATCTGGCTAGGTATATAAGTGGTATAGGTCGTATTATCTCTAGTATAGTGCACAAAAATGCATAATAGCTATAGATAACTGCAGGTGGTTTCTTGTGCTAAGTAGATATTTTTGTACCTTTTTGGTTAGAATGTTTTTATTTTGACAGAACTTTACAAACTGCTCTCTCTTTACTTCATAATTAAAATTATTCTTTTTTGTTAGTTTAAAATAAAACTGACCTTGCGTCCAAACTTCTCAACAAAACACATAGATACGAAGGATCCAAATATCAAAACAGCTGGAAAAGACAGTGTTTGAAGATCCGGATTAAAAGTGACGCCAGAGGAGCGTATTATTTGTACCGCGTAAGTTATAATCGCAAAGTTCCCATTAGACGCGGCTGCTGTCATCATAGTTGCTGCTAAAATCAAACTTTTACGCCACGCTACGTCCGTAACTGAAAATTTAAAAATGGTTAACGGCTAAATGAATTGAAGTGTAAGTACCATCACAGCTTTTGTAAATTGCACTATGGCAAATATTTTGCTGCATTTAATATAAAAATATTTAATCAACGAAAGGTAATTTATGTCGCGAATTTATACTCTGTGAAAATATATGGTTGTACCTTCAAATCCCACTTCTGAGCCAACTCCGTGGTCATTCCAGACTTTGGAGTAGTTTGTAGGGTTAACGTGTGCGTCAAAGAGGTTAAAATATGGTTACCTTTCTAGGGTTACCTAATACGACTAGAATAAGTGGCTCAAAAAATTTCACGGTATAAAGAATTATACGTCATACTCATAATGTTCTACTGACGTGAAATAATTGTATTTATTCTGTCCCTGCATTTGGATTCCAATTTTTTCAAAAGAACGGATTTTTTAAACTTACATATGCTTTTGAATGATATTTTTGGCAAAGACTTGTAGAACATCTCATCGGTTCTCATACGAGATATTTCATTTTGAATCATTTTGTCATTTTTGTCCAATCCTCGAAGAATGCTTAGAGTTTCAGTAGCTTCCTGAAAATAACGTTTACAAGTTTAATGACCGTGTTGACGTTGATTAATTTGAACTGTCCTAATTAAAAATCGCAGCAGACTTTCTCGCCACTGACACTGATCTAAGAACTTAAGGGAATAGCAAGACTGCAAGATACCAGATGGAATTACTCGATTACATGGTAGCGAGGATGGCCCTTGTGGGATGCTAGCTGCGTTTTATGAGACCAGAACTGCCAATTTCTCAAAGAATGTCGATAGCTTTAGAATCCGAGTTCAAACCTCACTTAAGCCAAAAAGCTATCTATTTATTTAAAAAGTGACCGCTTCAAGGTTGGTTAGGGTAGGCTTACCCACAATAGTAAATGCTGACGAATGCTGAAGCGTAAACTCCTTGACAATTGCCAACCATATATGCCAACCATATATGCCAACCAGTTTCATGTATGAGTTCTCTACCGATCTCTCCTGGGTTAATTTGTGGTAATAAAAATATAGAAAAGCAATTACTTACATCAATCTTACCATGCTTAACCAAATAAGCGGGGGACTCAGGCACTTTCAATAATAGAACAATATTCAAAACTGGTGACGCCAATGAAATCCATATAATAGTATAGTATTCCACATACGCTCCCATAGCATACATAACCAGAAGCCCTAAATTTTGAAACAGCATCAGCAACGACCCCAAAAGACCTCTGATACTATCTTGACTTATTTCCTTAGTATACATTGGTACTACAGTAAAACAGCCGCCACTTGCTATTCCACAAATTATTCTTGCTATTATTAAGCTACTTGTTTTACTTGATGTTAATTTTATCATCCATGATATCTGAAAAAAGGAAGCACGTCATTATTTAGAAAATACCCCTGTATGAATCTCAAATGTATTTTTATACATTGTGGATCTCGGAACCCTAATACTAATCCCAGAGTAATCCCAAAAAATCTTGCTTACTTACCATCTGAGGTACAACCACAGCTTCTCTCAATACTATCGGACAAGTTACTGTAACTAGCTGAATATACATACAGCCAGGGTACTCAGCGGAAGACCGATAGAACAAAAAGCATTGCAATTCTTACCATCTGAGGCTACAACCACCACAGCATCTCTCAATCCTATCTGACAAGTAACTGAAAATAGCTGAATGTATATACAACCAGGGTGCTCAGCGGAAGACAGCCCAAAAAACACTGCAATTCTTACCATCTGAGGTACAACCACAGCCATGGTAGTACGTTTCCTTCCAATCCTGTCTGACAGGTAGCTATAAACTGGTGTTGATAACATGGCTGATATACACATACAACTTGCGATCCAGGATATTTCTGTGTCATTTAGTGGTTCTCCCGTGGGACTTTTATCTGATTTTAGTACTTTGGTCATAGGTGACATCCATCCTGATAGAAGACCGTAGGAAAACAGAGGTCCGTTCACTGAAAAATATAGTTTTGTTTAAATATTAGTAGCATGATAAACCTAGCCCTCAAACATTTTTGACAAGTGGAAGGTATCACAACAGACTTTTTTAAATCGTATCTGCAGTTTTCATGCTGCTACGTATGTATTTGGCTGCGTTGGTATGGTATGGACACGTGATGAGAAGGCCCGAAGACCACATGACCCGAAAAGTGTTGGATATTGAGTCAGGGCCGAGACGCCGCGGCATTCCCTGACTCTCATGCCTTTCAGCAATCAATAATGACCTCAAAGCCCTAGAACTAAACCCACTGACGACCCGGAATAGATGGAGCTGGCGAAAAGCAATTAGGAGAGCCAATCACGGCCGGAGAAAGAAGAAGTATCAGCAGTTTTCCAGTTTACTTCTTGAACAAAAAATACACACACATTTAAGTATTAACTCACCAATAATAGCAATAATCCATTGGACATAAGTATGTCCTTCCATTTTACTACCAAACATTTTAAACTAATAAAATATTCTAATTTTATTAAAATTAGGTCCATCAGTTTCAGAATCATAAATATAATTACTATAGCAACAAGCATTATATCTTATATATTACGAAGGCCTGTGGAAAATGAAAGAAAGTTGAACTATAATGTTATCAATATTATCATTGTAAATTGTTACATTCAATAAAAAGGACACGAGTACTTTTTAACAAACACCCGGTTGAACAAAGACGTTCAACAAAATATCAGCATCGTCTTGTCATTCGTGTACTCAAAAATCGAAGCATGAATGGTACGCGAGCCAGCAACAGATTTTCATGACCAAGTACCTCCCGGGTGAAAATTCGTAAAATGCTTCAGAGAGTTATTATGAAGCCTTGTGAACGTCAGCTGCGGTTCCGTGGGTGGGTTGAGCAGCACGTAGAAAAGTAAGTAATAAAAAAATCAGCTAGCAGTATGCTGAGGGAAAACTCGTCAGCTGATGCATTTAAATAGGCGATAGATGCTCCGGTCTAGTTCCTGAGTTACACCCTTCAGTACATCAGCTGACAATCTTTCCACCATTCAGCCAGCTGACGTTTTTAATTATTCAAAATAGCATATGAACTATCATCTGATAAATTTTCAATTGAGAAGAAATTACTGAACATTTTTTTTCATGTTCGTGCGGTCAGCGACATAGGTATAATCCACCATTTTATAGTCAGCTGACTTTTTTTATGCCTCAAGATATAGGGTTAACTATAATTTGATAAATGTTCAACCGGGAGGAAGTAATTATAACATTTTTTGAAGTTAAACTTCTTTACGTGCGTTATGAAAAAATTATATGAGAGTGAAATTTTACGATGTAACAAAAAGTTACAGTATGAAGTTGCCGAGAGTGATATTTCGACAAAATTTCACGATGCGCGCGCACGATGCAAGTTTATTTTTTTATTATATTAAATAGACAATTTAGTACACTTTTCAGTGCATAATTACACTTTTTTTTAAAAGGCAATTATTATTTGCGTGCTAAATAAACTTATTTGTATTATGCCAAAAAAGTATAACTTCTAACGAGCGTACATAAGTACACACACCAAATTTTTTATACGTGCGTGGGAGGGTACTGTTTTTTAACCCACCCACGGAAGGCTCTGTGAAGTTGGCACCCCCAAATTCGATTTTTCAGTTTTTTTTCATCAGGTTCGTTTGTCCATCGTTAGTCCACGTTTGTCCACCAAAAATTTTTTTTGTCCACCTCTCAAAAAAAAAGTTATTCAAAAAAATAAAATTGGGGTGGAAGTTGGCACCCCCAAATGCGAATTTCCATTTTTTTTTCATCACGTTTGTTTATCCATCGTTAGAAAGAAAGAAAGAAAGAAAGATATTTATTTGCAGAAAGCCTAGGCACTTTCACCAGATTCCTGGTATGCAAAATACAGTAAGTGGCACATTATTACTTCCATATTACATGACACCAATACATTATTATATTCTAAAGCACAAGTATAAACAACATATTATATTCTAATCTACGAGTAAGGAAATTCTAATATTTATTTGTCAAGTATTCTTTTACAGTGTAGAAACAATGTCCCACCAGCCATTTACGCAAAACTCGCTTAAACGTTATTATTTGTTCAATATTTTTAATGTCCTTTGGCAGTTTATTATAAAGCATGACAGCCATTCCCATACAGTTCCTTGACACCTTCGCCGTTTTGAATAATGGGAGAATCAAGTCGTTCTTGTATCTTGAATTAAATAAACAGATGTCACCCTTCTTTTGGAAAAACAGTGGGCTCCGTTTCACAAATATGCACATTTCGAAAATATATAAACTGGAAAGAGTCAACAAATTTAAGTTCTGGAATAGCGGTCTGCATGATACCAATGGTCCAACACCACATATAGCTCGTATACACTTTTATTGTACAATAAAAACACGATTTATGTTCACGGCATTACCCCACAAAATTAAGCCATATCTTATAGTAGACGCAACATATCCGTGATATGCATGGAGGGCTGTTTTTTATCAGTTATTTTAGTCAATCTACGGAGGGCGAAGACGAATTTGTTAAGCTTTCCACATACAATATCAACTTGAAACTTCCATGACAGTTGACTATCCAGTGCCACTCCGAGAAAATTAACAACCTCAGATTGTTCAATACTTTCTTTATTGTATTTTATGTTAATGATTTTTGGTATATTATTTTTATTATAAAATTGAATTATTTTTGTCTTCTGAACATTTATGTTCAAATTATTATTTATTTTTTATCCATTTAATTACGTCATTTATTGTTTTATTAATGTCATTTTCGTATAATTGAATATTATCATTTTTAATTAGAATTGTTTTATTAATGTTATTATTGTAGAATTTAATGTCCTCATTTTTAATTACAATTGAAATATCATCAGCAAATAATGTACAATGATGTTTAGTAACATTAGGGAGTTCATTTATGTATATTAGAAATAGAAGAGGACCGAGTATACTACCCTGTGGAACACCATAATTATTTTTTCTATACATGGATCGTGACGCACAAGTTTCCGACTTTTCATTTAGCCATGATACTTCAACACACGTTAGTCCACGTTTGTCCACCAAAAATTATTTTTTGTCCACCCTCCAAAAAAAAGTTATTTAAAAAAAACTAAAAATGAGGTGGAAGTTGGCACCCCCAAATGCGAATTTTCAACTTTTTTTCATCAGGTTCGTTTGTACATCGTTAGTCCACGTTTGTCCACCAAAAATTTTTTTTTGTCCACCCTTCAAAAAAAAATTATACAAATAAACATTTTTAAAGACAAAAGCCCTGAATTTAACTTTGACGAAGGATATCTAGCTTTCTAGGGGTGGATTTGCTTTTCTGAGGGGTAGATTTGTTTGTCCACTTCAGAAACTCGTTTGTCCACCACATATTTTCATTTGTCCACCCTTAGAGATATAGTTATGCGTGAGATAAGTATATATCTGATGATTTTAACTTTGTCGTGGGATCTCCAACTTCCTAGGGGTGGATTTGCTTATCTGAGGGGTAGGTCTGTTTGTACACCTCGGAAACTTATTTGTCCACCACATACTATCGTTTGTCCACCCTTAGAGATATAGTTATACGTGAGTTAATTAAGTATATATCTAAGGATTTTCACTCTGACAGGGGATCTCTAGCTTCCTAGGGGTGGATTTGCTTCTCTCAGGGGTGGGGCTGTTTGTCCACCTCGGAAACTTATTTGTCCACCACATACTGTCGTTTTTCCACCCTCAGGGGTATAGTTATGCGTGAGTTAATTAAGTATATATCTAAGTATTTTAACTTTGACGCAGGATTTCTAGTTTCCTAGGGGTGGATTAGCTTCTCTGAGGGTTGGTCTGTTTGTCCATCTAGGAAGCTCATTTGTCCACCATATATTGTCGTTTGTCCACCCTTAGAGATATAGCTATACGTGAGTTAATTATATAGCTAACGATTTTAACTTTGACGGAGGATGTCTAGCTTCCTAGGGGTGAAATTGCTTCTTTGAGGTTTTGGTTTGTTTGTCCACCTCGGAAACTCGTTTATCCACTACATATTGTCGTTTGTCCACCCTTAGAGATATAGTTATGCGTGATATAAGTATGTATCTAAAGATTTTAACTTTGTCGTGGGATCTCCAACTTCCTAGGGGTGGATTTGCTTCTCTGAGGGGTAGGTCTGTTTGTCCACTTCAGAAACTCATTTGTCCACCACATATTTTCGTTTGTCCACCCTTAGAGACGTAGTTATGCGCGAGTTAATTCAGTATATATCTAAGTATTTTCACTTTGACGGGGGATCTCTAGCTTCCTAGGGGTGGATTTGCTTCTCTCAGGGGTAGGTCTGTTTGTCCACCTCGGAAAATTATTTGTCCACCACATACTGTCGTTTTTCCACCCTCAGGGGTATAGTTATGCGTGAGTTAATTAAGTATATATCTAAGTATTTTAACTTTGACGGAGGATTTCTAGTTTTCTAGGGGTGGATTAGCTTCTCTGAGGGGTAGGTCTATTCTTCCACCTCAGAAGCTCATTTGTCCACCATATATTGTCGTTTGTCCACCCTTAGAGATATAGCTATACGTGAGTTAATTATATAGCTAACGATTTTAACTTTGACGGAGGATGTCTAGCTTCCTAGGGGTGAAATTGCTTCTTTGAGGTTTTGGTTTGTTTGTCCACCTCGGAAACTCGTTTATCCACTACATATTGTCGTTTGTCCACCCTTAGAGATATAGTTATGCGTGATATAAGTATGTATCTAAGGATTTTAACTTTGTCGTGGGATCTCCAACTTCCTAGGGGTGGATTTGCTTCTCTGAGGGGTAGGTCTGTTTGTCCACTTCAGAAACTCATTTGTCCACCACATATTTTCGTTTGTCCACCCTTAGAGACGTAGTTATGCGCGAGTTAATTCAGTATATATCTAAGTATTTTCACTTTGACGGGGGATCTCTAGCTTCCTAGGGGTGGATTCTCTTCTCTGAGGGGTTGGATCGTTTGCCCACTTTATAAACTTGATTTTCAAACCTTTAGTGTAGTTTGAACGTACCCGGAAATTCAGTTTCTATCGTTTTTTTCATAAAAAATGTTTATTTGAATAACTTTTTTTTGAAGGGTGGACAAAAAAAATTTTTTGGTGGACAATTGTGGACTAACGATGTACAAACGAACCTCATCAAAAAAAGTTCAAAATTCGCATTTGGAGGTGCCAACTTCCACCTCAATTTTAGTTTTTTTTAAATAACTTTTTTTTTAAGGGTGGACAACAAAAAATTTTTGGTGGACAAACGTGGACTAACGATGCATAAACGAACGGGATGAAAAAAAAAAATAGAATTTCGCATTTGGGGGTGCCAACTTCCACCCCCATTTTTAATTTTTTGAATAATTATTTTTTGAGAGGTGGACAAAAAAAAATTTTTGGTGGACAAACGTGGACTAACGGTGGACAAACGAACCTGATGAAAAAAAACTGAAAAATCGAATTTGGGGGTGCCAACTTCACACAGCCCCCACGGAACCGCAGCTGACGTTCACAAGGCTTCATGATACAACTCTCTGAAGCATTTTACGAGTTTTCACCCGAGAGGCTGAAAGAGCTGAAGAGGCTCGTCCCTGGCTCGCGAATTACTTTTTATAAACTTAACAATCTGTACCTACTCAAAATGACATCGGAATTAAGAACTAAAAATAAAAACGAGCGAGTCTTACGACTCACACTTGGCCGGTATTTATTATTTGTTGTATGCATTATAGTTATGTTGTATATTATATAGGGACCCCCCCTATAATTTTTTAAATCAAATTCAATTTCAAATTTTCAAATTTTTAAGATTTCAAAAAATATTTTTAAATAAATTAGAAAATTTGAAATAAAATGGCTGAAACGTTTGGCAAAATTTGTTTTTATCCTGCGAGTGAGTACCACTGTAAACCCGTTTTTTTTGTAACTCGTTATAATTTTTATCGTGAGAGATGGAGCCATGAACACGTATACAAGCCCTAGCTTTGTGACAGACGGACCCACTTTAATTTTTAACTAGGTATATTTTATTTTATTATTTGTTGTTATAGGGGCCATAGTAATACACTTTTGAATTTTTCAAGTGTCTACCTATTACGGTTCAAAAGAGCCTTACATCCCAACTTACAGTCTTACAAGCCATTACAGCCTTGTGACCGATGAATGGACTGACGGACGGACAGCAAAAGGGTTTCCGTTTGCACCATTTGGGTACGGAACCCTAAAAAATTAAACAAATTCTGCGTTTATACATATCTAAGAGGCCTATAACCTTAAAAAACGGGCTCTTTAAAGTTTTCCTAAATAAAATTACTACACCCAACATTAATAAATATTTCTCTGTCACCCGCCACGATATGAATAAGAAACAACACAAATCGCAATATTTGTACCAAACAAACAAAAATCTATTTTCACAAACGGGTGTGTTGAACTTAAAAAAATACAAATAAAATAACATTGACTAGGGAGAGGTGAAAAAGGTTACATTCATTTAATCTAGTTACAAGTATTTATTCTGTGATTAAATTATGAAATATGTCAAAAGATCTTGTTCTAATGTGATTACACTACTTTCGTCATTGTACTTTTTAAATAACAATGTACGCATTTAGACTGAATTGGATTTAAAATTTTTAGAATACACTTATTAAAAAATAAAAAACATTGTAAATACACAATAAAAAATTGTAAGAAAAGTCGACATAAAAATACCACGCGGTCGATCGCTTACATGTTGGGCACTAATGGTAAGACCAAATAAAATCGCTGGGAGATCCATGCCATGAGACATCTGGATTGCTCAGAGACGTATTGTCCAGAAAGTGATAAACTTTACCTCTTCAGAATAGACACGCCCTTCACAGCCAGGGCGTATCTAGAATTTCATTTTGCTCGGGTTTCATCTCAAGGTTTTCAGAGGAGTTTAGAGTTAATAAAAAAAAGGTACAATAAATAAGCCAAGACTCAACTACAAAAAAATATTACTTTTTTAAAGTAAAAAAATAATTTCATTAAAAAAGTTGATATTATTTCGACTAATGGAAGCAGTTTCACCCCAGATCCGCCAATGCCTTCAGCAATGAAGATGATGACTAAGAAGAAGACGCAATAATTATAAAAATTGCAGTAAGTATAAAAAGTGTGTGTAGAAGAAAATAAATAAAATTAAGGGTTTCCGTCAAAAAATGAGTTTTCTGAACCAAGTTTTTCATACAAATCAATTTTTAAATTATCTAAAAATAAAAGAAAATCATCTAAATCACTGTCTACTGGGAGATTGGGAGAGTATTGGCACGGAAGAAACAATAGAGAAGTTTCTCCTTGTACATTTATTTGAAATATTTATGAAAATGAAAATACAAAACGATGGGATGTACAAGCGTACCGTACAAGACAAATTTGCGTCAAGGCAAACGCAACGCGTTACATAATATAATCGGCAGTGTTTTGTTTCTCGCCATATATTTTGCCTACTGAGTGGGACAAATTTGCGAAATGAGACATGCTTGGTATTGGGTACTGCATGGCCTTGTTGGAAATTGCAATGATTAATTAATCCTTTGATCAAAATAAAAGTCAGTACATAAGTACATTATTGATTTCTAAAGAAAATTATCTTTTAACTTAGCTAATCAATCTTACTTCCCAAAATCTGGAAGCAACTCGTTTTTATGATTAGAGGGTCAGGTGGACCCGGGTGCAATTCTCGCCCGAGACAAAATATAAATGGTAAGCATAACATAAATTATATTTACAAAGAAGTGCTTAAAGCTACCACATTTTATTAAAATCTCTGCTCACGTAACAAGGTATAAAGACATAATAATGGTGGCAAAAAATATAAAGGACGGATTTTGATGAAATGCGCGGGTAAAAACAGAAAATAATTAGGACAAATAAACTAATTTCATTTCCTTTTATCTTCCTGTCTAAGTGAATGTTAAATAGTTCATTATTTATTTTATTTTTCAATCATGTGACGTACAAGCCGACTTTCTTACATATTTATAAATGAGCACAAATATAAGGCTGTGATTATAATGTCCATTTATTAGACACTTCCTTTTGAAAATTTTGAAAATATAACATCCCTTCTATTTAGTTACAACTATTGGTAAAGTCTCTATTACAAAATCGATGATATGTTATACAGATTGTATATATTTAATATAATACTATTGGTATATATTACGGAAACCTAACTATTTTACACTAGCTTTCCGCCCCCGGCTTTACCCGTGATATTTTGGAACAATATAAAATATAGCCTATAGCACTCAGGGATAATATAGCTTCCTATTAGTGAAATCATTTTTAGAATCGGTTCAGTAGTTTGAGAAATTACCCCCTAGATCCAAACCTACAAACTTTACCTCTTTATAAAATTTGTATATACAATACTTTTACCTTTGTCCATCTAGAATAATTTAGCTTCGTATCGTTCTAATTCACAAACAAACTCATCTCATGTATATAGAGTTGGTTATTGTTACAACAGCTTTTTTGCAAGTTGCAATATTTAGAGTTTTTAATATATAAACTGAATCGAGCCACCTTGCATTTTAAGGTTTGGAGTACTGAAGCTTAAAAAAAATGTATGATGAAGGAAAAAGTTTTGATGCAGTATTAATGCTGGCACATTTAACTATTTTTCTACTGAGTATTATTCCAAATTTAAATTTAAATTACAGAAAAAGCCGAGCTAGGTCACTGATTTGAAAAAATACGACTGCAGAAAGTTGTGATTGAAGCAATTTAAGTTTGTTATTTTTTTTTATTTAATGATAACTGATTAAAAAAAGTTTAGTACAGTTATTTTCTTATAATTTAAAATGATTTCGGCTTTAAAATTATGGATACTACACCTGAAGTTGCCGCGCAAACCGTAGCGCTTCTTCAATCTGGGCTAAGTCAACGAAACGTAAGTGCACAGCTTATCATAAGTCGTTCTGCCGTTCAAAGAGCATACCAGCGGTATCTAGAGACTGGCATCTTTGTTCGCCGAGCAGGTGGACCTCGTTTCCGAGTGACAACGGCAAGACAAGATCGGTTTATTTTCACTACCACCTTACGAAATCGACACCTGACGTCTGTTCAGATACAAAGAAACCTCCGATACTTCAATGGAGTGGCTGTAAGCTCTCGGACCATTAGAAGGCGACTCAATGAACGTGGTCTAAAACCACATAAGCCAGCCAATGGACTCAAATTGACACGACTTCACCGAATGGCTCGCCTACAGTTTGCGCGCGAACATTTAAATTGGACTCAACAACAATGGAACCAGTTTCTCTTCACTGATGAATCCAAGATAATGCTGTACGGTAATGATGGAAGGAGTAAGGTGTACCGAAGGGAGGGCTAGTGTTTCGCGCAATGCTGTATTGATGAGAAAGTGAGTTATGGTGGAGGATCATGGACAGTCTGGGGAGGAATTTCTATGGAAGGCAAAACTGAACTTGAGGTTGTAACGGGACCACGGCTGCGCGCTTAAATGGCAACCGATACATTCTTCAATGCTTAGAGAACCATGTGATGCCATATGCTGGATTTATTGGCCAGGGTTTCATTTTTATGCACGATAATGCAAGGGCCCACACTGCGGGAATGGTCAGGGAGTACCTAAATGACGTTGGTGTCACTGTCATGAGATAGCCAGCACGAAGCCCTGATATGAACCCTATAGAGCATTTATGGGATGAGCTGAAGAGGCGTGTTCGAGCTCACTACCCTGCCCCGCAAACCATACAGGAGCTGAAAACCGTCATCTTGGAAGAATGGGAGAACATTCCTCAACACGTCATAATGGCGTTGATAAATTATATGCCAAACCGTATGACGGCCGTGATAAATTCACTCGGGGGTAATACAAGTTACTAAATAAACTTTTTTTTTTAATTAAACCATATTTTTTCTCAAACAAATTGTGCTTAGAAAAAAGCCGATATCGACTTGATCAAACTTAACTCGGTTTGTTTAGTACAAATTTAGTTCAAACTTAGAACAATGGCATACTAAAACGATGTTTAGTATATTAGCTTCAAAACTGCATCAAAACTTTTTCCTTTGTCATACATTTTTTTAAAGCTTCAGTACTCCAAACATTAAAATGCAAGGTGGCTCGATTCAGATGTCCGGGAGTGTATTATCAATGAGTAAGGTTAGATAGAACTAGTGTCCAATTCAGTTGAGGTATTTAAAAATTTTCACGAATTTACCATAAATACTTTACTATTCGGTTACCGACGTATGTACTTTTACCATTCGCCCACCGACTTAGATTTACCATCATTTTTTTTTAACTTATATTAATTGTTGTTTTTTACTTATTTACATTTTATTATTTACATTAAAAAATATGAAAAGCTACCTACAGCTACACACACACACTAAAATTATAAATAAAATATTTGTTCTAGGAACTCCGACGACTGGCCTAGAGTGCCGAGAACAATAATTGCGTTACCTCTTTGAATTTCTAGCTCAAATCACCAGATGCATCGATTAAAGTTTTCCAATCTTTTCGGCAAATATCTTTGCGCCCGGTGACCACACACCCATAGTCTCAACAGCAAAGGCCATGAACTCAAATTGGTCGAAGAGTACTGAATATTTACTTTTTTAAGATTCTCAGCACCGACGACCCTAGAACATGCTGAGAGATGACACTGGAAGGTGTCGCAACATGGAGCATCCCAAGCGAGTGCTTTTTCGCGGCTCCATGTAATGGCATCCGGCCTGATGCCATCATCTCGACAGAGTCCTGTAGGTTCGAGCTTGCTTCGGTATATCTACCGTAGCAAGAGCTCTTTTAATGACATTATTTTGGGCTGTGTGTCGCGAAATTCGACCGGCACTTTTCTGGCATAACAAGCCATGATGGCCAAAAGTAATGACTTCTCGCCCACATATACATGTATGTCATTGACAGACCTTCGCACCTTTACGCAGCGAGGTGGCAATCATAAGTGTAGTGGGGTCTAGTAAAGTGTCTAGATGAGGCGAGGGGTAAGCTTCCAGCCAAGCTCCTGACTCAGGTTCTGAAGCGGCTAAAAGTCTGGCTTTATCCATCTAAGAACCGGTTTCTTGGAGAATGTTATATTATGTACGAATCTTTACTAGTGTATATTTGCATAAAATGTGCTATTTATAAATTACGTAATGCGTCATAGTTGTAATAATAGAAGATAAAGTTATTTAATTTTGTTTGTATGGGTGTGTGTGTGATAATAAAATTGATATTAACATTTCCATGAAACACTCAAATAGCAGTGTTTGACATTAAATCTGCTAGATTTATAGTCTTACTAGCTTTCCGTCCCCGGCTTCATCCGTGGATATTTTCGAACAAAATAAAATACAGCCTTCAGGGATAATGTAGCTTCCTATTAGTGAAATAATTTTTAGAATCGGTTTCGTAGTTTCAGAGATTAATTACCCCCTACATCCAAACTTACAAACTTTACCTCTTTATAATATTAGTATAGATAGCGGACCTCACAGACGTTGTCCTGCCCAAACGTTGGCTTGCCTGCTGCTATTTACTTTCCTTCGTCCTGGAAAACAACTACCACTACCCCTACCCCTACCCCTACCCCTACCCCTACCCCTACCCCTACCCCTACCCCTACCCCTACCCCTACCCCTACCCCTACCCCTACCCCTACCCCTACCCCTACCCCTACCCCTACCCCTACCCCTACCCCTACCCCTACCCCTACCCCTACCCCTACCCCTACCCCTACCCCTACCCCTACCCCTACCCCCTACCCCTACCCCTACCCCCTACTCCAATCCCTGCTACTACCTCTGCCCCTACTCCAACCCCTACCACTACCACTACCACTACTCATACCACTACTGCACTCTTACCAATACCACTAACATTACCACTACTTTTAGCGATTCCCATAAAATTACCTATTTTTAATTTTTCGATTTTTCCGCTGAACTTTAGGGGTTTTCCGACTTTTTTTTCTTCTAAACCACCCCTGTATTATAACAAACAAAACAAAAAAATAATTATTCAAATCGGCTAAGTCGGAACGAGTTAGGTATGGCCTGACCAAGGGAAATAGGGATTCATTTTTAATTTTATTGTATTTTCGATTCACTATTTTAGCGATAATGGCTTACCTAAAAGATATATGCTGTCGCGGACTTTTTTGTCCATTCATTTTTGACCATTAATATTCGTGTAACTCTAATGCTAGCTTCTCACGGTGCGTGATAGCACGCACGAGGCCGCACGCTCGATAGACCACCGTGGGCCCCGCGGACGGCCACGCACCGCGACGCACGAGCACGCACCTTTGAAATTACCGACTCGCCGCGTATCGGGCGCACTGCGACGCACATGGCCGCACTAGCACGGACGATACCCTTCCCACGGTGCGGGCTGGTCCGTCCGCAATATCACGCACCGTGGTCCGTGGGAAGCCGGCTTTACGGTTTTTGCAGCGCACGCCTGAATGGCTCGCAGATGACAGATTTTTTTCCGACTTACGTGACACTTATTATATTTTGGTCAATTTACTCATTAGCTTTATAAATTATAGCCTATATGTTATTCTGATGTATGAGCTATATTATTGAAAAGTTTCATTAAAATCCGTTCAGCCGTTCTGGCGTGATTGAGTAACAAACATAAAATAATCGTGAATAAAGCGTAATTTAAGATAATTAAATTAATTTATCAATTAAAAAAAGTTAACTACCCATACAAAGAAAACCAAAAAAATTGGTGGAAATGAAAGACAATAAAAACGGCAAAAAACACGGGTTTGTTGTATGGGAGCCCCCCTTAAATATTAATATTATTGTAATTTAATTATTTATTATTAAAGAAAATAATTAATCTCAATATTCTGTGAATATTTCAAGCATCTACCTGTTGCCGTTGTCAATATCGAGCAAAAAGAGCAAAAAAAATCACGTTTTTTGTATGGGAGCCCCCTTAAATATTTATTTTATTCTGTTTTTTAGTATTTGTTATTATAGCGGCAACAGAAATACATCATCTGTGAAAATTTCAACTGTCTAACTATGACGGTTCATGAGATACAGCCTGGTGACAGACGGACAGACAGACTGACGGACAGCGGAGTCTTAGTAATAGGTTTTCCGTTTTTACCCTTTGGGTACGGAACCCTAAAAATGTATGTTTTCGTAGAGATTATTATAAGTTACTTGCTATAATATTTTGTGGCATATCTTAACTGCACAAGAATTACTATACATTGCCAGGAAACAGTAACTGAAACTATAACTGAAACTTTAAAGTAATGTTTGGTGCAGAAACACTAGGTCAGTGGGCATGCTAAAAAAACATAAAGGTTCGATTCCCGAATCCCGGGCATGTACCAATGGTTTTTTTTTTAATTAAACATTAGAGGCTTTTCCAATGACGTACTATAAGTAGACACGTTATACCCATACTAAATGCAGATAATAAACAGCTTGAACAATACTATAGCTACCTATTAATTACTTACGTTTATATATTCAAGCGATGAAAGGGATAGAGAAACACAGCTCAATACCGAAATCCATTTGTTAAAAAGAGATAAATATATGTTTTAAGTTGCGACACGTCATCGACGCGTGACCTTCTCCGGAGGAACTAGGGGAAGATTGTCTAGTCTAAATGGAACACTCAATATTTTACTTAGAAATATTTTCGGAATAATAAAATATACAATATGTAATTTAAAAACTTTTATTTTACTAATAAATATAATGTAATAATCAATGACTTTACAACAAATAGACCATTTGTCTTTCAATCACGCTCAAACGGCTGAACAGTTCTAAATGAAATTTAGCATAGAGGTAGATTATGGCTTGGTATAGGATATTAGATTTATGTATTATGTAGTATAATTTAAAATTAAGTCTTTAAATTTTTTTTTAATTTTTTTTATTCTGGACAACAAACAACTATACCTACAACTAAAAAAATAACTGTCATATAGTCAGTGACGTTTGTTTATACAAACGTATTGTTTATACATACATTCGAAACAGGATATTTTTATGCAAATTCCAAAAAATATAGAAATAACAAATAATCCAAAAAAAAGTTTACTACAATTAACTACTATTTAGAATGTTACAGATATTTTTCCTAAATATATACAAAGAATGTGAAAATATGTCCACTTCGCAAAACTGCTGGTTGTATCGTTGCACCATACGTCTAAATCTTAGAGTAAAAACTTGGCAACCAATCATATTCTCGTCTTTGGGTTCTGATTATCTCTATCCATTTTTCTCTTATTAATCCGCTTCTAGGGAGACTAAAAGATAAATAAATACAATAAGATCATAATACTATACATATAACAATAATATAATATATAAATTTATAATATTGTAAATATAATTATGTATATACATTTTCCGTACATTTAATAAAATATATATTTTTTTTAAATAGGTTCATGTAATTTATTGACAGGTCCGATATTACCAACCATCCCCATAATCAGTCGCTGAGTCTGTCGCGGCCATTTCGTTTTGTCTTCTCTATCACTCTCATACAAAATGCATCGTTCGTCTCGCTCAGGCAAGCGGCGAACTGGCAACAGCGCATTATTATTAATAAAATATTGTTATGTCCATAATTATTTCTGTACTTACCAATGAAATGAGATATCATTTCTATCCTTTACAGTTGCAGTATAATTTCTGCAAAAGCGGAACACACAAGATGTCATTTTTCTTGATGTTTTTGCGGATTATTCTACTCAAGAGAGACATGTACACTAGTCGTAGGATTGTGCGTGACTGTGCGCGACCAAATTTATAGTGGGACACTTACCTCTCATTTGCCTTGCTATAGCTTGAGCGTTAATCACGCATCTACCTCAGTTTATATAGTATTTTTCCATCTAAATAACCTCAACAGAACTGGCCACTCGTTTAGTTAAAGCTTCACAAATACCATCGGCTAGAAGAGGAAGAATTGGTCTTCTAATGGGTACTCTGGGATCGATAACACAGTTCCGGGAACATAAGGCAGCCCGTGAAGAAAAAAAAACTATTATTATAAATGCGAAAGTGGGATTGTCTGTTTGTTTGTCTTTCTTTCAAGTCAAAAAACCATGGGCAAAACAGGAGCGGAAAGGTAGTATTCACATCCTACTAAAAGTTGTAAAAATAATGAGTTTATAGATTTTTTAACCGACTTCCAAAAAAACTGCTTTCACTGCTGAAAATTATATTCAGAGAAAAGCCTTAGCAACGATTGCTATTGACACGAAGTTGTCAATTTTCATACCGACGGTGGTCTAGCGGCTAAAGCTATGGGGTGCAGAGCAGGATGCACATGGTTCAAATCCTATCCACCGCAGTATTTTTTTATTTTTTCCATTTTTTTTTTGCGTTATTATTTGTCTCTCAATCAAAATCACTTAAGAGTGTAGTGTACCGCGTCCATGTCCATACAAACGGAGAAAACGTTTTACTACCCCTAAATATCATTTAATTTTAACGATTTTGTAACATGTTACTGACATAATGAAAAACTACGTACGTATTTTTTCCTTTTTTCAAAATTCGTAATAGGTCAAAAGTTATAAGCCCCTCAAATCTCGGTTTTTTTGGTTCATAACTTGCTCGTAATAAACCGTCTGTATTTGAGAAACAAAGCAAAATTTCAAAAAAAGCAAAACGTACGTACGTAGATTATAATCTGCTAAAACGTTTGACACCAAAATTATAAGGTTTCGTTATAGTTTAGTAGGTGTAAATCGCAATTTTCCACGAAGAACATACCTACGAACACTCACGAGCTGCAGTGTTCTCTGTCGCACTGATGCCCGTGGGAAGAGCGCGCTTGAGACAAAATATGATTTTCTAAATACCTATTTCGCTGCGTACGCTGAGCTACACGATCCTCTTAAAAGTGAAAAATAAATCTTTTAAAAAAAGTGTACCGACTTCAAGCACTGAAAAGTAAGAAATAATAAATATTTCGTCGTAAAATTTGGGTGCCAAATCTAAGAAGATAAAGATCTGTTCAATATTATCTATGTTTGTATGTACCTAATGAATTGTCTAGATTAGTGAATTTGGGAACTAAGTTGTTTCTAATTTGGCACCAACCGTCTTCAAATTCTACGACGAAATATTTATTAGTTCTTACTTTTCAATGCAAAATTTTGAAGTCGGTATTGTTGTTTGTTGTTGACAATTTACTATTTTGTGCACATACGATATACACGTGTTGGGAGGCCGATTGTACCAGGGCACCAAAGGTACGAAGTGGCATTGATGCGCGGACAGATGCCCAAAGTGCATGCCGCTAGACGCATTACGGCTGTAACTACAAGCAGAGTAAACATTATTCTGAAAAATTAAACTAAAACTGAAAAATAAAGTAAATGGCAAGCACAATTGAAGTTCATCATTACCTTACTATCTATCATCACGCCTTTTATCCCAAGAGGGGTAGGCAGAGACAATCGAATCCTGACATACTACCTTTCATACATGCTAGACGATTGAACCTACTCGACTCTTTTATATGTATAGTATAAATAGTGTGTGTGTCTGGCTGTGTACCATGTAAATTTATGATTTCCCAGGATTTTGTAGTACCCTTTTAGTACTTGGAAATTTTTCATTATATTTACAACTAGCTTTCCGCTTCGGCTTCGCCCGTGGAAAATTTTGAAATGTGGCATAAAAATGTATCCCTGTGCACAAAATCACGTCGCTCCGTTGCTCTGTTGTAGTTACTACTATGGCATACTAAAAACAAATTTAAATGTCTAAAATATACCAATATTTTTTGAAAGTTTTCAGCCCAAATCTTAATTTTTGTTAATTAACAAAATTGTATTGTATATCCATAATGTTTCTGGGATAAACTATTCCCAATTTCTCTGTAAATAATCCACCTGTGTCACTGTAACTTAGCATATTTTACTTATTCAATATATCTAAGTGAAATAGGTAGCTGTTATTTTTTCAATGTGTTTTATTGAATAGGAAACTTTGCCCCCGTTTTCTTTTATAATCTATCACAAAGTTTTTTTTTAAAGCACTGTTCTACCATTACCCTTCAATTATATACATCGGGATTTTTGGAGCTTATTGAAAATTTAAAATAATAATTATTTTGTATTTTCAAGTGTTTCAGTGAGTATGTGAGATATTGGAGGGGTAGGTAAAAGTAAATACCTACTTTGTGCTATATACTTGTTGAGCCTATTCCTTTTTATGTGTGTTTAGTTATTGGTTTATAGTTTGATGATAAGTACATTATTGTTACTTCTTTTTCTATCTATCTATCATGACGCCTTTCATCCCAAAGGGGGTAGGCAGAGACAATAGGATAGGATGCCATTTGATACGATTCTGACATCTTTGGCATCTTTTATATTCATCATACCTTTCATATATGCTCGGCGATTGTCATTAGAGAAGAATGCGGAGTTGTGACTATAATGAAGAAAAGTAGTTTACGTTGGTTTGGACACGTTGAAAGAATGAAGGATGAAAGATTGGCTAAAAAGGTTTATATGGCTGATTTTTTTTTGCTATATTATTTATTATTATAAATACCTTAAATCAAATCTAAAGATTAAAAATAACTAAATAAACCAGATGCGCGTGGAATAGTGGCAAAAATACTGGCTGCATTTCCCCGCTGAATCGCGATGCTGATTCGTTGAGCGAGGAAGGAGCCAGCCCTCTTGTCACCAGAAGAGATGATCAGTCGAGGGGATACATCTTTAATAAAATTTTTGGCATTTGAACCCCACGGACCTAGAGAGACCTACAATTCGGTACCTATGTAAAGTAAAAGCTAAGGTACGATTTTTATATTTTTATTTGAAAGATTAAGCTATTTTAAGAAACTAATTAGAATATTTTTTATTTCTATACAGTAGTTTTTTTATAATAAATTATGAAAGTTTTGGCACTGATGACGTCATTTTGTCGGCTGAATACTTCAATACCTTTGATATGTTGGTACAGAAAAAAGAACATCTGTGTTCTTTGACTTTGACATTTAACAAACAATAGTGTTGCCGTCTCTAAATCCTACAAAATCTACCAAAACCTACCACTTCTACATAAAACATATTAAAACAACAACAAAGAAACACATCTTTACGGTTTTTATACCGTAGTCTGCATAGTCTGCCAGTCTACGCAAAACTTGCGAAGAAATCGAGGCCCATAGTGACAAACATGAATCCAGGGACTTACATCACAAAATACGCACGATTACGAAATCTCTCTCTTCCAAGACTTGGGCTATTGAGAACTGTCGGGGTAAGGTGGTCACTGAACTGGAAGACATATCCGAGGCGTGGAGGGAGTACTGCCAGTCACTATATGAGGACCCTCAATCCCAGGACTTTGCTCATACAGAACCCAGTGATGAAGACATGGAGCCGGATATCCTTAGGGAGAAGGTCGAAAATGCAATTAAACATTTGAAGCATGGCAAGGCCACCGGAAAAGACGCCATCCATTGAATCCAGACCATTAAAGCCGCAGGTGAATGGGGTGTACGAATATTTCATACCCTCTGTAACAAAATATGGCAAACGGGAACATGGCCTAAGGAATGGGCTCATACTGTCTTCATTCCACTGCACAAGAAAGGTTCCACAAAGAAGTGCAGCAACTACCGCCTGATTGCACTGATATCGCATGCTAGCAAAATATTATTGCATGTGTTAAATGAGAGATTGAAGACCTACTTATCCAAAGAAGTTGCACCTGAACAGGCTGGGTTTGTAAAGGGAAAGGGTACTCGGGAACAAATCTTTATAGTGCGCCAAATTATTGAGAAAGCTCGAGAATTTAACAAACCAACATACATATGCTTTGTTGACTTCTCCAAGGCGTTTGACTCGGTAAAATGGCCGCTGCTGTAGAGGTCACTTCTCGATATGGGCACACCTAAACACCTTGTGCATCTTTTGAGGCGTCTATATGAGGTTGGAACAGCGTCCGTGAAAACAGATGGCGTATTGTCGAACGACTTTCACCCTAGTGCAGGCGTTCGTCAGGGCAGTATAATTTCTCCGCTCCTGTTTAACATCTATACAGAAATCATAATGCGGATTACCCTTGAAGACTGGACGGACGGTATATCAATAGGAGGTTTGAGAATATCAAATCTACGCTATGCGGATGACACCACGTTGTTCGCAACTAGTATTGGCCACATGCGGGAATTGATCTCCAAGATGGAACTCGTCAGCTTGGCATTCGGTTTGAGAATAAACAGAAGCAAGACGAAGATGATGATTATCGACCGTGCAAACAACAACTCGCCCGAAATCACACAACTGGAGGGTTGTGATGTCGTTCAGTCATACATCTACCTAGGAGCGCTGATCTCAAACAACGGTGGCTGCGTGGACGAAGTCAAACGGCGCATGGCCACAACTAGGTCTGCTATGGACAAGCTGAGGAAAGTCTGGAAGAGTCGCAATGTCACCAAAGCTACAAAGGCACGGCTCGTCCGGTCACTGGTGTTCCCCATATTCCTGTACGCTGCTGAGACGTGGACGCTGAGAGAAGTTGAGAAGAAGAAGATAGACGCCCTGGAAATGTGGTGCTGGAGGAAAATGCTTGGAGTGTCGTGGACGGAATTTCGCACCAATGTATCGATACTCCAGGAACTTGACATCAGTCAGCGTTTATCAGCCATAGTCCAGACTAGGATACTCCAATTCTTTGGACACGTGTCGCGGCTGGACAACGACTCCATAGAGCGCCTTGTCGTGCAGGGTAGGGTCGAGGGCACAAGAACACGCAGCAGATCACCCATGCGATGGACCGACCAGATTAAATCCGCGGTGGGTGGCCCATTGCATGAGTGTACACGTGTCACGGCCGACAGAGTGAGGTGGCGCCGCATCATGGGACGAATCACGGCAGCCCGGAATCTTGCTGCAACATGAAGACCACGACCGCTCTGTCAAGAGTGAACCGACAAGGAAGAAGTCTGCATAGTTGTTGTGATACAAAATATATACAAAGGTCAAAGAATATCCTACCATAAAAAATGCTTAAACGTTCTTCCTAAATAATAAACTAGATTAGTTATAAAAACTACTGAAATAGTAGTATATCTAGTAACAGGGTAACATTGGTTGACAAGTTGACAAGTAAATATTTTGCTTTTATTTAGCCGATATAATGACGTCATTCATAGGTGAAATGTAGGTTAAGTAAATTATTTGTTTATGAAAAAATAAAGACAATCTCACGATTTTAAAAATACGGATTATTAAACCAATATCGCGAAACGGTTTTGGATTCAGCATACCTTAACTTTTACTTTACCTACCGAATTGAACTATATTTGCGCTGTTTGTTAGACTCTGCGATTTCCGCCGCAGCTCCCGCTTTGATTGCTGTTTCCCTGAGATGAGACGGGGCTAATGTGTCCACGGACGTAGCATCCCATACAAGGGCCCGAACTCGCTTCCAGGGAATCAGAGTCATTCCATCGGGTCTCTTGCCGTCTTCCCGGATTATTCCCGTTGGCTCTAGGAGAGCAGGGACGTCTATTGACGCAAGAGCCCTTTTGATGGTATCATTGAGGGAGCTGTGGCGAGAAAGCCTGCCTGCACTTTTTATGCAGGAAAGTCCGTGAGTTCCAAATTGATCTACATCTTTTTCACACGGACATTTATGTTCGCAACATACTGGTGCTACTAACCTTAGGCCTACACTAATTCTAAAAATTTCGTTATCCAAAAATGTACCGACGTTTCGAGATGGAAGAGCGTGTAATAAATAATTGAACATATAAAATAAATATTGATCGATGGAAATTAAAAGTACTTCTTTCTCTCTTCGTTAAATTTTCCTTCCTCATTTTATGATTGTCTTATTTGTTTGTTTTACTTTTGTAGATTTTCCTGAATAAATAAATAAATAAAATGTGTTTTCTACTGAAGCATCGTTTTTTTAAATTATAGGTTGTCACATATCACAGTCGGCGGGATAATCTTAGCTACCGATTTATCGGCTTACTATTGCACAAGATTAAACACTGGAGACTGGCAGAAATTGCGACGAAAGTCAGCACTGTTGCCATATATCAAAAGAAGAAGAAGAAAGTTGAAAATTGTTGTATGGGAAAAGTGTTTTTTTTTCTAAAACCATCTTCGCATTACCTTTCCTTGCCTTTCAAATGAAACCAGTTTTGGGCACATCGACTTTAGTAGCCCGCATTAGGTTTTTTATAGAGCAAAAGTTATTTTTATTCCGCCCTTACTGGGTATACAGCCAAATATTGGAAGGCCTATTTCTAAAAATAAAATTGCCATCTGTTACAAGTAACTGTAGAACTCTAGTAGTGCCTCTGGCTACGCCGCAAGGTATATAAGCCTTGATATTGCGTTTTTTTATAATGAACACAGATTAGAAAGAGCGGCAGTTTCCATGTTGATAATTATTTTACAACATTGTATTTACATTAGTTGGAATTATTATATAAGGGGGATTAATATGTAAAAGCTGTAATACATTTCGTCATCTCTTTGACTTTAAATATTATTTTAGTCATATAAACCCTTCATATAGCACTTGGTATTATCAGTTATCTTTCAGACAACAGTATTTATCGGATACAGACATACATAGTAGTCGGACACTTACAATTCTTTACTTTAGTAATTGAGTCTAATTTTCTTGTGATAATGAGTGGAAACATAAAAACGTCAGCATTTTTTATACAACTTATTTCTACTATAGTGGGTTAGTTTTTTTTGTGATAAGTACCTACTTTAAAATAAATGTGATGTGAAAAATATGTTATTGTCAAAAATTAAAGATATCAAAATAATTCAAGCAGTAGGTAGCCTCAAAAATATCATTGGCTAAATAAAAAAAACCGACGATTCCGTGAATTTTCTCATGTAAAAAATGTGTTCCAAAAATTATGTTCTGCGCATCTAACGACCATCGCTCAAGAACCGTCCCGGTACCTATACCTACTGGGCAAACTCGCTAAATGTGAATATGATTACCACTGACTACACCGGAATAAACCTATTTACTAACATTATAAATGCGAAATTTTGTTTGTCCTTCAAGCCACAACAGAGCGTGATTTTTTGCACAGACAGGGCCAGGGAGGTGAGCATATATTTGACGCGACATCTTTCGTTTCGGCCGAAAGGCCTTGAAAAGGCCAAAACGTTTATGTCCATACAAGGACCGGCACTAAATGCACGGGCCGAGACGTCCAACCAGGACGTGTGCGAACAAATTCTGTGTACTTTGCCTAATTGCCCGGCCTAGCAAATTTGCTCGCACATTGTAGGGCCGGACATTCTTGGACCGGGCATTCTTTGGCTGGTCCTGGATAAACGTTTTTGGCCTTTCGGTCGACACGAAACATGTCACGTCAAATATAATATGCTCACCCCCCTGAGAGTGACAAAGGCTACCTTTTATCCCGGAATGTTTCCCTTTTAAGTGCTTTTGGTGTTAATAACATCATAAAATATAATAACATTACAAAAATAAATCATCGAAATCGAGTTATAACTAAACTGACAGTTTTTTAAAAAAATCTGAAATACTACTGAATTAATTTTCACTAAAACAAAAATGGGACAAATCTGAAAGAATTACCTGTCGATTAAAAAAGAATTCATCGAAATTGGTTTACAATTGGCGGACTAATCGCGTAATATAAACACAAATGTATTTTATGTGTTTATAAAAGCTAACTAGACTAGATGGCCGATGTTGAAATACCATGTTGCCACATGGCCATCGACGCCATTAACAATTGTACAATTTTTTTACAGTGGCATATTTAACAGCATTAACTGGACTGATATACACATGGCCATCGACCACAGTGGATATGTTCGGCTCTAACGAAACGACTTTATCTGAACCTATGACGCCTTTCCAACAAAATTTATTAGGCTCTCTGCCAAATATCGGAGCTTTGGGCGTCACTCCATTCTGTGGATATATCGTGGATAACCTTGGAAGAAAGTATTCGGCAATATTGTTTGGCATACCTTATGTTGTGAGTCTGAATTTTATTATTTGGCTAGCTGTGCCTTACGGTTGCACTCCGCTTTTTTTGTGTCGTAGCGTAAGTAGGTATATAGCAAATACCTTCCTCAAGAGTTTGGCTATAAAATGCAAAAATATTTTTTCAAATCGTACAGGTAGTTCCAGATATTAGCGCGTTCAAACAAACAAAGGCCAAAAACGACTGGTTCAGGAATGCCCGGCCCGAGAATCTATACCTAGAATGTCCGGGCATGCATTTTTCGGCATTATAGTGTTAGACATTCTCGAGCCGGGCATCCCTTGCCATTGGTGTGGACCCGTCGTTTTTGGTCTGGTCTTCAACCCCACGGATTCTAAGTATAATATGTACCTAGATTTTTTTAATTTCAAATTGATAGAGCGTTGTCTTGAAACTGGGAGGTCCCGGGTTCAATTCCCACTCGTTCCAAAAATGCTAAGCACCAATTTCTTCAAGAATATGAGCTTCAATCGACTCCTCGTGCTTCGGAGGGCACGTAAAACCAGCGTTCGCACTTCTTTTAAAAATAACTATTTACATCTAGGTTCATTAAGTGCAGCAACAGGCTTGCCACCTGTTCTGTTTAATATGAACAAATGGCAAAAGTGAACAACTCTGGGCACACCGCAAGATATAAAGGCCGTGAAGGTGTGTTTTTGTGTTTTACTTCATTTCCACATTTTCAGGTATCCTGGAGCATAATAATGATAACCAAAAACATAAACATGGTATTATGCGCCATGTTTTTCGTTGGTTTTGGCGCCGCTGGCCAAGTGGTCTCAACAATGTATATATCAGAAATAGTCCAAGATTCGATTCGTGGTGGGCTTGCAACATCTACAGTGACTGGGTATTTCGTGGGTGTACTGATATCATATACTATGGGAGGCCAATTGAATTATTACCAAGTGATATATACGAATTTGAGTCTAGCCTTGTTGTATATATTGTTGCTTACGTTCTTGATGGAATCTCCTGTATTTTTAATACGGCAAGGGAAAGATGAGGTAACTATTTATCTATACCAGAGGTTCTCAAACTTATTTTGTCTACCGCCCACTTTGAAAATCAATTATTTTTCAGCGCCCCCCAATTTTTTTTACTTTACCACATTTTAAAAATCACAATGAAATTCATTACTTTAATTTATATATAGTGTGCTATATTAGTTTTTCTGGGCCCCTTACCGCCTCCCTCTAGGCCTCCAGCGCCCACAAGGGGCGTTATCGCCCACTTTGAAAAACACTGATCTATACTAATATCTATTATAAAGAGGCAAAGTTTGTAACCTCTCAAACTACTGAATAGAGTCTAAAGATATTGCAAGAATAGAAAGCTACGATATCCCTGAGTACCTAATATATAGTAGGCTATTTTATATTTTGTTCGAAAATATCCACGGGCGAAGCCGGGGGCGGAAACCTAGTTGGAGAATTGGAGACCCTGACAATAATTAGCCCGCGAGTACATTTTGTAGATTAAGAGCCCTATCCTAATTTCTCTGTAAATAATCCACCTGTATCACTGTAATTTAGCATATAGTTACTTATTCAATATATCTAAGTGAAATATATGTTATTTTTTTAATTGGTTTTATTGAATAGGAAATATGGGTGGTAGAATAAAGGCTTATTTTGCCCCTGTTTACTCTTTCATAATCTATCACAAAGCTATTTTTTTAGCGCTGTTATACCATTACCCTTCAATTATATATATCGCGTTTTTCTGTAACTTATTAAAAAATCAAAATAATAATTAAGTACCTATTTTACAATTTTTGACCAATAAAAAAACATAAAATAATTATTATTTTGAATGTTCAATAAGCTACAAAAATACGCGATGTAGGTATATAATAAAATTAAGAGCTTTGTGATAGATTATGAAAGATAAAACGGGGACAAAATCTAACCACCCATATTTTCTATTCAATAAATCCCATTTAAAAATATGTAAAACATTTAGATATATTGAATAAGTAACTATATGCTAAATTACAGTGACACAGGTGGATTATTTACAGAGAAATTGGGAATAGTTTATGAATATAGGACCCAAAACATTATATTTAGAAGATTATTTTCAGCCATTGTGGAGATTAGCGTGCACAAACGCACAGACAGACGATTATATTATATGTAGAGTCTGTAACTAATCTAATGCATGCATTTTCAGGAAGCAGCAAAATCGATAGCTTTCTACAGACACCTGTCAAGATCGTCTAAAGAAGTGGAAGTAGAAGTAAATCATATTAAAAGACTGTTCGAACCTCAATTTCAAATTCTACCTCAATCGGAGCGTAAGTTGTATTGCATACTATTTATACCTACCTACTCTGCTTAACATAACAACAGGTACCTACCTAACTAATGTAAAATATTGAGTTGTTTTGATTTATCACAACTATAAAATTGGTTTTGTATTTATATATGAATTTTCTTCATTTATATTGTCGTAGGGTCCACTTTCACCCCCTTAAAAATAGCCTGTGTCATTCCTTTAAAGCTTCCCTTCAAGTTCAAGGTTCTAAAATCTATTCAGTGGTTTAGCCGTGACAACATACCAGACAGACATAAGACTTTTGTATTTATAATATTAGTGTAGATTACTGATTCATTTAATAATTTTATAATAATTGCGCTGTTTAGTTTCAGATACAAATGTAACAACAAAAAATGTAAAGACTGTAGAACTGAATGACTGCCATTATCCAAGAAAACATATTTCACCATGGAAGTTTTTATGTGAGTAAATCTCTCAGAACATAATAAACCAGAATCCTCAACAATTCTTCAAACTTAAGGTGCCCACTCATTCGTCCTACAGTACTGTCCACCGAAATCGACCACAGACTCGTCCAATTCTTGAACGCGCGGCCCACCATCCGTTTTCAAATCGTTGTATTTGTTGTTGATTTCGATGGCCGGAACGATCTGTCACACACACACACACACACACACACACACACACACACACACACACACACACACACACACACACACACACATCCACACGCCTTTGTTTAATCGAATCTTGTGTGTTTGTATGGGTGAGTGAATTGCATGTGATCTAGATCTTATGATTTACATTGCTAATGTGTTCAATCTCGATCATACGGCGGCCGGACCGAAATTTTTCTGTGAGTTACTGGACCAGTGCGTGTACACTAAAATATTGTACTGTAACTGTATTACTGAATAAACCTTTTAAAAAAAAGTGTACCGACTTCAAAAATTTGCACTGAAAAGTAAGAAATAATAAAAATTTCGTCGTAGAATTGGAAGAGGGTTGGTGCCAAATTAGGATACAAAATTAAGTAAACATCTAGGGACATAAAGATCTGTTCAATATTATCTGTGTTTGTACTGATGATCGTAGGTTCCTAATGAATTATCTAGATTAGTGAATTTGGGTACTAAATTATTTCTAATTTGGCACCAACCGTCTTCCAATTCTACGACGAAATTTTTATTATTTCTTACTTTTCAGTGCAAATTTTTGAAGTCGGTACACTTTTTTTTAAAAGGTTTATTTTTCCCTTTTAAGTGATTTTGTTGCCCTGAGAAATAAATAATAACGCAACTAAAAAAAATGATGGAAAATAAAAAAAAATACTGCGCTGGATGGGATTTGAACCTCGAGCAATGTGCATCCCATACCTTTAGCCGCTAGACCACCGTCGATACGAAAATTGACAACTTCGTGTCAATAGCAACCGTTGCTAAGGCTTTTCTCTGATATAATTTTCAGCAGTAAACATAGACAAATTACTGAATTTCTGAAAAATAACTGAACCGATTTTCGTCATATGACTGTGAGATAATGTCAAGAAATTATTATATCCTTAAAAAAATAAGTCGTCAAAATCGGTACATATTTCATCGAGATATTACGAAAAATTGACTTATAAGGTCAGTTTTTTCTTGGTTTTTTCAAAATTTCTGAAAAACTAAAGAACCAATTTTTATGAGATAAAAATGGGACCAATCCGGAAGAATTATCTGTCGATTAAAAAAGAAACCATCAAAATCGGTTCACAAATGGCGGAGTAATCGATGTACATACATACAAAAAAAAAATACGGTCCGAATTGAGAACCTTCTCCTTCTTTTTTTTTCGAAGTCGGTTAAAAACTACTCAACCGATTTCCGTTATATATCTGTGAGATAATGTCGAGAAATTATTATATTCTTAAAAAAATAAGTCGTCTAATCGGGACATATTTCATGGAGATATTAAGAAAAATTGACTTATAAAGTCAGTTTTTTCAAAATTTCTGATAAACTAATGAACCAATTTTTATGAGATAAAAATGGGACAAATCCGGAAAAATATCTGTCGATTAAAAAAGAAATCATCAAAATGGGTTCACAACTGGCAGAGTAATCGATGTACATACATACATAAAAAAAACATACGGTCCGAATTGAGAACCTTAAAAAGTCTCTTCGTTTCTGTTCTGCGTTCATTGAATTTTTTTTAATTCCAGTAAAATCCAAATCTTCCCAGCGTGCATTAACAACATGTCTAGTCCTAATGAGTTTGACTATACTGATGGGGTCTACAGTACTACAAGTGTATGCTGAACCATTATTTAAAGATGCAATACCATCCATACCATCTAATTTATGTGCTATATTATTAGCTATAGACTTTTTGGTAGCTGGCCTTATATCTTCTGTATTGACTGATAAAGTTGGAAGAAAGGTACGCTATTTTTAATTTAAATAAAAGAAGGGTGAAAGTTTATATGTTTGGATGTTTGACTGACTTGACCGTCAACCAAAACGGACCGACGTGGTTTTTAGCACAGGGAGGGCTTGATAGTGACATCAAAATTTTCTATGGGCGAAGCCGGTGGGCGAAATGCTAGTTAGTTATAAGTTTGTGTTTGTGTTTTTATTTGTAGCTATGTTTGATGAAATCGGCTATGCAGTTTTCAAGATGGTCAGATATCAAAAGTTTATATTTTCACGACGGACCCACACCGTATTTTTTTTGTGTCCCACCGCTGTGCAAACTCAGGAAAAATATCTTAGGATAAATATTAATATTTTGTAGGTACTTATTTAACTAAATTTAAATATTTTACGTTATGACCCAGGGTAACCAATAGACAAATCCGACTGTAGTATGTCAAAATGTAACTAGTTACATATAAATTATTATTTTAAAATCCCATTGAAAGTGGCATGCCAATTCATACCTCTATGAGAACCAAGCCATAACAGCTAAATGTATATTTATCATAAATAGATTCTACCACGAATTATACATTTTCTCTGCATAAGTAGGTACTGGTAAAACAATAGAGTAACTTTGTTGGTAACCTTTACTTCTTCATAATATTAGGGGCGGGGGAATTATACTCAGGGTCAAAAATATAATTAGGATATTTTTTCAGAATCTCACAACGTGTTCATCATTTGCTGCTGGCATAGCAACTCTACTTCTAGGCTTGCAGCTTCATTTTAATATAGTTCCACACTGGTTCACCGCCTTTATTATATATGTTTACGTGTTTGTATATACACTTGGGGCTGCAACTACTCCATTTGTTCTGACTTCTGAATTGTTCTTACCTGAGGTAATTTTTAAGTTAATTTTTATAACGCCTGATGAAAAGATATTTGCATTAACTTTTTAGTAGGCGTTATTTTATATTTCTTAATAATAAATATCTACATTGTTTCACTTCCTTTATTATATTATTAGCTTTCCGTCCCGGCTTTATCCGTAATTCTTTTAAATATTTGCTATAAGAATTTATCTTGAAGGTTTTCCGGAACAAAAATAATAGCTATGTCGATTTCCAGCCTTCGAACTTATCTGTGCAAAAAAATTACAACGATCTGTATTAAGGTGAAAGAAGGACAAACAAAAACACAAATACAAAACAAACAAACACATTTTCGCTTTTATAATATTAGCTAGGATATACGTCCTACACTGTCTTATTTGTTCGAACTTCTGAAGTTTAGTTTTATAACGCCTGCATAAAATATATTTGTAAGTATTAATGTGTTAGTAGGTGTTATTGAACATTTTGTGAAAATACTATTTTTATTAGTACATTTATTTGTCACCTCCGTTCATGGACTCCCATAGCCACTTTCTACCAAGTCGATGGCGAGTAAGAAAAAGTTTACTATGGAAAAATATTTACAAACAGATTTTAAGGTCTCTGAAAGTTTCATATCAATCCATTGAGCCGTTTCGGAAATTATTCTGAATATTTTAGACGTCGGTACAGACAGGCAAACAAAACTATAATATCAATAAATTGTAATCATATCTCGATAAATATATAGATTTCGATGACTTAATTTTTTACATTTTCGTATTTAAATGCATTTTTCGTTGTTCCAGGTGAAAAGTCTATGTAATAGCATGAGTATTGGCTGTATGTGGGTTATGTGCTTTGTCACTCTCACGGCTTACAACTGTCTGGTGGACATTATAGGTCTTGGACCTATGTTTTATATATTTAGTGCTATGTGCTTCCTAGGTGGTCTCTATAGTCACTTGTGTCTACCGGAAACTAAAGGCTTACCTGTCGATGTTATACAAACTTTATTTTCTAGGGAGAGGAGAGAATCTATTTTGTAAACTATTTTTATTGATGTTATGTTTACTAATCGTTGATTAACTCTTGATAAACCTGCCAGAAACTGGAGGATAGTCTGGGTTAGTTCGTGACCCGTATTTGGGTCAATGAAATTATTTTGTTCTTTTATATTCAGTAGATTTAATTTAAATATTACCACGAAATCAAATTTCATCGGAAATTAAATTAAATTAATAATAATATAATTTATCGAAAAAAAATTGCCTAATTTTATATTTTAAAAATAAAATATTGTAGTATTTTTAGATAATTGTACTGATAGATGGCGCCAATGTGACGCCAATAGTTATACATTTTAAAACATAATTTTGAGATATTTTTTATTTATAAAAAAATATATCTTTTTATGAAAGTGTTATTTTCGTAGCACACGTAACCTTTATTTTGGTCTTGAAAGCTGCTTGAAAGCGATGATAAGGCTAATTCCATAATTGTTTATATTCCCAATTTCTCTGTAAATAATCCACCTTACTTATTCAATATACTACTTATATAATATTGACTTTAATGTGCACTTTTTTTTAAGTTAATTTTTATAATCATTCGATCATTCGGTCAATCAGTCATGATGAAAAAAAAAATGTTTTGTCGTTATAATAGGGTGGTTTAGAAGAAAAAAAATCGGAAAAACATTATGTATGGGAAATGTTACGTATATACTCTCGCTAAAAGTAGTGGTAGTGGTAGTTGTTTTTCACGGACGAATGAAAGTAAGAAGCAGGCAAGCCAACGGTTGGGCAGGACAACCTAATATATATTATAATCCCGCAAATTAGACGTCCTAGATCGCTTTTCCCATTTTTTTTCTCGAGCTCTACTGTCTTGCGACACAAAACGGTTCCAACGAAACCTAAGGTAACTTACTGGTCAGTTTTATTGGTCAAAGAGCAGAAAATTGGCGAAAGGGGAGCACGTCTATGGCGCCTCCTTAGGCTTAGTACTCTATGGCTGGACCTCATGGTTACTGATAATCTACCAAATCGTTTCGACCATCGGACCAAAACAATTCATGGCGTTTGCATCACTCTGCTTACACATCGTTGCTTGTTTGTGATTTTTTGCCAAAAACAACACTGTAATCACGCCTCAGCTACCGTATTCACTGTAAAACTGAAAAGACCCATGAAAGGACGGCGTTTTGAAACGATTAAGGAGATAGACTAAAAGACCGCAACGCTGAGAGAGCTCAAGGGCATACCAAAGAGTGTATAATATCAGAAGTGCATCGAGGATTGGAAAAAATATCTCCTTTGAAGAGGACAAAACAAAATAGATTTAAAGAATAAAAATTTTTTTTTTCAAAAAAATTAAGTACTTAAGTTTTTAAAAAGGAGTAGGTATAAAATTAAAGTGTTATGAATAAAACATTAAAGAAATCGGTACATTATTTGTCAAGCTGGCACCTTTGATTGACTTCCATTCCTCCCTCCCCATCACTATACAAGTCACTTCGTGTTTAGAACATCACAAGGAATCCATAGAAAATCAATTTTCCTGGTGCATTGAAATATTTTCCAGGGATTTATAGTGCAAAATATCACGACAATCTGTAGCTCCGTTTTGACGTGAAAGACCTCATACATAGACGGTAGGTAACACCCCAACCACGTGCAGTGCGCTACCTGTACCAGGGTAGCAGAGATACAAGAAAGTTAGGTGCGCGAACAAATGCGCTGAAAGATGCATTACGCCTGCAATCTCACGAAGGAGTTCAATCCCAAACACGTGCACTGGCGCCACGTATACCAGGGTAACAGAGATTCAAGAAACTTAGGGGCGCAAACGGATGCGCAAAGTACATGCATTGCGCGAGCAATCAAACATCAATAAATTAACTTAAAAAAAAGTGTACCGACTTCAAATATTTGCACTGAAAAGTAAGAAATAATAAATATTTCGTCGTAGAATTTGAAGACGGTTGGTGCCAAATTAGAAATAACTTAGTAACCAAATTCACTAATCTAGACAATATAATATAGATCGCTCTCGAGCATGAAAAGGGCGCTTTTGGTGCGTAAAAACTCGCAGCAAAATCGCTTTTTCTGGTTCGTTCAGAAACTCATTTTTACCTAGCAATTTAACTCAAAGGCACAAAATTCTGTAGTTATTGAAATTTAAGTTTATAAATAAATTGTACTGTTGTCTTTTTAAGGACGTATTATGTTAAGTAAATAGGTATCTACTAGTAAACATTAATATCGCTTATTTAAAAATATCATTTTTGATTTTCATAAAAATGTCAAGCAGTGCAGATTCCGAACGCAACATCTAAATAAAAAATAAATGGCGGGAATCTAATTTTTTCTGCATTTGGTCTTTTAAACTATTTTTGTGGTAGGTACTGTATTGATTGTTTACTTTGTCTTTGTCTTAATTGTTTTTCTTACATATGACCTAAGTATAACACTTTTCTCGTTGGTAGAAGTGAAAAGTTGTATATTTCACACGCGAGCAAATTTGTTTTGTCTCGTCCCATTAAATCACTCACTGTACTCAGTAGTCTATATTAGATTCTATTCTATTCTAGACTACTTCGTTAGTTTGTGATTTAAAGTCAGCACTCGCATCAAAAAATAACTTTGCTCACTTGTTGAACAAATAACTATTGTAATTGCCCTCGTACAAATATGCGGCGAGAAAGTTCATATGAAAATCGAATACCCCGCTCAGGGGCCGCCGCCAAGTCTTCCCTTCCCGCAAATTAGGTGCGCGAACAAAAATGCGCTAAATGCATTACGCCTGCAATCTCACGAAGGAGTACTAGATATATAAGTAAGTCAGATATATACACAAACCCCATAACCAATAAACGTTGCACAAAGTTATACAATATTTTGTCCCCCTCTAACAACTCTACCTTTCAATATGATAGAGAAAGTCAAATCACTTTGTACAGCTTTTATTGGTGTGGCCTCGGCAGTAATGTTGTGTAAAATAATATTTGATGTAATCACGTTATAATGAAGTCAATATATCTGGGTTCCATAGGGCGTATTGGCGGTGGGAACCTATGTGAGGGTCCTGATGTAACTGGTGTTGAAAAAACGTCAGTTGGTGGCCGTCGATCACTGAATTGATCATCGAAATGCACTGATGGTACATTTTGGGTCTCACAATTTTCAGAAATAAACATTTTCCTGGGGCAATGAGATATTTCCCTATAGATATAATGTAGCCTATGTCACTCTCTGACCTCCCAGCTATCTCTGTCGAAACATCACGACGATCCGTTGATCCGTTTTGACATGACAAAAGGACGTCTCATAATTTCAAATATTTATTTTTTAATCGACATCCGAAACACCCCAACCAAAAACACGTGCAGTGACGGTATGTGTACTAGAGTAGCAGAGATACAAGAGACTTAGGTGCGCAAACGAATGCGCAGTGCCATAATCTAGATACATTGATGCAATAACAGTGAAAATAGTTTTCAGCAATATGTAATAACTCTAAAAGAGGGAGACTTGGTCTTCCACTCGAGATTGTTTCATGGGATTATTTTAGGAATAATAGTAATAAACTAAAATATTGTGTGAAAAATACTTTGACTACTTTTCCGTAAATATCTGTGAAACAATGTCAAGAGATAATCTTTCAAACAATAAAACTGTATGTAGTACCCTAAATGTATTTTTAGCAATATCTCGAGTAAATAATTCAATGTACCGTTTTATTGTTTGAAAGATTATGTCTCGACACTTTTTTTTCTTGAAAAAATAGGACCATTTTGGAAATAAAAGAAACAATCCAAATCGGCTAACAAAACATAAATCTTTAAAATCGATCAAATAATATAATTATATTCACTGATTCGAAACGCAATCATAAAAAAATATAAACCTAAAGATCTTGGAAACTGCTTACGCGGTTTTCATCCAAAAAAAACCCTAAAAATTGGTCCATCCTTTTGGTACAGACAGACAAAAGGCTTCAAACTCATAGCCTTCTTAGAGAAATGTAGCCATAATGACAACGTTTAGTTTACTTAGATTTATTGTAAAGTTTGATAAAAATTTTGTTTAAATATAATTTATGTGGTGCCACGTTGGTTTACTTGACGTGGCCGTTTGATAAAGATGTATCTACAATGAATTTATTTGTTTAGCTTTGTTTATGATTATAATGGATATTATTATTTGAATTTGAATGAATCGAAAGAAGTGGGCCAGGATCGTGGCAAGTGGATGGATATCTTTGGTCTCTGTCTACCCACAGGGAAATAAATAAATAAAGAATTTGATAAAGACCACGAATGAGACGATCCTGGGTTCAAATGCAAGGTAGGACACAATATTTGTCTGTGATGTTGTTGCTTTTGGTTACTTTAGGTTTATTTTATTACTAGCATTCCCCCCGGCTTCGCCCGTGGATATTTACGAACAAAATAAAATATACCCTATAATATAAACCTACCCTAAAATAAAAGAACACTTATTGTGACTTAACTATAATATTTATTTATTTATTTATTTACAAGGAGAATTAACAAAAGGTGTAGGTAAAACAAGGCATACACAAGATGATAATAATAAAAAAGACATACACAAGATAAGAATAATAAATAATTTAAAAAAAAAAGTGAGGAAGTGCCCTATACCCTTTAGATTATTCCCACCAAGAGTTTTAGAAAAATTCAACGACATATAACAATAGTTAGACATAATGCTATCGCGACACTTTTTGTAGAAATTGATGTGTTCTGCAAAGTCGTAGTACATTATTTTGTTCTATCATCAATAGTTTTCGCAGCGCACGCGATGTAAGGAATTTCTTAGGTCATTTTTTACACATTGGGTTACATTATTGGAGTTTAGTAAGGAACCCTAATTTTTTTGATAATAGAATTCAGCCTATGTCACTCAGGGTGAATGTAGCTTTCCAATGGTGAAAGAATATTTGAAATCGGCACAGTAGTTTTTGAGTTTATTTATTGCAAACATACACACAAACATACAAAAATACAAATCTTTCCTCTTTATAATATTAGTATATAGACTAGCTTTTGGCACCGGATTCATCCGTTTTAGATATGTGAGATAAGAATGAAAGAAGCCTAATGTCACTCTCCGGCCATCAAGCTATTGCAAAATCACGTCGATACAAACAAGATCCTTCTTCAAACAAACAAACACACTTTCCTTTTTATAAAATTAATTAGGATAGAATTAAGGTAAGTCCATAATTATTTTTCTAATAATAGAAACAAAATTTTCTGCCGCGTAGGAACGCAGTAGTAGGTAGGCTTACTATTTTTTAAGAAAAACGATTTTAAAAATCTAATCTTTCATTATTTACAATATTATGAACACATCTTTATAGTATAAACTTCTTAGCGGAAGAAAATCATTACTGAGATATTGACCTACCGACAATCGTACATACGTATATTTTTAGATTCATAGCTTGTGAAGAATTATCTTCTAGGAACGGTAAAATTAGGATCATAAGGTGCCCAAAATCTCTCAAAAGAATAATAAATATTGTTAGGCCGTTTTTTCCAAAGCGTAGCTTCTCTATTTCTCTCGAAATCTATACTAATATTATAAAGAGGTAAAAGTCATGAATAGAAAGCTAAGAGATCCCTGAGTGACATAGGTTATATGGTAAAATGCGAGTACGACTCTTGAGCGGAGGTTTCCGTACCATCAAATACTGTCTTCAAGACTTTTAGAATCACGGATTTTTGTTCATTTTTCATAATTACTAAAATTTCTAAGAAACTTTTTTCATTGCTTTTCTTCACGTAAATTTTATACTAGGTACGCAATTAGTAATATCGCATATAAAAACAAATACTTAGTTGTAATTTTTGTATAAAAGTTGTACTTTTTTCATAATTCCTGAAAATTACTGAAAACTGTTTTTTACATTGTCAAAAACAGTTTTCAGTAAGAAAGTATCTCGAGAAATAAAACATTATAAACAAGTTAAAAAAGTCCATGCGACATTCAATGTCGAATACAAATACATTCGATAATTTCGTACCTACGCTTAGTATAGACGAAAGAACATGACGGATTTGGAATGGCGTTGCTATCAACATCTTGCAGTAGTTATAATATCTGACAGTTTTTACGTCATGTCGACCAACGCACACGTCCCGCCCCGTGACATGATGGGGAATCCAGTTTAATCCCGTCCGCGCTGTGATAGTTGTGATTAGTCTGTGATTAATATAATAGGGCATATTACAGTCGGCGGGATTATCTTAGGCATTGGAAAATCATAGATTAACATTGGTGGAGCCTTAATAAAAGAAGAACTATAATGACGTGAGACAAAACGAGTAAAAATGACATACGACATCCATCTAGAATTGGCTCTTTTCAAAAGTAGATATTTTATGATATTTTAACGTAGAGATTTCTCTAATACGACAAAATCTCGTAAGAACGAGAATCTGCTACCAGAGTCTTTAATCAACGTCTCCTCATGTGCCATATATACATACAGATATTTACTTCTGTTAAAGAAGTGATACATCTAGGTCCAGCAACGGACTTGCCACCTGTTCTGTTCAATATGGACAACTGGCAAAAAGTGGACACTGTTACCGTTGTCTCTGGCCATTATAAAACGTTTGTATAAGAAATAAAAGGCTTTGTTTATATACAAATATATATATATATATATATATATATAATTAATTTAGCCTCAAATTGCAAATTAAGCTGTTTTATGGATATCAAAGGAAATGAGACAAGTAACATATATGGGATATTTAAAAAAAAGTTAAATATAATAAATAAAGAACAAAGATTACTAGATAAGAAGATTATTTCATTCCACTTATTGTTTGCTGTCTAACTATTTATATTGTTTGATAACTCAGCTCCCAGTTGACAGTGTCTCGCATTGATATGTGCACGGTTTAAAATATTTTGTAAATAAATTATTGCGAAAACACTAATAAATATGGAGAATAGTAAAATCAAACCGCAGGCTTTTTTAGTTCAACTTGTGGCTTCTTTTTCTGGTATGTAAAAAGTATTAATTTTAATATACCCTATAATAATGCACACTTTGTTTTATAGGGACATAGGAAATCCATATCAGAGGCAAACGTAACAAAGTCCACATCTGACGGCAGGCTTGAGAGATATATACATATAAATAAGCGGTATAAGCACGAGAAGTTGCTTAAGTTGCTACTCACCGTTAGTTCAAATGATCTCCAACAGATGGCATCTTTTACAAAATAAATAGATTAGTCCAATTTTGATAGAAACATTTAATATTCATTGGTTTCTTTATTTTTCGTCATTAGAGGGGAAGAAAATCTTCAAAATGGCGTAATTAACGTAGGAGATATTTGATACCGACAAAAAAAAACACCTTTGATAAATAAGCCTTGTATGCCCATATCACAGTATCAATCCATAGAGCAACAAGATCCTAAGCGTTGCTCGTGTTTGCTCTATGTTTCAACGTCCATCTTCTTCTTCAGGTCCACTGCTGGACGTAGGGCTTCTCAGCATTGCGCCACTTCTCCCTATCCTCCGCAATTCTCCTCCAAGCTCTATACCCTCTCTTCATGATGTCGTCACTCCATCTCGCTGGTGGTCTACACTACACTATGGCCCATTCTAGGTCTCCACTCAGTAATCCTTGACGTCAAATTGAGATCATAAAATCCTGAATTTAATTTCGTTGCGATGCCGACAACAGTGACATTGTTATTTAAATCGAGTAGGATTATGAGCCAACTAATTTAAGGCTCTTATATTTTATTTTTTTTAAACTATTCCCAATTTCACTGTTAATAATCTACCTGTGTCACTGTAATTTAACATATAGTTACTTATTCAATATATCTAAGTGAAATAAATATTATTTTTTCAATGGGTTTTATTGAATAGGAAATATGGGTGGTTAAACTTTGCCCCCGCTTTCTCTTTCAAAAATATCTTAATTTTTTTAAAGCGCTGTTACATTACCCTTCAATTAAACGTCTTTTTGTTAGTTTATTGAAAATTCAAAATAATAATAATTTGCAAAAAAATGACCAGTTTTAGCAAAGTTAATAAACATCATTATTCCTATTTTCACTATATTTCCGTATTTTTTAGGATTTTTTTAAAGTAAGCATTGGCTCTGTAAGCACTTTTCCAAAAATTCAATGTTTTCCAATATTGGCGACTCGCTACATGTAGACACTGTTACTGGTAACATTGTACTAAATTCCTGAAATATTTTTTTACTTTCAGTTGCCTATCTAACAACATTAATAGGCTATGTGCTGGCCTGGCCATCGTACACTATTAGTATTTTAGTGAATGAAACCACACCTTTAGAAGAACCTATGACATCGTTTCAAGTAACATTACTTGGAAGTTTGACTAATTTTGGTGCTTTATTAGCAACACCATTGTGTGGAATAATTATTGAGAAATTGGGCAGAAGATATGCTGCTATGCTGTTTGGATTGCCTTTTGTGGTAAGTGGACGGAACAGGTGGCACAGGGCACCAACTAGTTCCACGAGGAACCACAAATCGTAATATAACATATGTGAGGCTTATCATTTTTAATCCAGGACCTCTGGTGTCAAGTTCAACGCTCTAATTATTTATTATATGTGAAGGCTGAAATCATAACCGCCTCTTGCTTTGCCGTGGTCAAGTAAAAAATTTCCTTTTTCCTTTATATTAAAAATATCCATCAATACTGAAGAGGACATGGTCTACTAAAACCCGTCAACATCACAGAACTCAATCATACCATTGCCCTCAAATCCAGGAATAAAATTAGCAAGACGCGACAGTATCTGGATCTACGGACCAATCAGGAGATTTACTTTCAATGTCGTTTTGAATGGGGAACATACGTAATTTTAATTTCCAAACTATGGACAAAGGGATGTAGTGCAAATTCATTTCTTTAAATTATATCCTTTTATTTTTTCCAGCTCACCTGGGCAATAATATCAGTAACAAGAAGTGTTTACATGGTATTATTCGCGATGTTTTTCGCTGGACTCGGCGCCGCTGGCCAAGTTGTCACGTCAGTGTATATTTCTGAGATAGTCCAAGATTCGATTCGGGGTGGTTTAAGCACTTCTATGGTAGCTGGGTACTTTGCTGGGGTGTTGATATCGTATGCATTAGGTGGAAGTTTAGGTTACTATCAAGTTGTGTACATGCAGTTAGTTCTGTCGATTCTGTATTTGATAATGATATGGTTTCTTAAAGAATCTCCTATGTTTTTGGTGCAAAAAGGGAGAGATGAGGTAAGTCTCAAAGTAATACCAATTTTCTGTTCATCCAATGTATCGTGGCTTACTTATAACCATTTTTCTCGAGTGTACATACAATACAATTTCGAGTAAAAATTTCCGATCTCCAGGTAAGACTTGGCATACGAATGTTTGGCATCCAGTTTGTCTGTGCTATGGTGAGTTAGAGAAACAAGGAAGAGATTTAAGAAATCCTGAACATAGTTAATTATAATATGACTGTTTATAATTTTCAGGATGCAGCAAATTCGATATCATTTTACAGAAGAATGCCTCCAAACTCTAAAGAAGTTTTGGAAGAAATTAGAAAAATAAAGAGACTTTTGGATCCAAGAATTGACAAAATACTGCAGAGTCAAGAAAGTGAGTATAGACATAGACAAACCGACAGAAGTTATTACAATCTTTTGGGAATCATGCCAAACTCGCAAAAGGAATTGTTATTAGTATTTTTATATAGAAATGTGTATAAAATCGTTTTAAAATCAGTACGAATTTACACCATATTTAAAAAAAACCTTATTTTTCCATTCCAGGTGCGCCAGAATTTCAATCGTTAAACGAAAAAGAAGATAATAATACTACATATGAAGTAACTGAAGTATATGAAGTAAAAAGTTCATGGACATTTTTATGTAAATACATAACCTTTATATTTTAGGGTAAAATAAGTCTACTTTTTTCAGTCAATTTGAGAGTTCATCCATCCATACGCCTTGCAATTAAATTGTATGTAGTCTAATTATTATGCTATGAATGAATAAATCGCATACAAACCGAAATTAAGAGATAATTGACCGAAAAAAGTAAAGTTCAAAAATTAAGATTTGATCTGTAAGTGAATGAAACCAAACAAAAATCGGAGATGTAACTTGACCACCGCCCGATTTTAAACAAAGATGACAAGTTTAGTATGTAAAGATGTAGATGTATGTATGTGTGATGAAAGAATATATGATAAAGCAAAGAACCAACAAGGAAAGGACAATAAAGACGAACGTTCATTCATAAAATATCTGAAGTCCATAAAAAAGGTCTAATACGCAACAGTAAATGAAAAATAGACGTGCATACTGAGTGCTAATATGAAACGATGTATGGATGTAGACGAAGCAAGAGAATTATGCAAAAAACGAGAGAAGTGGCGCGCCATATTCTCAGCCTACTCCTTTGGGAAGTAGGCGTGAATGTATGTATGTATATTCTAAATCCTTACTGTGCCGGAGAACGCAAGAAGTAAAATCTGTGCAATCATCTGATCGCACCCAAAGGCTTGCAAATCATAATGTCTGATGATCTGAGATCTGTTTATTTTACAACACCTTTGGGCCCAGGGTATCCAACATTTTATTTATGTGTTTGATTTGTTACAGTAAATTCTTCATCATCTAAACGGGCTCTCTTCGCATCTCTAATTCTAATGACCATGTCCATATTCATGGGAGCCATAGTACTACAAGTATACGCGGAGTTAGTATTGCAGACTGCTGTGCCATCAATGTCTTCAAATCTTTGTGCCATAGTGTTGGCTTTAGTCTTTCTGGTCTCTAGTGTGATTTCTGCTACATTAACTGACAGATATGGAAGAAAGGTTTAGTAATTTATTTTATGTAGGTAGTATTATAAGTATGATCTTATTTTAACGCCATGGGCGCCTCTTGAATCACGGCAACGTGAATCGATTAAATATTCGATATTTTGAGATCGAAAAGCCTTAATTATTGTAACATTAGCTCTTTTTCAACGTTTTCTTTCCCCTTTAAGGGTAAGGGTGATGATGTTGTAATTTTCGTGGTAAATACAACAATAATCATTAGAAATTATTTTTTCTGTTATCTCTTTTTACATCGGAAAGTTTTTATTGTTTTTTTTTTTAATTTCAGCCAATAACTACTTGGTCCTCAATTGTCACGGGCATCACTTGCTTGCTGATCGGTTTACAAATCCAACTTGAGTTCGCACCAGCTATATTCACTGTACTTTTGATATTCCTGTACTGCTTCGCGTTTAACATTGGAGCGGCCACTACACCTTTTGTTTTTACTGCTGAAGCTTTCTTGCCTGAGGTAAAATTTTGACATTTTGGAATCCATAAAAGATTTGGGTTCTTTCAATAAAAATTGTGTATATTTTTTTTTTATTATCGAGCATATTTTATTTCTCAAGGGTGTCTTTTGTCTGTATGCCATATCTCTCTTAATACTTCATCAAAATTAATGTTTGATACGCCATTTTGAAGATTATGTTCCCCTCTAATGACGAAAAATAATCAAATGAATCAAAATTAAATGTTTCTTTTAAAATTAGATTAATTTAAGTGTTTTGTAAAAGACGCTATCTTTTGGAGATCCCTAGATTTTCAGCCCCCGGCTCCGCCCGTAGATATATTCGAACAATATAAGAGATGTCACTCGGGGATATTGTAACTTTCTAGTAGTGATATAATTTTTAGAATCGGTTCAGTAGTTTTTGAGTTTATTCATTTCAAACAAACATACAAAAAATCAAATTTTACCTCTTTATAATATAAGTATAGATATATGGGTACAATGTTACATCATTAATTTTTTTTTAATTTAACAATATTATTATGTATATTTAATTTATAATAAGTACATGATGCTATTATGGATAATTGATACACTGTCTCTAGCAAGACGAAAACACTCTATCACTTATTATGATCAACAAGTTTTCATCAAAATCAATTACTTAAGGATATCACAGACAGACACGTCAATTTATTTATTATTATTTAAATTATTTATTTTCCAGGTAAAAAGCCTATGTAACAGCCTAAGTCTTGGATGTATGTGGCTGATGAATTTCATTTTACTAATGGGCTTCATACCAGTAGTAAAAGCAGTTAGTTTAGGAGGCACATTCTATATATTCTGTGGTACATGCGCTATAAATGCAATTTATAGTCATTTCTTTCTGCCGGAAACAAAAGGATTACCCGTGGATGAAATACAGAAATTATTTTACCGAAAATCCAGCGACGCAAGGCGGCATAGCAAACATACTGTGTGAAGTTGACTAGTATGATTCAAGATCATTAATTCGCCGTGCAGATTTTCAACTAAAAACAAAAAAACTGGTTAAAAACGAAGTGAAACATTTCTCTATATAATTTAAAGAAAATACCAAGGAGTTAAACGTAAATATCAAAGATATATAGGATTCAACGGCTAAGCTTTTTCATTTGATAAATGTTTTTACATTAGCGAGAAACCTGTAAAACCTGTAAGTCTCTCATGAGACATGCGAAACCAGGTGCGGAACAATATGGCATTTTATATGGACTAATCTCTCGAAAAAACTCTGAATGAAAATGTTTGCTTTTACCGAATTTGAAGTCATCATTTCCACAGAAAAATAACCTAGTTTTAAAAAACACAAGGGCGGGATGTTATGGATTTTTATAGTACCTAATTTACTAATCTCACTACTGTCAGAGCAGTAAAGTAGCGCTTTCTGATCACTATATTGACAAGTATAATGAGGAAATTACAGCGTAGTTATAAGAAAAAATATTTTTGCATTTTTAATATTAGTTAGGATTAATATTTAGTAATGATAACTCTAGTCTTATTAAGTACAGCTTTATGGATACCTCAATACATGCAGACATTGTTACCAATGTCTCTGGACACGCCGAATTACATAAAAGTCGTGATGGTGCTTTTTATATACCTACATACCTACTTGTTCTGCATACATATAGAAGTTTGTAAGTTTGTATGTGGGGGTGGGGGGGGGGGGGGGGGTAATCTACTACTGATCAGATTCTGAAAATTATTTCACTATAGGTGAACCGCTGAGAAAGTAGCACTCCCATGTCCATGAGGGGTGAGGGGCGGGCGTGATTCTGCTATACACGATGCGAGGTTTCGCGCGATGTGTCTGTTGTCGACGCGATTTACTTCGGGCTTTTGCGGGTAGGTTTTGATTTTGATGAAATTTGGTATGAGGATAGCTTGAACCCTGATTTTTTTTAGGTGGATCGCGTCGACAACAGATATATCGCGTGAAACTTCGTATTGTGTATGGCAGAATCACGGCCGCCCCTCTCACCCGCGCGGACCATGGGAGTGCTACTTTCTCAGTGGTTTACCTATTATAGTAGGAAGCTACATTATTCTTGAGTGCTATAGGCTATAATTTATTTTGTTTTAAAATAACCACGGGCGAAGCCGGGGACAGAAAGCTAGATAGATATAATTGATGTTCATAGTTTGTTAACTTAAATAAAAGGCTTTTAAAATTTTGTAAAATGTTATTAAAATTCCTTAACCTTAACAACAAAGAGAAAATATTAAAGTTGCTTCGGAAGGCACGTAAAGCAGCAGCAGGCTTGCCACCTCTTCTGTTTAATTTGGACAACTGACAAAAGTTGACACTGTTATTCTCTGGCCACACTTCAAGGTATAAAAGTCGTGAATGTGTGTTTGTTTTTGTTATTGACCTTATAATATCCAAATAGGTCACTCAGGTGAATTTATTTATACCTAATTTAATAAGAAAAAAATATACCTACTTATGCCGCGCGAGCATGACGGTGTAGAATGAATCTCAAACAGAAAGAGAATGACAATGTCCCATAGAGTTAAACAAGACAAAAAGGAACGGTTTCCGCGACTAAACTTTTTGTCCTGCTTTATCACTACGGGATATTTATTCATTCTACACCGAAAATGCTGGCCACAAAAAGTTTATTGAATTAGAATTTCGAATTTTTCATGAATATAATAAACCTTTTAAAAAAAAGTGCACCGACTTCAAAAATTTGCACTGAAAAGTAAGAAATAATAAATATTTCGTCGTAGAATTTGAAGACGGTTGGTGCCAAATTAGGATACAAAACTAAGTAAATATCTAAGAAGATAAAGATCTGTTAAATATTATCTATGTTTGTATGTACCTACTAATGATCGTAGGTTCCTAATGAATTGTCTATATTAGTGAATTTGGGAACTAAGTTGTTTCTAATTTGGCACCAACCGTCTTCAAATTCTACGACGAAATATTTATTATTTCTTACTTTTCAGTGCAAATTTTTGAAGTCGGTGCACTTTTTTTTAAAAGGTTTATTTTACCCTTTTAAGTGATTTTGCTGCCTTGAGAGACAAATAATAACGCAACTAAAAAAATATTGATGGAAAATTAAAAAAAAATACCCCTGTGGATGTGATTTGAACCATGTAATGTGCTTGTGCATCCTATGCACATTTAACCGCTAGACCATCGTCACGAAAATTGACAACTTCGTGTCAATAGCAACCGTTGCTAAGGCTTTTTCTGATACATAATTTTCAGCCGTAAACAGAAATTAATTACTGAATTCCTGAAAAACTACTGAACCGATTTTCGTCATATGTCTGTGAGATAATGTCGAGAAATTATTATATCTTGAAAAAAATAAGTGGTCAAAATCGGTACATATTTTATCGAGATATCAAGAAAAATGTACTTATAAAGTCAGTTTTTTCAAAATTTCTGAAAAACTAATGAACCAATTTTTATGAGATAAAAATGGGACCAATCCGGAAGAATTATCTGACGATTAAAAAAGAAACCATCAAAATCGGTTCACAATTGGCGGAGTTATCGACGTACATACATACATAAAAAAAAAAAAAAAAAAAAAAAAAAAATACGGTCCGAATTGAGAACCTTCTCCTTCTTTTTTTGGAAGTCGGTTAAAAATGCCTACTTTTTAGAATTTTACTCATTTTTAAATTATGGACACTTAAAGAAGACCGTGTTGTGGTTATTGCGTTGCATCGTTGCGGTTACGCGCCAATTCAGATATTTGACATATTGAAAAATTTGAATATAACCAAAAGATTCGTTTATCGTACCATATTCAAAGAAATCCCATACGTAAGCAAAAACTTTTGGCTCTTCAGATGGGTTTAGGCAGAACCACGGTGAAAAGGGTGAAGAGCCAAGGTATCCCTAATCACCTGTAAAAATATTGAAAACATCTGCTGAGCCTGCGATTTCACACGCATAAGAAAAGAAATAAAAAGCAAAGTTTGAATTGCTAGGTATTTAGTAGGCGCTTTAAATTTACATATCCTTTTATTAGGTACTAGATTTCATTTAAAATCTGACAAAACATATCTCGGCGGATTTCCTATCTACCTATCATCACGCCTTTTATCCAAAGAGGACAATAAAATGCCATTTGCTACGATCCTAACATACCTCTTTCGCTTCTTTTATATTCATCATATCTTTCTTCATATATGCTCGGCGATTGTGTTTACTTTTAATATTGCCTTCGACAAATACATTTTTATATGTTCAATAAAAGTACACATAGGCCAGCATTTCCTCTCACTTCAGCGTCTTCAGCCATATCAATTTTTAGTCAATCTTTCATCTTTCATTCTTTCAACGTGTCCAAACCAGGATTTCCAATCAAGGATAAACTAACAAACATACTTTCTCATATTATTTAGGCTAGCGACCCTTGTAGGGTTAACATACTTAGGACCGCGACAAAAACGACGGGTCCGCCACCAATTGCCAGCCAAGGAATGTTCGGCCCTAGAATGTCCCATGAAATCCGTGTACTATCTTTGCCCGACGAATATGCTCGACATTCTCGGGCCGAGCATTCCGTGTAACCGGCCACAGTATATCCAGCGGATAAAAATTTAAGTCTTCCTCATTTTGCAGATGGGATTTAATAACCTGGTTTTTAATAATTTTTTTTTTTATAAAAGGTGCGTCACTGGCTGACTAGTTATGCCAATGGGTTTTTTTATTAAAACTTAAGTACATAATCCGACAAAGCACACTTAGAGGCTTTTCCATCTAAATATACCTCAACAGAACGGGCCACTCATTAGGTATAGCCTCACAAATACCATCGGCTAAACGAGGGAAACTTTGTCTTCCGCTGGTTACCCGCTGGAACCATAACACGGTTTCGGGAGCTGTAAGGCAACCCGTGAAGAAAGAAAAAATAATTAACTTTAAAATGTTAAAGCGTTTTTGTTTATCCTTCTTTCAAGTCAAAACAGAGCAACGGATCCACAATATTTATTGCACAGAGATAGTTGGAGGGCCGGAAAGTGACAACTTTTAGAGATATTATGGATATTAGGCATGCATGCTAGAATGAACACAAAACACGTGTACCAAAAGGGAAATACCAACTTTCGATCGTATAAAGTAAACACAACTTGAATTATTTATACTACGTGAGATATTTAGCATATATTCGTTACCATGGATACTGCAAGTGAAAGTTTATGGTAGAAATGTACGAGGTATGGTCATGTTACACGTTTAATTAATCATTTTGAGAAGATATTAAAATTATATTTTAAATTATATTATGATATACAGCTGTGCCTTGCTTTTCAAATCCAACTGGTAGTTTTAGAAATCAGAGCGTTAAAACAAACAAATTCTTCAGCATTCTTTTTTTCTAAGCCATTTTCTAGGTATTTTGAATTATTTAAAATTTACTTTCAATAAAAAACTGATAAATATTGAAACAAAAAAAATAGGTAAGAACACTGTTAGAATGAGTGATTTTATCAACTAGGTACTCATGCTTCGGGGCTCCACCAAGTTGAAGCATTCAGGTGCGGCATAAGAATACACCCGTAAAGTCGGCGTCCACACTTATTTTAAATATAATTACTTTTATATAATAGGTAAGTACCTAACAGCGGTCTGTTATGTGCAGCGACAAGCTTGCTTTTTTGTCTTCTCGCATTGCCTCATATCTCCCGAAACCGTATTATCGGTCCCAGAGTACTCCTTTTAGCCGATGGTATTTGTGAGGCTATACCTAACGAGTGGCATAGTTTGAGTTGAGGTATATTTAGATGGAAAAGCCTCGAAGTACGTACGTAAGTTTTTAATTATAAAATAAAATTGGTACATGGCCGAGATACAACGGTGGTCCGCTTCCACGCCATTTAAATGTGTCATTGTTAAATTATCTTTGAGTTGTGTTAGGGTACTCGTAAGCTGGAAAATTATATATATTTTTGATTTTTAAAATGTAGCTACAAAGGAGAAAGTACATTTTACGACGAAAAAGGCTCGAATAAACGACCATGATCTTGACTGGCGCCTTAAATTGACATTACAAATTAATATCGTTTATCTTAAATCTGTATACATATATTTAAAAGACATGACCCACTTTCGCGGTCACTTGGTTCAAATACATAAGCGACCTGGGCTAAATTCGTACAGGTACTAAGTACTAAAAAACTTTCAAGTGCGAATCCATTTGAGCATCGAGGGTTCCGTAATACAAAATATAAAAGGCAGTGTGTCAGCCAAGTCACAGAGCCAAGTTCGCAGATGACACACCGGTCGTGAGTATATTTACACGAAACGGTATGAATTTAGTATTAAAAATTAAAATTAGAGAAATAAATAAAAAAGTCTTACAGAAAGAATTGAAATCTCATCAAAAAAATTAATGTAAAAAATTTAAGCCAAGTCTCGCGACTCTTATCCTGTAAAAAGTAGTGCGATTGCGATCCAAGTCTAGCTTTTCATTCATTAATTGGCAATTGGCAATTACGTGTCACCGCAATTGTTTGAGCTTTGAGCTATTGAAACTTAATAATTTCACTTTCACTTTTATGACTAATCAGCGCAATTGCCATGTGATAAATTATTCGGCTACCAAAGTTACATGGAGTTGTGAATATTGAGTGATCTGTGAATGAAACTCTAGACTTGGGTCTACATAAGATCTCACTACTTTTTACTACTTTAAGAGTCACGAGACTTGGCTTACATTTTTTATATTCATATTTTTGATGAGATAGTTTGTTTCGCGGCGCAGAATAACTTTTTTCTATAAAAATGTGTGCTGCATTTTACTACTTAGTATGTAAGACACTGTAAATTCTTTCTTCCATCATTCTTAATTAAAATAGCGTTGGGCAGGACATGTGGCAAGAGTGAATGATGGTAGATGGACAAATGGACACAAAAGATGGGTAAACAAAAGGCCTAAAAGGAGATGGGTATATGATATAATGAAAACTGCAGTAGATATATAGATGGAAGGAAGTGTCAAAAGAAAGGAAATAATGGAACAAGATGAAGGAGACTTTTACAGCACTATCCGGACTATAATATTTAGTCTGTACTAATATTTTTTTTTGTTTGTAATGAATAAACTCAAAAACTACTGAACCGATTCTAAAAATTATTTCACTAATAGAAAGCTACGATATCCCTGAGTGACAATTGTTCGAATATATCCACGGGCGGAGCCGGGGGCGGAAAGTCTAGTACTTAATATAAATGTAAGTGGCAAAAATTGTAAATATTAGAATAAGTAAGCATATATCCTATTATAATAATAGCTTGAAATCGGGCTTAAAATAATATAAAAAAGCTTTCTGAATTTTCATTACTTCAATTTAAAATAACGCTCGAGTCATAAAAATACCATCCTACACTCGTATTAGACAATGCTTCAAAACGAAATTATAAATAGGAAATTCACAAAGTAGCCTTAACAAATATTTAAAATAATTAACAACTCTGAAAAATCATCTAATTAAACAAATGTTATCAAGATAATATATTTTATTATTAGATGTTAATGAAAGTTATGTAAATATTATAGAACATACAAAACTTGCGCAGTTAGTCAATATTTCAGAAACTACTGGATCGTGCGTTTAGTATGTATTAGGTATACTAACAAAATCGTTTCCTTTTTTTCTCTTCACGTTTTGCCTTACAGCATCCGAAACCGTATTACGGTTTCAAGATACCCATTTGAAGACCAAGTCTCCCTAGTTTAGCCGATGGTATTTGTAAGGCTATACGTAACGAGTGGCCAGTTCTGTTGAGGTATATTCAGATGGAAAAGCCTCTAAGTGTGGTTTGTCGTATTACGTACATAAGTTTTTAATTAAAAAACCCATTGGTACTGGCCGGGATCCGGAATCGAACCGGTGATCTGCATATTCAATACCAGACGTCTTAGCCACCGACGCAGTAACAAAATATTTAGGGGTAAATGTTTTGAAGATTTGGAAATACACGCCCCTTCATTTCGACAACTATGCAGAAAAGTATGAGCCCTGGTTTTGGAACTAGTCCGGCTGATTATTTTATGCACCACTTAGGTATGCCTGTTTCACTTTGCATTAGAATTTCAAATAAATGTAGATACTAAGAGAAACTTCTGTATGTTATTAGTACTATCTTTCTTCTATGGTATAACCTCATAAATATCTATCCATATAGCATCACGCCTTTTATGACATGAGGTGTAGGCAGAGATAATCAAATGTAATTTGTTACTATACGCACGCCGATACCCATCCAACTTGGTTTGCAAATATTGAAATTTCTATATATGAAAACATTCTTTAAGAGCAAACTTGTTATAAAATAAAAAATCGGTCTTGCGAAAATACACAAAATGGACAATGCTCTTCCAGTATTATACAAAAACTATTAGAAATGTGAAATTATCTATAGAATACATTAGTAAATATATTAAGAGTACTCGAGTAGCGAAATCGGTTGAAAATACGCGTGAAATTGATGACTTTCAGGGTTTCATAAAACTTAGGTCTAACAGATATCTTTTGTAAATTCATACAAAATCAATTATATTTATCTTTTGATAGCTATTTAAATTTCGAAACTAAGAAACATAGTTATCGCGTAATTTAAGAAGTCGTTAACCAAATATATATAAAAATAAAGCCTATGTTACTCTGGAATAGTGTATTATTAGAATCAGTTTAGTAGTTCCACAGATTACCTTCTATAAACAAATTGATATTACTAACATTTATGGAGATGACATTGTATATAAACTTTGTGTACCAAAACTTGCGCCTGTTCATGGGCCGCAAGTCTGCTGCAGGAGCGCCACCTGTCATAATTAGCTAAAAGTAAATACATATATAAACCACACCTACAGGCAGTTATATCTATATGATAAGACAGTATGTAATTATCTAATATCAAATCCAAATATAAATTATAACAAGAAGCATGTTTGTTTAAAGATTTGTAGCTTCTCTGAGATAACAAAACAAATTTGTTAATAGTGATGTTACTCGCCTGTGTCAACTTCGGAATCTTACAATGTCTTTTCGTGGTGGCCCCGTGCACCCACCGGCTTTACCCACCAGTGGGTACAGGGGTAAACCTTTTTTACCCGTGCACCCACTGTGTTAGAAGCCTTATATGTTTCCCGGGAAGGGTGCCCAGTGGAAGACAAATGTTCATAATTTAGACTTTTGAATATGGTTAGCATTTTTGCCACGAGTAATAAATAAACCCGGACCTCCCGGTTTCAAGTTCTACGCCCAACCAATTAAGCTATCTATGCTAATCTATATTAATATTATAACGAGGTTTGTAAGTTTGTATGTAAGGTGTAACTACAGAACCGATTCTAAAAATTCTTTCACGAATAGAAAGCTACGATATCCCTGATTGATATAGGATATATTTTATTTTGTACGAAAATATCAACGGGCGAAGCCGGGGGCAGAATTCTAGTATCTAATAATTTTGTAAGTATATTTACAGAAAAATTTACGCTACGAATCGTAAGCACTCAGTATTTTTGTCATCTTCTTACCAAAAGAGAAACGTATCATCACGGATTTTTTAACTTCTGTCGTTGGCATAAAATATCCATATTTTGCGTTTCTTTTTTGCCTCGAATGGGCTTTGAATCAAAAGGCGCTATCAACATTTTATAAAGATAAATAATACATAGCACTTCACTATTACATTATTTACTCGGAGATCTAACATTGCGCCTGATTTGAAGAACATGTAATAAAAAATCCATTCATATCAACCTTGTGTGTATGTCATTATACAAAAATTCGCAACATATTTCCACTTAAAAGTTTGATTTATAAATAAAAAAATTGAATTAAATCAAAATGGGAAAATTCAGACAGTTCCAAACGACGATTGCATGTAAGTTTTATAGTTTCCTAATAAAAGCTCTGAGTGGTAACTAGTATTCAAGGATTTAAACATACTATCGTGATAAACAAAATCAGTTTATTTTTTCAAAATTTCTGAAAAACTGAAAACTAAAGTACCTATAACCATTCCGGAAGAAGTCGCTGACGAAAATAAAAACCATCAAAATCGGTTCACAATCACCGTAAATATCCTCCTTCTATTCTCTTATTTGAAGTCGGTTAAAAATGACAGTGAATATCGCTTTGTGCTAAGAAGCCTTATCCCGATATCAAAATTTCCTAACTGATCAAAAAAGTTTTATATCTTTGAAGTTATAAGCTACAAAAATGTTACTTCATCTGGGATTAGAATCTGAGACTATATACAAGCTTCAGGATTAAGATTTTTAGCCAGCAATACTTGCCCTAAGAAATTATCTTACAACAAGGATCTTCCACGTGTTGCAGTACAGGATATATTTGAAAAATGAACCAGACCCAGATTTCCGTAGCTAGAAACACTTGTTACATTGTCTACGTTTAGCCAGTCATCTGCCTATTTACGTAGCCGTCACTCTATTATTTTCAGAAGAAGTAGGTACCGACGGCTTTACTTGTCCTTAGTATTTAATGCTTACAATAATTGATGCTTTTAAATTATTGACAAATTCGGGAGCACATTGTATCCTCGAAAATTGAGATTATCTCAGCCTCCTGTACCAGCTCTATCATGGAGAGTGCTTCGCAGAACTTCTCGGCCTTATTCCTCCTTCTCAATTCCGGAACCTAACGCTCGAGGTACAAGATGAAGGCTTATAACTCTTTTATAATGTCGTGTCATAAAGAAATGGAACGGTCTGTCTTCCTCCATTCAAGGTTTTCAAGCGAAATGTGAAAAAGCACCTCTATGACGATTGCGATTCTCGTTGATATACCTAGTTGTCTTCGATCATCACTATTACTAAACACCAGGTTCTTATTTTATTCTGGGTAAAGGTATTCAGGATAAACCTCAGCACCAGAAATTGCTAGTCATATATGATTGTCATACATAAAAAATCTCTTTTTTCCAGGTTCGTTATTTTCCCTAATAATGGGATTACTAAATGTATGGCCTTCTTACACTATAGGATTATATAAGGAAACCAATACCACGTTGCTATTAGAGCCTATGACAGATGCAGAGATTTCGCTGCTGGGAAGTCTTCCATCTTTGGGAGGCATGGTGGGAACTGCTATCACCAGTGTTGTCATTGATTCTTTGGGGAGAAAACGGGGAGGCATTGTGTTTGCTTTGCCTTATGTGGTAAGTAACAATACAATATTAAACACTGAAAACGTCTCTGAAATTGTATAAATAATACACAATAGCAAACTTGTGATCTACCATTTACTAGAAAGTGAAGTAAAAATTAAAATTATAATAGATATATTTTCATTACAGATGACGTTCGAATTTTTTTAATTATTATTTTTATTCATTCCAATTTATACCATACGGGAAAGGCAAAGGACATGGTCCATACAGCCAATGCTTATATCGCTGCGAACTTAGTTTTTCTTAACTATCAAATCGGTTTGGCAAATGCAATGCTGTAGAATGCTGGCTGAGCCTTATTTTAATTTATTAGTTTGTTGTGGTATATGAGCTGTTTAAATTCCTGAAATAGTTAGGACATTGGTGCCATTTTTGTTAATTTAAAGGCTTACTTATTTTTATAGTTAGTCAAAGAATGGCTCACTATACTTTGCCATCAAAATTAAAACCAAAAATATGAAACATGAACTGTCTGAGAGAGTTTGGACATTTTTTTTCTTCTTCAGTGGTTGCTGTATAGCTCCCGAAACCGTGTTACGGTCCCAGGGTACCCAGCGGAAGACCAAGTCTCCTTCTTTTAGCTGATGGTATTTCTGAGGCTATACCTAATAAGTGGCCAGTTCTGTCGAGGTATGAGATGGTAAAGTCTCGTGTGGTTTATCGGATTATGTATGTACCTACATAAGTTTCTACTTATTAAAACCCATTGCCTATTAGTTAATACCAGAGGTCTTAACTACTCGGCCACCGACGCACTAAACTTTAAGAAGTCCGTTTCGTTTTGCTGACAAGAAGCCGTAAAATAAATAACATATTATAAAAATATTAAAAATAATTAAATTCTGCTGTGATATAATAATCTACCGCTGATAGGACTATGTAGATAACTTTTTGTACAACGCATCTACACGTAAATAAACAATATATACAGATATATACAATTGTACCAATGGGTTTTTTTTAATTAAAAACTTATGTGCATAATCCGACAAACCACACGAGGCTTTCCCATCTAAATATACCTTATCAGAACTGGCCACTCGTTAGGTATAGCCGCACAAATCGGCTAAAAGAGGAAGACTTGGTCTTCCGCTGAGTACCCGTGAAGAAAAAACCTGTAAGTGTACTTATGTACTTACGCGCCTTAGAAGTTTTACTTTTTTGGCATAATACAAAAAAAAAATGGAAATAAAATTGCGTGATCATAAATACAGTTGGTAAACTCTGAATTCAATTAAATAATGAAATTTTAAATATTGCTTATTATAATTGAGAATTAAATATAGGTACTAAATTGTATATTTAACATAATAAAAAAAATAGGCTTGCATCGTACGCGCGCAACGTAAAAGTTCACTCTCGGCAACTTCATACTGTCGAATTTTGTTGCTTCGTAAACACCCTCATAATTTTTTCATAACGCGCCTAAATAAGTATAACTTCAAAAAATATATAAAATTGAGTTTGTCTGTTTGTATATATTATGGTAATATAAACATTAGTGCTTCAAGATTTTATAATAAGCAACTGCCCAGTTACCAAGCGGCACCAGGCTTTCACCAGGTGATGCGACAGTTTTGGGAAGGGGCTAGTTCATACTCATCGTCAATTATAAACTCCATAAATATCATATAAGCTATAAACTTTTAAATATGTTTCAGATATGTTGGACAATGATACAATTTACAAAATCCTCTTTAGTCATTCTTACAGCGAGGTTCATAGGAGGTATAGGAGGCGGTTCTGGCCTTGTCTACGCGTCTATATATATTTCCGAAATAGCTGATAGTTCTATTCGAGGACTTTTGACTGCTGGTAAGGACTAATTGCTTTTTTCTTTCTTTATTATTTATTATTCTGTGATTAATAAGACATATCACATTCGGCGGGAACATCTTAGCAACTGATTAATCAGCATATTGATACTATAACGTCTATAATACTTGAAGTTGGCGGAATCATCAAATCCCTGATGGTGCCTTAACACAATAAAATAATAGAATAGAACAAATGACATCGATATACGGGGTTGCTCCCAAAACCGTATTGCAGGCCATAGGGTAGGGTCTTCCTCATTCAGCCGATGATATTTTTAGGTTACACCTATTATATTATATTTCCGAATCCCTAGTAAGCATGGTTTTCCATAGATAGAAACTTATTTGTATATTTACCGTGTGATGATTATTATGATGATGAATATGATGGAAATATATAGACTTGAAAGATCTGATGATGAACTCTGAAGTTCTACCTATAGGTAATTCTAATTAGAGACAGAGAAGAACTGATGTTTGACATTGGATGGGTAACCAGCTGTTTTGTTTGGTACTATTAGGTACTTTCTTTATCTCAATGGAGCTTGGATATCCTGGCGATTCTCAACCGTTAGCAATTGTGGTGATATTTTTTGGCAAGAATCAAAGAAATAGGCACTGATGAAAGATCATTTCTCAAACCTCAGGTTCTTGTACTGACAACATCCTCCAGAAAAATTAATTAGGATTTTTTTTCAGCTCCAATAATATTTTACTGCTTAGGAGCTCTGATTTCCTACATACTTGGCTGGACGTGTACCTATCGTACTATATTGTACGTGAATTTAGTATCAAGCGCTGTATGCGCAACTTTTGTTACTGTTATTGTTGAGAGCCCTGTATATCTGTTAAAGAAAAACAGGGAAAAGGTGAGACTAATTATTTATAAAATTCGTTAAATTTTGGCAATATAAGGGACAATCATAAATCAAAGATATGGAAACATAGATGTATAATTCCAGTGATATAATATCATTTGCTACAGCCCTGATATACCTCTTTCAGATTCTTTATATTCATCACCTCTCATACATAACCGATCTTCCTGTCCTGTTCGGTGTACCCAACGATTGACAGTGCTTTGATCATTAGGTTGGTGTTGGTACCATCAATTATTAAGTGTTTTATGTGTGCTTTCCTTTTTTACTTCTGCCATCTAAATATTTCATCCTTTAACCTTTCACTGTGTATAAACCAATGTAAACTGTTTTTTTGCTTTCAATCACATCATTTTGAATGAAGTCAATGCACCTCACATTTTATATCACAGATTCATGATAGCTTCTTTCCACGGCATTTATCCTATTAGCATGATTCTTTGGAATAAGAGGTAGGTAAGTATCAAATAGAAGCAATATACACATTCATGTTTAGGAGGCACAAGAAGCTATAGCCAGCTACCGGGGAGAAAGTAAGGATTCTAAAGAAGTTCTAGAGGAGCTATCAAGACTGAGACAACAGATCTGCCCTGCGGTAGAAATGATAACTGTCAGCCAAGTTGGTAAGAAATTTTACCCTAGAGAGTAGCCTTCATGAAGCCCATGGTAATTTTTGGTTTCGAAGGTTGAACTTCTCAGGCGTTTCTATAAATATATTAAATACTAGCATTCTGCCCCAGCTTCAACCGTGGATAAATTTGAAACTGGTTCTAGTTACAAATTTGATGAAATTACATTAATAAAATTAATGATTTTTTCAGACCCTGACACTAATCCTTCAGATCCTGAAAAAGAGAAGTTGAACATTACTGAAGTGGTATACGGAGATCAACCTAAAATGTCGACTTGGAAACTGTTGCCGCGTGGACTGTATGGTTTAGGTAACCTTAGAGATAGGATATGAAATACCTGTGGCCTGTGGCACAAAGGAATTGCACTGACCTTTGCCCTGATGCTGCAGGTCTTCAGCTGCACTCCAAGATTGCGGCGCTTCTATTGGCACGTAGGCGTGTGATCTCTGCTGCTTTCTTCTCTTCTTTGTTATATTATAGCCGACCAGCTACGACTTGTTTACACATGCGAAATGTTTAAAAGATGATTACGTGCGAGTGGTTAATTGCGAGATTTGAGAGTAATTTTAATTATATTTTAAATCGGTTGTGTGCTTTGACCTCTTGCTCTCAACGGCTTTTCGTTCAGTGAGGGGAAAAAACAAGAAAATAGGAAGGTCAAGGTATCCCCATTCATTCAACTGGCGCAAACAAAAACTTTTATGTAAGAAGCTAATAAAAATATTTTCTCGATATCACTACACACATTACTTACATAAAATAAAACATATCGTCGCATCTGTCTGTCTGTTTGGGCTAATCTCATAGTGTTTAAGGCACTTGAAATTCAAAGACACTGGGATCAATCGTTCCTTATTCAAAACAAAAATGCCTAAACACCGGTTAGTTGTCTGCTTTTCTGAAAATAACCTGAAACCTGTCATTTGTGTCTCCAATGGTACCACCACCATAGTACCATTGCTTAATGTTTTGTTTATTTCAGTTGTATCTCCCTCATCACGCAGAGCAATGATCGTCGTTGGAACCACATTAACGCTTCAGGTCAGTTTTGTTTCATTAGCTTCTAAAAATAAAACATTATTTAAAATAGCTGTCAATTAAAAAAAATCGGTTCATGGGTTCTGCTATAGAGCTAAGTGTGATCCCATAGGATGAATGTAATCTTGAGTGACAGCGTATGAACACAGTCACTCATCTCAAGGAATTCAGTAGTTGCCTAAAGCAAATTGTGTATACAAACCTATTTATAGTTCTATAGTTTCTTTATGAGGCTACAGCAGATCCGCCCAGAATATTTTGTAAGATATTTTTTTAAATATTTCAGGTTTTCATGGGAATAGTGCCAACACAAGTTTACGCCAATGATTTATTCTCAAAGGCAGCACCAGATCTATCATCACACATGTGTTCTGTATTGTTAGCATTAGTTCTACTGGGTGGAGCAACCTTAACTGCTTTATTTGCGGATAAAGCTGGTAGAAGAGTGAGTAACTTTGATCTTCAATCTTTCTTCTTTCTTTCACTCAACTATTTCTATTGATATAATATTCTTAAGAATTACAGTTCAAAAATGTCCACGTTTAGCGAATTTCACATATAAAACAGAACAAACAAGTATGTCGCCATGCTTAGAGGACTGACAGCTCCAGTCTAAGTATAATATAGTATTGGATCCACACATTTCCTTATAGACCATTATAATTGGAGCAACTAGCAAACTCCGGGTATTCAAGTTAGAGCCTTTAAAAATACCATCATTCCGTGGTTTCGGCCTCCAGGGTACCCAGCAAAATCCGTAGCTAACGATATGGCAGTTCTATGAGGTATTTCAAGATTAAATAACCACGACTATCTTCCGACTCTCAAGGCATGTTTCCTTCGTTTAGACTATGTTATTTTAAAAGCAATCGATAGCGTAAATGGTAGAGCGTTGGACTTGAAAACGGAGGGATCCGGGTTCAAATCTCAGAACCAATTTTCTTAAGGATCGACTTTCGTTCTATCGGAAGTCATCACAGCTCTTCTTCTAAAAATAACAGATTCTTACGTCTGTTAAACGTCTAAGTCCATTGCAGACACAGGTTTTCCTGTTCTGTTCTGTTTAATATGGACAACTGTCAAATGGCTGTCTCTAGTCACGACTTATATTTATTTTACAGATCTTACAGCTATCTTCATGTATCCTAGTGGCAGTTTGTATGATAGCTCTTGGAATATTTCAACATTTTCGCATTGAGCCGGCATGGCTGTCTGCCGTATCTCTGTTGATTTACTGTTTCTGCTTCAGCGCAGGAGCAGGTACTGTGCCTTATGTGCTATTGGCTGAATGTTTTCATTCTGAGGTTAGTATCTAATTTTGATTTAAGCACCGTTTACATTATGCAATTTACCGTTATTTAACAAGTATGCGAGAAAATGCATAATTTTGTAGATTCCACCCTAACTACCAAACCTTTTCGTGGAGTATGCGACAAATTGCATTGTGTAAAAGACACTTTACAGAAAAATGGCATTGTTACTGTCAATCCGTCCGTATATCACACTAACAAGCTTCTTATTTATGCTAGGTTCGGTTCTAATGAAAATTCCTGTAGAAAATTGACAGAAATATTCAATATAATTCAGTATTTATATATACTCTTGTTTTTCGTATGTAGGCATCGTTGAGATATTATTGAACAGGTGTCTCAATATACGCTTTCCTGTTCTGTTCATTAAAACATTTTTTTATGTATTTTACAGGTTCAAGGCATTGCATCAATGCTCCTAGTCGAATGGGTCTGGTTCCTGAACTTCTTCATAATTGCTGTTTTCCCAGTAACTGTCTCCATATTGGGACAGCATGGAGTGTTTTATTTATATGCAGTATTCGCTATAACAAATTGTGTAATAAGCTATTTCATAGTTCCTGAAACTAAGGGTTTGACTTCAGATCAAATTCAGGAGTCTTTTCTGAAGTCTGTGAAAAGAAAATGACTTGTGTAATAAATTGTATATTAGTAACTACATATTTTATTTTACATATAACAAACATATCCTTAAAATCCTGTAAATAGCTTTTGGCCACGGTTTCACTCGTTTATAATTGAAAAATAAAAATGTGCGACTCATGGCTATAATAATAATGCTCATTATGTTTCAAAATTATAAATAAATGAGGTATGTATATCCTAATATTTTCCCAAATCAGTTTAGCCGTTTTATGGTTTCAGTTTTCAGCAGTTTAGTTAGTAGTAGTACAGAAGAAGCAATAGTACTAAAACTAAAAACAAAATTAATGCTGACGAGGGCCCGACGAATGATGTAATTAAGGCTGGAGTGTCTAGCAATGCGTCCTGAACTACGGATACACGAAAGACCGTGGTGGACCACCTCATCCACCTCCTCTCTACAGTGCCAGTGATGAGACCCAATTAATTTTGCCCCTAGGATTAATCCCAAAGCGATTTTTTTTATTAGTACTAAATGTACCACTAAGTGAGCTAAGGGAGGTAAATTTCGTGAAAATTGGCGAATAGTATAAGTAGTAAAATATTTTAAGAAATGGGTTCAATCCTTAATTTCAAGGATCATAGGGGGGCTCCTGAAATCTTAATTTCATTGAAACGACCGACTAGCCAATTGTTCTTATAATATGGTGCATCTCGCTATATGTGAACACCGTTACGCCTCAAAATAAAAAGTTCGTGTTGATGCCTTTTCAAGCCGTCATTACTAATACATTAAGAAACTGTGATTCAAATCGTCACATACCTACATTCAATTCAAATAATAAAACGGGAAATTCCGCACCATAGTTATATATGATGATGGGAACCGAATTTTTGAAACTGTGCCAAAAACAGCGTTGTTTATTGCTGTCAGGAACAAAACTAAAATTAAGTGCCATTTATATATATATATATATATCTATCATCACGCCTTTTATCCCAAGACGGATAGGCAGAGTCAATCAAATGCAACATCCTGACATACTTCTTTCGCTTCTTTTATATTCATCATACCTTTCATACGTGCTCAAATGACAAATGATAATTATTTAACGATAACGATATTCGTCCCACGACATATCATCATCACTACATTATAAATCAAAGTCCCCGCCGTGTCTGTCTGTCTGTAACCTTTTCACGCAATAACTACTAAAAGAATTTTGTTGCGGTTTTGACTATTTATTAGATTTATTCACCAGGAACGTTTACGAGTATTAAACATGGACCTATCATGTTAAGGAGCTGAGTTGTAAAAGTATATGCAAGGGCGTCGCCAGCTTATGACTAAGAGGTGGGCAATGGGGCAATATTATGGAGGATAAAAAATATGAACGCCGGGAAGTCTTTGCCATTCAACTGTAGGTGTTTCTTATGAACACTTACAGATGGCATTGTCCACAAAACCAATTAAAATTGTATATTCGTAACAATAACTTATACTTTATTTAGATATGCCGCATACAAATTATACAAAACTAACGTGAATGCTGGTGAACGGCTGTCGTAGAAAGAAATGCAATGCACACACTCACCATACCTACCTACATATTTTTACACTGTTTAATGGCCTTGCGATTTGGCAAATCTGATATAGTCGTGATGAAAATGGCGGCGATTTTAAAAACGGATGTCAAAATCTTAATGTTAATCTGAATATTTCAATACTTTCTACAATATACATTAAACCTTGTGAATTTATTTACGTTTTATCATGCGATGCGGAATTTATTAATAGGTAAGGAAGTCAATTGCTCGCACTTTGGTCGCTTTGCGGCTAGCTATATTTGATCTCCATTGAGTATATTATAGTATTTTCATGGCGTATGCTGTCTAATCCATCAGAGATATAACAAAATGAGGTTGCAAACAATTATGTAGAATTACATGATCTACAAACAATAGTCTGCGGTAGCATAGATCTATCTACCTCTAATAGATAAGTAGTTAAGTTGCCTATGTCATTCTCTCCAATCTTTGTGCAAAATAGGCGGGAAATTTCTTTGCCTTTGATCTTAACACTGTCACAATTTGAATTTAAATTTAAACTTTAATTTTAAAAATAGGCAAGTAAAAATGACTTACATTTTTGAAATTACAACCCTGTTGGCACGTAGATGGAAGTTAGGGGTTTTCCTTATAACCGCACATAATCCAACCTTGGGCAGACTTTACACGGGTAGTGCAATACGATATTAATAATATTATTAAGGTATGAAAATCCCGATCTTCACATTGATGTCAAAGGGTTCCCATCCTTAACACTAGTGTGAAGATGGGTACCTACGATGAGATAAATAAATGTTAAACAGATGTTAGTGGCTGGATTCAATCCTTATTTTCTCATTTCTGAAAATACTCATAATGTTCAAGGAGAAGCTTACATTAAATGTAGACATTGTTACAGTGTCTAAAGGCCGTGAAATATCAAAATAAGCATAGAAAATAAAAGAAATATAAATATTGTACCAGAATAAACACTAATCATGTCACACAAGTCAAATCAATTAAATGTAGTTAACGTACCATGACAAGATACAGCGCATGCTTATGTGGGCTTAATAAGTCGGCGCCAGGTGAACACTGACATTCTCTACGAGTTACCGCTAGTGATATGATAAACCATGGTATTTTAATATCTCGTGCGTTAACTGTAAATAAGCTAAGGGAGCTTTATAATGATATTAGCTTTCTGCCCTGGAAATTCTCCCAACTAGATTCCCAGGATAAAAAGTAGCCGAATGCCACTCTCCGAACCTCCAATTATCTTTGTGCAAAAATAATCCAGTAGATCCATTGCTCTGTTTTGACGTGAAATACTGACAAACAAACATGCTCACTTATGTATTTTAGCAGTTAAGCAAAGCACAAGGACAGTACTCTTCGGGCTTCAGAAAGAGACTTCGGTTATGTAGAGCATCGTCTCTTTCATTCACAGAGAAGTGAAACACAAGCTTTAGAATAAATATAACTATAAAAGTACCGGGGGCGCGCGGACGGGACAAATCATCCAAATTAACTATGCTGTTAGTTTTGTTTGTCCTACCTACTATAACTTTAATCATTCTAGTTATAATTATTCTAAAGCTTGTTTTTTAGTTTTCTGATTTGTTTTTTGATTATTAAATAAATAACTTTTCTAATAATAGAGTTTAATTCCAATATCTATTCTGGTTACTTTAAAATAACAACTTTGAATTAAATAGTCTGGTGAAGCAAAACTTCAATTACTTCCAGTTTGAAGTCTTTCAGAAACTCTTTCTAGTAGTTTTGAGAGCTTTCTTTTGTGGTTCCGTAGATATAATGTCAAAAAGAGAACCCTTATTCATGCCTTTATTATATCATTATTCCGTTCCGGAGATATGTCAAGCAAGACATATCTATCTACCTGCTTTTAAAATGTGATAAGTGTAGTCGTTAACGAACTTTAAACGGTTGTACAGAATAGATTGACGTGTTCCAGATTTAGAGAAGATAGTAACTGGTTCTAGGTGTGCTCTGCGAAACAAAAACTATTTTGTTAGCAACAATTATCACCTCGTTAGGATACAAGGAGAAGCTAAATAAAAAATGCATACGCAAAAACAAATTAAGCGACTTCAAAAAGATGAAAGCGAGCACTAAGCACTAAGACTACGGAAGGGCCATAAACCCCCCCCCCCCTCATAATTTCATCATTCATTCATTATGGTCATTTGGCCATAAAATTGACCATTAGGATACTAATACTTTAGGTTTTGTTGAAATCGTTTTGAGTTGCGAGACAGCGATCTAGGACGTCTAATTTGCGGGAACAAATTAGTGCCTCCTATCATTATTTATAATTATTATGTTTGTATTTTAGCATAATCTCCATGTTCGTTGATTTACAGCTTCACACCTCCATTGGTATAATACTGGCTTTTTCAAAGAAATTATATTCGAGCGCGCTCTCTACTATTCCGAGGGCTATTTTGCATATCTCCGTCAATTTTTTTTTGTTTGAAATTTTGATTTGTATTTCTGCCGACATGGTCTCATATATTTTAGTAGTCTTTCAGGAATTATGAAAAACCCCCTTTTTTTGAATAAATCTATTTTCAGCAGTTGTTCATTTTATTGAAAAAAATATCTCACAGATTACATTTCTATTGTTCAGGAATTTAGTAAAATATTATTAGCCCACTCAATCAATTCCCACTCATCCCGAAAATGCAAAACTATTTTCTTTAAGAATATGTGCTTTAATCCTAGTGCTTCGGAAGGCACGTCAACACGGCGTCCGCACTTCTTCTAGTAATAACAGATATTTAGGTACGTCTGTTAAAGAAGTGACATATCTAGGTCCATTAAGTGCAGCAACGGGCTTGCCACAATATGTTCTCTTCAATATAGACAACAAGCGTCAAGTGGACGATTTGCATGACGGCAATTTGGTCTAGATTTTATTTCTAATCGGGCAAAGCTGCTGAAACCTTAACGGCTGAACCAATTTGAAATTAAAACAGCAATAGGAAACTATTTTAAGAAAACCGCATGCAAAATGATTATGATAATATTGTGTTTGCTTCATAGTTCTCACATCACTAAGGTTTACTGTCTAGCCACAAGACTCGACCTATATTATAGGGCATAAACACACTTTAGCAAAGTAGAATAACGGAATAGCATAAATGATGCCGGTGACAGATTATATGTAGCTTATATCCGCACGTTACAAACTTGAATACTTGCCTCTCTGCCACTCGTTGGTTGTTAGAAAGTGATGGATGTATGCCCTGTTGTCTACTTGTCAATAAATTAAGCTTCTTTAGAAGCTGTAATACCGATTAAGCTGTATGACGGGAATTTATGTAGTTGTGTTTTTTTATAAGGTGACACAGATTTTAAGCGAATGCATGCTGTGTTTCGAAGGTGCAAGAACTTAAAATACCTATTTTTGTTTTAAATTTGCAATCTATATAAAAAAATTACTAGATGGGAATTCATCCCCTAAAGGGATATGTATACTTATGGGATTTTTTTTAAATATTTTTTACTTTAAATGTTTCAGCATTTTTCAAAATTTAATGCCTAAGAGGATATTAATTGTATGGGCATTTTTTACAGTTATATTTAATTGAATTTTAGCATAAATGTTCTATAACACAAATCTATATTATTTTTGGTGTTTTTGGCGGTATCAAATAATCAAAGTTAATGTTTGATACGCCATTTTGAAGATTATTTTTCCCTCTAATAAAGAAAAAAAACAAACAAATCAAAATTAAACGTTTCTTTTAAAATTAGACTAATTTATTTATTTTGTAAAATACGCCATCTGTTTGGAGATCAGTTGAGCTAACGGTGCGAAGTATTTGCACACTAGTTATATAAATGTGTCAATGTTCCTAATTCTACGCGGACGAAGTTGTGGATATCATGTTTAGGAGTATAACCCCCAGTTTCTGAAAGGTCGATCAAAAGTTAATCTGCGATTAGTAAACATGACAGTTGTCAAATACGTGAAAATGTATGGACTTTGACAGTTGTTAATTAACTAATCTTTGGTTAACTTTGACAATGCTTTCAGAAACTGGGGGTTAATGTATCAAGTCGGAGAAAAGATTAGCTCCTGCGTGTTATCATGGTGTTATCATATAACAAAATGATGTAGGAAAGAATTGTGTAGAATGAAAGAATCTACAAAAATGTCCGCGGTAGCATATATCTATCTCTAATAGATAAGTAGTTATAAGCGTATTGACGTAGGTATTCAAATTATTGTAAACCCAAATTGTACCAAACTGACGGATTAGACAGCATACGCCATGAAAACGCGCCGGAGCTAACTTTTTCCCCGATCTAATTCCTTAGCTCCTAAATATGATAGTATTACCTAACTATTACTTATGTAATAGTGAAAAACGCATCAAACTCCGTTCAGTTTTTGCGTGAAATTGGCACAGAAAGACGCCGATGACACAATGGTTGGTAATGAGCTTGAAATCGAAGATTACCGGTTCAAACCTCAATCGAGGCAAATTCTTTTTTTCTGTACTAATAATAATGCTGAAGAGTTTGTTACTTTAAACGTGTTAATTTCTGGAACTACCTGTCGGATTCTTTAAGCATTTGATAGCTCAATTCTTGAGGAATATATAACATAACGCTACGATCCAAAGGGGCGAAGCAGTAACCATTAACGCGGGTGCAACCGAAAGGCACAACATAGTCATATTATAAATGCGATATGTTTCTTTGAAAACGACACAACTTGCTCAGAAATTTGTAGGGCCAGAGGAAGAGTGACTGGATACTTTTATCCCGGGATAATACCTATTTCATTTTTGCATAAAAAACCAGTACGAATTCTAGTCTATATTAAATATTATTAAAAAGAAAAGATTAGTTTTTTGTATTTTTGTTTGTAATGAATAAACTCAAAAACTACAGGACTAGGGAATGCAATCCCGCAAAATAATTTCAATCCCGGTATTTGCGAGACTAAACCATCTTAGTCCCGCGGGATCCAGGTATTTGCGGGATCCCGCAGGCTCAACTTAAACCCCTGAAATCAATCGTAAATAATCGTAAAAAAAGACCTAATAGACCTCGTTTTCATGGTTTTAATTTTAACCCAAATTAAATAAGCTTTTTGGTACATTTTAAATGGTTTATTAATATATGTAATAAATATAAAAAATTAAATTATTAGAAAAGGTCGCAGGTGTGACGCAGGTGTTTGCAGGGCACCGTATAAGCGGCCCAAAATAATATTATTTATTATAAAGTTTAGTTTGATTTTGATTTATCTATAGATTTTACGACAATCAATATTCAATGAAAAAATCATTGCATTAAATTGCGTCATAATTACAAGTTGTAACTGGCAAAATATAAGTAAATCAAACAAGGGGCGCGGGTAGGGAATTCTTTGCCCCGCGCCTTCACACCGTTCCTCTAGGGCTCGGCGCCCCGCACTTTAGAGGAACACGTAGTACCACGCTTCTCTGTAATCCCGCCAGTCCAGCGGGATCCCGCAAATTTTTCGACCGACATTAGTCCCGCAACATGTATGCGGGATCCCGGTATCCCGGTATTGCATTGCATACAGGACCGAAGTACCTACAAACGACAATTTTCAGATTTATTTTGTCCAGAATATAGGTTACAAAACCGCTTAATGCATTTTGATGAAACCTTCAGGAATCATAGAAAGTAGACTTAGACTTAGAATTTGCTTTTTATTTAATTTCACCATTTTGTAAGGATTTCGTAGAAAAAAACTATAAATTCCACGGGCGAATCCGGGGCGGAAATCCAATATTTAATGTTATAGAATGTCTCTGGCCACATCACAACATTATAACAGCCGTGATACACAGTACAGTGATCCATAGGTACAATTAGTGTTCCAATAAAAGTGGCCATCCAAGCCTCTACTTAGTCCGTCAGCAAGTGCTAGAAAACGTCTGCAGCCTCCTCATTAACCCAGAAACAGCCGTAAGATGGTAACTCCAGTGAAAGACGAGCAAATGTTCTTATAGTTGATATATTAAGGAACTGCAAGTAAAACGGACGGCCAGTCGACGACTCGCGTTCGCGCTGTATTGCCGTGTCGTTTTGTGCGTTGCCTGCCGATCTCTAATAGTGCTTAACGTAAGTTTTTTTTATTATCCGTGTTTATTTTGTAATTTTCAGTTATATTTTTATTAAACTTTCACTTAAAAAATAATGCGTTGGCTGTATAAATAAAAGATAACGTTGCTCTAATTTAATTTGCATTTAAAAATATTTTGTTTTCTTTTTAAATAAATGACATGTCAAAATAGTATTCAGCCAGCATTAAACCTCTTTAGCATCGTAACCTCCTTAGTCCCATCTCTAAACAAGTTTCTAATTGTTTTTCAATCACTCCACGCATCCAATCTCGACTTTTTATACCGTTATTTGCACTAATGTTTTTTTCATCGGATTAATACGATCGAGAACTATTGTTGGGGAATCGAGACGTACTAGTTTTCAAAATTTGGGTCAGATTGGAGTTCTGATACACGCCAGCCGATACTAATTGAATGCAGTTGTCTTTTGATCACTATTCCTATTTACTTCCTGGTTTCTGTCAGTTACGACTGAAAATTTAACCTGCCTCTAACTCTGCCTATATGAACCATCTTATATCTGATGATTAGCTTATATAGCAAAAATATGTATGACTCTGGACGTGACCTGAGAGCCTAAGATACAGACCTTTTGTCCTACTTTAGGCACCAGCTCTCACCAATTCTAAATATATTAGTGATGTTAGAGAAAATAAACTATGTTTATTATATTTACGAATAGAAAAGCTAATTTATTGATCTGTCTAGCGATATATAAACCAATTATTTTTCTGAAACATTTGAGATATCGAGATCAAAGAAAGAGTTGGTATTTTGATCTTTGAAAATTTGAAATGTAATCTTTTTAGACTTAGGAAGAACCCTAAAACGGTAATTTTGTAAGAATTAGAAAAGGTCATAGTTTATGCATCTTATAAATATAATATATCACGCCGTAATACTATTTTATTTATAATCTTAATTATATAAAAAAAATTTAAAAAAAAAATTAAAAAAAAAAAACGAAATTTAAGAGGCCTACCTACCCCTCTTGGGATAAAAGGCGTGATGATAGATAGATAGATAGATAGATAGAACATTTAAAGAAACTAAATCGGTCCAGCCGTTCTCAAGTAATGCTCTTACCAGCATTAAATTTTAATTTATATACATTAAATTAAACGATACCAATAATATCTGCTCAAATGCCTAGAGATTTTAGAAATATATTTTTATATTGCGTGCATTGTATTTAACCCCTCGCTTAAACCCGTTTGTATTCTCCTGCACCGTAGCGTGATAGATGAAACTAAATATTTAAAAATACTTACAAACTCGCTCTTAAAATTCCTAAGCCACAGAGACACAATAGAATACCCATAGCCTAGGGTTCCTAAAGAAAGAAATGTCTGCTTAAAAAAACTTAGAAAGTGAAATTAAAAATAAATGTTAGCACTTTGGTCACTTCCCAATGATTTGATCACTTTTACAGCTAGACAGCTAATATTATTTTTCTAACAAAGCATGTTTAAGTAGACCGGAAATTAATTTTGAATAAATTTTATGCTTTGTCTGGTATGTGGTGTGGAACCGCTTTTAAAAAGTGATCAAAAGTGATTTACTAAATTAGATGGACTAGAATTTTGGAATTGTCTGGATTTCCGCTCTTAATTTTAGAGAAAGTCATTTTAAACAATTGCTGCAAGATACTTATCTAAAATCTATCTATACCTACTAATAATAAATCTGAAGAGTTTGTATGTTTGAAAGCCTCTGGAACTACCTGTCGAATTTTAAAAAATATTTATGCATTTGATTTATAGCGCAGCGTATCAAGGCACCGCTAGTAGTATTATAACAAAAGTTATAAATTTACTATTAATAGTAACATTTGAGTTGCCCTCTAGTCTAGCCAATACTATTCAGTAATTTATTGCTAGTGTCATAATATTTACAAACAAAGATAATAAAACTATTCAAAATATTACTATTTGTTTAATAAAATACAATGCTATATGCTAAATGCTATATATATAAATAAATTTATAAATAAAAAATTTCATCAATTTCTACCTTCTGGGAGAGTGCCCTGGAAGGCTGGCTGCGTTGTCACGTTGGATGGCGATGCTGATTCTTTAAGCCAAATATGACCCAGCTCTTTGGTCGTGTCGTGGGACACCTCTATCAATCTTTTAGTAATTTCTTTATAGATGTGTAGTGCGCTAGGTCCCCACGGGCCCAGTGTTTCCACCCTTATTCAAATAAAACGTAACTTAAATCCTAATTAATATCATAATGATAAAATTTGTTTGTTTGTCCTTCATTTATGTTTCTGTTTTTTTTTGCACAGATACAGTGACCGGCCTCTTTTATATCCCGGCCCGGATATCCTTCGGGATAAAATCTTGTCCAATTTAAAAAACATCCACAGCCTCTTACTCAACAAAGGCTTATTTTAGCCTTCCCTTTGCGTCAGGGGTTAAAAATTTACTGAGTGGGGAAGAATTTACGGGAACCATAAGGGACGCTTTCTGCAAAATCAATCCGTCCTTGTTAAATTGTGTTTAATTTTACACAATGTTTTCCACTCCATTGTTAAAATTTATTGGCTTTATTATTTACATATATAAATAGTTATTAAAATTATAAATACAAAAAAAATACTATCAATTAACGAAACATGCAATTCGCTGTTAAAATTGGACGTTATTATATTTATTTATATAAATTTGAACAATTGTAATAAATATGTATTGATAAAACGATACTGAAACATAAAAGCCAATTTATTTGTCCAAAATTGGCTCCGAAACTTTGATGAAACTTTCATAGGGCAAAATCTGTTACACTATTTTCTAAGGCTAATAGGCAAAGGCTATCGTGTACAAGGAATGATATATTGTAGACGCGCCTTGCTACATAAGTTTCGAAGATATGAAAGTATATATAGTAGACAATAAAATAAAATATTTTTACTTAAAAATTGTAAAGAATATTTTAAACACTGTATAGCCCGTGCCTAAATAAATAAGTAGTCGTTTACAAATAACAAGTCTTTATTTACGCAAGCGTTTGAGTGACACTCTGCATCCAAAAGTACTTTCAATACAATTTCTCTTTCAATTTAGATCTTTACCTTAGCAAGCTGTTGCATTGTGTTTGGCAACTTTCATATGGAACTTTTACTATCTAAACGTTTTCACTACCGAATATACTAACGACCTTTATATATTTTCGGTGTGGCTAGAAACACGATAAACAGAGCCAGTGGCAAGATGTAGATGTGTCACTTCTTTAAGAGCAAGCTTGTCAGAGCAATGAACTCCGTAAACTGCGCGGCTTATTTTGTCGATATCCCTCTAAAAAGTTGTTAGAGAGATATACTGCAAAAAGAATCGATAAAATAACCAAGGATAAGATAAGATAGGCCAAGATTCACGTACCATAAACATGAGAAAGGACGATTTCATAAAAAAAAAACAGTCTTGCGAAAATACACAAAATGTAAATACCTATGCTCTTTCAGTTATATACAAAAAAAGTATTAGAAATAGCATGTTGTAATTTTCATAAAGTATGTGAAATTGTCTATAGGATAAATACGAGAAAAAGGTATATTAGTTAATATATTAAGAGAAATTGAGTCGCAAAGTCGGTTGGAAATACGCATGAAATTGGTGACTTTCAGGGCTTCATAAAACTTAGGTGTAACTAATTTTCATATTTATTTTAAATTCATACTGTGTCAAATATATTTATTTTTCGGAAGCTATTTAAATTTTGAAACTAAGACATATAGTTATCGCGTAATTTAAGAAGTCATGAAGCATGTAATTTGTGTGGGACAAAAGTTATGAGGCGTCTCCTTAACCGTATCTGTTATTTTATAGTGCTTAAGTGCGGTTCACGTGCCCTATGAAGCACGAGAAGTCGTTTATTGGTATTCAATTGGAATCAATAAATAGACAATTAAGAGATGACATCGGACTGTCGGTCAAATTAAATCAAATTATGTGATTAGGGTCGTCTGAGAAGTTTTATTCATAACTCTGTCTGCGTAGAATTAAAAAAAAGAAAGGTAAGCTTATTCATTTGACCCTAATTTCAAAATCCTGTGAAAATCCAGTCAAAATCGGTTTAGCCGTTTCGAAAATTTGCTGAGACAAACTGATTGACAAATATTTTTTTTACATTTATATTGGTATACCTAGATAAAAAAAATATTCAGCCGTTTCAGTCAGTCTTTCTGCACAAGTATACAAACTTATAAAAAAATCTAAAAGCGTGTAAGTAAGTAAATAACATGTATTAAAAAATATAATGTATTTTGGGTTCAAACAGAAAGACAGATAGCTATACCTATATTAAAATGACGGCCCATATGACTTTTTATATAAACATATGCACATGTCATTATATAAACGCATGTCAAATGCAGAATTGCAGTACAAGAAAGTAGGAAGGAAAAAATAGGAAGTAAGAAGACAAGGTCAAAGAAACCTTTTTTTTTTAAATTTAGTTTCTTATTATAATGCAGTCTGTATAATGTATGCATCCACATCAGGGTCAGTGCTCCCAATATAATTTTTCGCGTAAGCTTCTGTAACTAACCAGTTCGAAAGTAACCTTTTTTGTTAAAACTCTTTTCGTTCCTATCAAAACTGTCAAAAAATTGACATTAACTTTTTAATTTAAAAATTAAAGCAAAGAGTTCGAAACAGTTTCTTCCATGTAGTCTGTATATGCATCCACGTCAGGGTCAGTGCTCCCACAATAATTGAATTCATGCAGACTTGTTCAACCGATAAATCGTTACCGTAAAGTGTACTTTACTGTTGCGTTCAATAAAACCGTTTTATTAATCGTCTTAAAATAATCCTAAAATCCTCAGGTAATTAAAAATCAGAAAATGACTTGTTGTCTTTGCAACTAAAAATCGGAACCAATTTTAATTATGTAACCAATTGTTCAATATGGAAAACTAGCGTCAAATGAACACTGTTCATAGATTAGTTGTATTTCTGGCCACACCGTATAAAGGCCCTAAGGTCCTGAAGATATGTGTGTTTGTTTGTAACTACATATAGTAGGTAGGTACGTAGGTAACCAGCTGTTAGCTTTCCACCCGGCTTTGCCCGTGGCATTTTATGATTGGTTGACGTGTATGGTTACTGCTCCATTCCTTTGGGTCGTACCGTGATGTTATGTTATAGCCCTATACCTTCCTTAGTAAACGGGCTATTTAACTAAAAAATAATTATTCACATCGGACTGGCAGTTCTACAGTCTTCAGCTTGTTGCTTTTTTTTTCAAAGATTTTTATATACTATATATCTAATCTATCTATAAACACGCCTTTCATCCTAAGAGGGGTAGGCAGAGACAATCGAATGCCATTTGTTACAATTTCGCTTCTTTTATATTTATCATACCTTTCATACATGCTCGGCGATTGTGTGTGTTTTTTATATTTTTATAAATCTTTTCATTTTGAGATACGAAACCCTAAAATTAGTAGGTTACGATAAATCGCCAAGAAACGGTTCACAAAAAGCTTAGCACAGAAATCAAGATTCATTTTTTCTTAAATTAACATTGGATTGTGATTTTAAATCGCTTTAGAAATGCAGTCAGACGTAAATGGTCTTTTGTGATGGTAATATAATAATTGACAGTTATTTCTGCAGGTCTTTGTATGCCACTTTAAAATATTAACTAAATGCTTCATTTGACAAATAAATAGATGGGAAGCGACTTATGAATTCTGTATGTACCTACTTAAAATAAAAAATAAATTATGCCTCACGGGTTGTTCATTGTAGGTCCAATATTTTTTTCTTCACGGGTTAGGCAACCGGCTCCCGAAACCGTGTTGTTCGTCCCAGATGAAGTACGAACGTGTCCTCCCAAGCACGAAAAGTCGATTAAAGCACATATTAAGCAACATTAACTATAACTTCCCTACCGACATGGCGACATACATATATAAAACTGAATGTTTGTTTAAAAATTAGTAAACCCATTTTGTTACTGTTTGCGCCAATCCACAACATTTCAAAAACAAAAACAACCTAATTTTATTAGCCTACTATATGAAAGTAGGTGAAAAATTAAGGTACCCGTATTTTTTGCTTTTCTAAAATTTTAACTTTAACACTCTTAAATTAATTTTTAAATATTGCATTTTTAGAAAAAGCCGATAACGGCTAAATGTATCAGGTGTCTATGCGTATTCGGTATTAAAAAAAGAAATGACATGAGCTGCGTGCGTTCGTTCGTTTCATTCGTTCAAAAGTTCGTTCATGGTTCTTTTGTTTCATTCATTATTGTTTATTTTTGAGTTTATTAATTTAAAATTAAATTTTATTCACTTTCATCAACAAAGATGGGTAGAGAAGCACGTAAATTAAATTCCCTTGTATCTATTCTATTCTATTTTTTCGTGTTATGGCTCCATCAGTAGTCCCCTTGTATCCTGTTTTGTTTCTACAACTACAACTAATACAGTACTAATATGTAGGCAGAGAGTATAGTAGCTTTGAGCCGTACTCGTTACACAGTGTAGTTTTTTCAAAATATCTCTTAAACCTGTTGAATAAAAAAATTTAATATGTGTATCGTGTTAAGCAAAGGAAGATCTCCAAACGGATTTTTAATGTTGGTACTTAACGAAAAATGAAATGTTGTGAATTAATAGATTGATTTGTATAAAACATCACGTTACGTCTTTTATGAGTCGAGCAGTAACCAATAATGTCAATGTTCCTTATTAGACGAATTGTGTAATGCAATCTGCAGGTAATCAGTAAAATTCCACGGGCAAAGCCGAGGCGAAAAACATAGGCGAAGTCAGAGGCGTAGTTAAATTAAAATTCTCCATCCTGCCTGACAAATAGTACGTCTAGAGAGATAAACTCGGTTCATATAAATGCTTGTCAGATGCCTTCGATATTAAAATAAGTGCGCTTTCCACTGCCTTGCATTGACTGTGTTCGATTTATATAGAAATTCCTTACAACTTATATTGGATCGAGAATATCTGGGTTAAATTCAACTGATGTTTGCTTAAAACAAGCTTCTGCACCTGGTTTCACTTGCTATAAAATTAAAAGCTTTGTCTATTATTTAAAAAATCATACTTACCTATCAAAATCTAAATGGAGAACCTAATGCTATTTATACGATATTTTAAACATACCGTTTTATCGACTGTATTATGGGGAGTGTTCATAAGAACTCCATGACCTCGTCCCTCCATCCACTTTTCGCAGCCGTACTGCTCGCACAGGATACAGTTGTCATCCACACACAGTGGACACGTTCTGCATATGAACGAAAAAATTCAGCGACTCGTTCCTGTGTCGCACTGTCAAAAAGTGGAACGAACTTCCTGCGTCGGTCTTTCCTCCTTTCTACAACCTGGGGTCCTTCAAGCGAAGCGTGAAAAAGCATCTCTACAGTGGGCGAGACTGGCGGACTGTATTATGTTCTGCCAGTAGCGCGCTTTCATGGACCAACCACATATGCTTAATAATAATACAAGGTCACATGTTGTGTTCTCTATAAATAAAACATAAATTATTTACAAAATAGAATTTTATGTGGCCGTTTGGTTAAGACGTCTGGTATTAATAAGACTGACCACGATTCAATCCCAGCCATGTACAATTATAATTAAACCTTATGTACATATAATTCGTCAAATCAATCTAAATACCTCAACAGAACTGGCCACTAGTTAGGTATAGCCTCACAAATACCATCGACTAAAAGAGGGAGACTTGGACTTGAAAAAAAATTTTAAAACAATGATAATGAAACTCTAATAATTTCAAATTCCTTTTTAATGATGTGGCTCAAAAAAACTCATCTCAACTTCAAATAAGTAAAATTAAAAAAATCTAACTACAAAGTCTTTCTTTTAACTGGGGAGTTATTCTAGGAACATTAGGTATTGGTCAAGTGTGTACTTTTATTAAAAATTAAACAATTGTTCATGGATTAATTTATTGTATTGAAGGAAAAAATCGTGACGGCATTTGACCAAGAACAAAGTACTTATGGCAATTTTAGTTTCAGACAAAAAGAGCTGAAGTCCACAAAGAAAAAAGTAGGCTGTCATAGAGTTCTCACTTCTCTGTTAAAAGAAAAAAACTTGGTTAAAATTTCAGCAAAATTGTAAACACGATACTGTGACGGACGGACCATAGATTAAATAATAACCCTAAAAATTCAAATATTAAATTTTTTTCTGACGGTATTTTAAAGGAAAAAAGTTTTAAAAAACAATTAGTTTGCGGACTGTACCTTTATAAAAGGCAACCTCATTTCATGTCCACCATAAAAGCCGCTACCGTTTACGGTCTGCTACAATCATTGTCCTGCACTTCCTCTCATTGTAGAGAATTTTTTACTTTTTTCATTTTAATTATTTTTGTACTCTCCCAGCAGTCATTAAACGGTCTTTTTCCTTTTTCGACGAAACTGCGTCGACGACTTGCGTTTTGAGATAGTGGGAATTTTTGTCTTTTACTGTAGGTACTGTCGGAAAAATTTAATTGCGTAATAAATAAACCACAGAAGCTGTTCCATCTAAATATACCTCAACAGAACTGACCACTCGTTATGTAGCCTCACAAATACCATCAGCTAAAAGAGGAAGACCTGGTCTTCCACTGGGTACCCTGGGACCGGTAACACGGTTTCGGGAGCTGTAAGTTGACATTAGACTTAGAACATGTTTTACTGCAGTTGACGCTTATTTCGAAAAAGTGAATCCAGGAAAATCTGATGTTTAATTGACCTATGTGAAAAACCAGCCTCTCTGTAGGTATGACTATTATTACTATCGACTTGACATAAATATAAGTTGTTGAAAGAAATTCTGAAATATTTTCTACTAAGTAATAGATTGCTCTGATATTTTAAGTAAAATAAAGTTTCAGACATTTCTATTTTCCGAATAAAATAAATAAATCCGTTAACCACGGACCACGGAACCCTCGATACGCTAGTCAGACTCACACTTGACCGTTATAGGATCATTATAGGAGGTGAAGTAAAATAAAAATAAAAGTGAAGCACCAAGCGTGCATGTGCATGTGTGCGTGCATTATCTCTAATATATCTTTAAATTGTACAATAAGTGGTAAATTACTAACCTACCTATGAAATGTGATTCCTTGAGATTTTTTATGAGTAATGGAGTTGTTTTTGCATAATTTTACTACACAGGACGGGATTGTTTTTTATTTTCTTAATGCGGCTGATCAGCATAACCGAATGAGAATGTGTGCGTGAGGCTCGTATTTACAATGAAACTGGCATAACTTGGTTGCTTCACTTTTGTCTTAGCGGCGATCCGTCCTCTCCTTAGTGTACCGCGTCCATGTCCATACAAACGGAGAAAACGTTTTACTACCCCTAAATATTAATTAATTTTAACGATTTTGTAATATGTTATTGTTTTAATGAAAAACTACGTACGTATTTTTTCCTTTTTTCAAAATTTGTAATAGGTCAAAAGTTATAAGCCCATCAAATCTCGGTTTTTTTGGTTCATAACTTGCTGGTAATAAACCGTCTGTATTTGAGAAACAAAGCAAAATTTCAAAAAAAGCAAAACGTACGTACGTAGATTATAATCTGCTAAAACGTTTGACACCAAAATTATAAGGTTTCGTTATAGTTTAGTAGGTGTAAATCGTTTTCGCCCAAAACGCAATTTTCAACGAAAAACATACCTACGAACACCCACGAGCTGCAGTGCTCTCTGTCGCACTGATGCCCGGGGGAAGAGTGCGATTGAGACAGAATATGATTTTCTAAATACCTATTTCGCTGCGTACGCTGAGCTACACGATCCTCTTAAAAACCATGTTATTTCCGAAACTAAGTCTAACATTTTTAAAATTTCTAGGAAATATAAGGCTTCACTCGTAGCTTACAGGAAAACCTAAACGAAGTACGAAATCCTTCTCCACGCGACTTCGACTCGCTCTTGGCCAATTTTTTTATTTATATTCACATTAGTGCTATAGTGAAAATGACAGTAACTAGCTATTATTATAAAAGTCTAACAAGAGTGCTAAAAAAATTATACGTATTAGCACTTTCTCTTATCACTTGCGAATTTGAGGTTGCTGTCAAAATAATATCAATGTGAAAGAAAAAATGTGGTACAGTCGCGGTTCTAGGATATATTAGTTTATTTTTTATCTGCGTCTGTATGTCTGTTACGCTTTCACGGTTAATCCACTGAACCAATTTTGATGAAATTTTATACGGAGAAATCTTGAATCCTAGGAAAGGACATAGGCTACTTTAAAAAAATATTATTATAGGGGATGAACGTTAGCCTATTTCTTAATAAAGTATCACATAAAACTGATTATTATTCTAGATATTAAATAATATACGAGTAGATAAATAATAATAGATATAAATAAATAAATTAATTGCATTCAAACACTAATTGTTATTTAAAAAATCCGTGAACCGCTATATCCATGCTAATGATAATAATGATGAACGATGAGATACGAAGATGTGAGGTCAATAAACTAAAATTTAAAAATGACTAAGGTGGTTTGTATTTTGGACGTATGATGCTTTTTATTCCCGAGTTTTTATTTAATTTTTGGAGTTTTTTTTTGTTGTAAATAACTTTCCGCTTAAGGTGTCGTTTAAGGTCTTCCTGTTTTTGCACCCCATTTCTCACCTTAGGGGTTGAATTTGTAAAAACGCCAAAATACGTTTTTCATTAATTATGTAGACGAGCATTATACCAAGTAAATCTGTCAAGAAAATATTATTTCCATTAAAACTTTGACACTTTTTTTTTTTTTTTTCTTCACGGGTAGCTTTACAGCTCCCGAAACCGTGTTACGGTTCCAGGGTACCCAGCGGAAGACCTAGTCTCCCTCGTTTAGCCGATGGTATTTGTGAGGCTATATCTAACGAGTGGCTAGTTCTGTTGATATGTTGATTGAATATATTTAGATGGAAAAGCCTCTAAGTGTGGTTTTGTCGGATTATGTACATAAGTTTTTAATTAAAAAACCCATTGGTACATGGCCGGGATCCGGGATCGAACTCGGGGTCTGTCTAGTAAATACCAGACGTCTTACCCACTCGGCCACCGACGCAACTTTGACACATAATATCCTTTCTCTCCCTAAGGGTTGAAACGCCAAAACACGTGTTAATTTAGAGCTGTTAATTTATTAAGTAAATCTAATTATAATGAAATTAACGCTAAATGAAAAATCGTGGTTATACTCTCTTTTTAACCGAATTTCAAAAAAAGGAGGAGGTTTACAATTCGTCGGAATCTTTTATGTTTTTTTATGTATGTTCCCCGATTACTTGAAGACGCCTGCACCGATTTGGATTTTTTTTTATTTGAAAGAGTATACTTTTAAGATGGCCCATGGTGGTCAGGATATGATGATGGAATCCTGGAAAAATCAAGAACCCTTCTTGAAGCCATTTGGGTATTTTTTTATAGTGACTTGTGCATTTGCTTTCGGAAAGCACATTATGGTTTTGAAGGCGGTCTTTTTACTTCATCAGAAGTGGGAATTATCTCAAACGAGCCTAGCAGTAAGTAAGTATACTTATAACCGCTACCATTCTTCATTACAAAAAAGAAAACAAATATATTGAGACCTAGCTCCGGCACTTTTAAGAGCTGTCAAAACTAAACGACTTAATAATATGAGAACGGTCGAAAGCTCGCCTTATTATTCGAACAAAAATGAGCTTGGTTTTTTACCAACTTAAATAATAGAATAATTTCTCTATTCTCCTCAATGGTTACGTGACTAAAATTATTTTTATTTTTGCATATAGTAAAATTGAATGGATGATTTAACAATGTATTTTTAAACTTTAAATGACTTTAAAATGTTTTTTATTTTCTCTACAAAACTAAATTTCGCTTGTGTAACATAGAATAAAAGGAAAAGTTCAAAAAAAGGTTTATTGTAAATATTGATTGGCTTTCGACAGTGTAAGTATTTTGAAAAGTTATAGATAAACTTACATAATTTAAATATTATTTTATTTTTACTTTATTCTAGACTAGCGACCCCGCCCCGGCTTCGCCCGGTTACAATATGGGTTAACAACAATGAATACTTACGCTATTAGAGATAGATATAGGTACCTATACTTATACCTAAGTATAATTATATTTTACACAATTCTTTCATACATCATCTCTGACGGATTAAACAGCATATACGCCATGAAATCTCGCTGGAGCTAACTTTTTTCTCGACCTGATTCACCTATACTCTATACTGTTAATTCTCAGCTCCTAAACATGATAGGTCCAAGTTTAATACTCGCAAACCTTCCCGGTGAATCAACCTATATAATAGGTAGTGCCAACCGGAACAAAATTCGCTTATTTGTAACTAAAATGGGATGGTTTGTTATCTTTTGACATATCAAAACAATTTTGTGTTCCACCCCCTAATTATTTATTATTTTTACTGTTGCTGGTATCTCTGTTTTGTGTTTGTAAAAAAACAGACAAACATCTGTCTACCCAAGTGGAATTCAGGCGTGAGCATGTAACTATATGGACGGTAAATGCATTGTTTTACTTTATAAAGCGAAGTTTTATAAAACCGTTATAATGGAACAGAATAAAGGCCACTGTTACGTTAATGTCTTCAGGTTTGGTCTAGTGGTCCTAAACAAACCGGCTTCCGGTTTGAATCCCAGACAGGATCTTGTATGAAAGCATAGTGCCTACCTAGTACCTATAAGTATAACCAGAAATGCTCAGAAATTATTTAATAACAAAACCTTTAATTTATAAAAAAAATCATCATGAATCAGTTTTCGATAAATCAAATATCGATTCTCAGATATCGAAAATTTGTATTAATTGTACCAATTGGCTTGCTCATTTCAATTCTATTTGAGGAAAATGTATATTATTTCTTACCTACCATGAAAATATGAAAATTAAACAGCAAACACTTCAGATTTTTGACAATACTGGGTTTTCAGATATCCTACAAAAAAATAAAATAAGGGTTGCATCCAAAATTAATATCATCTGTTGAAGTCACACCCGTTTTTCTCAGTAACTACTTTTGTTATCCACTTGCTTGACACAGTTACTGTTATTGATTGACGTTATGGTGACTGCTCCGCTGCTTTGGGCGTGATATTATACCTACATATAACCTACTTAAGAGCGTAGACGGTCTGCAAGGGAATTGAGAAATAGGTATTTGAAGAAACTATTGCCGTCGCCTCACCCTTTGGTCCCCCCCGTAGAGTGCGATAGGGACAACTGCAGCTCAGACCGATTATACCTATAAAACCTTGACCGATAGATGTTTCGTATTCCCCTGTTTTCTCCACCAAAACTGATCCGATTTAATTATTTTTGGTATTGAAATTTAAAGAAAGAATAGATCTATGCTCCTATTTTTCTTTTACATTAAAACCTTTTCAAATTAGTCTGGTAGTCGTCTGATCACGGCGGTATTAAACGAGGCATTTTTTTTAGGTTTTTGGAAGGGCTTATTTTTTTAGGTAATTAGTTGTTGGAAAAAAGTAAATGACAGGGGCATGCCTACAGTAAACCTAGATTTTATGAAAAAAAAACTATTGCTCTAGAGGCATTATCCGTGAAGAAAATAGGGGAATACATTTGTATGGAGAAAATGCAGCCCGGCTACGCTCTTAAGCTTCCTCAAGAAATGGGCTATTTAGCTCAAAATTAACTTTACAAATGGACTGGTACTTCTTGAGATCAGCGCGTTCAAATGTAGGTACAAACAAAGTCTTCAGAAATAATTATAGAAATACTTTTTGAGAATTTAAAGTAATCGTCAGGAGAATACAGAAGAGACGATCCAGTTAGAGTTCTAGTTGTGTGTACAAATAATAAAAATACGACTAAATTAACTTTAGATTATTAGAGCATGTTATTCAGAATTTGCGAACTACACTGTGTTCATTATATGATGGTGTAGGTAACTGATAAATTATAAATGAAGAAATATCATATTAAAATATTATTATTCCTATTATTATCTACAAAATCAACTAATCTACTAATATTATAAAGAGAGAAAGTTCGTAAGTTTGGATGTAAATAAAATGTAAAAAAATATTTTTTCAAGTGCATCATGTGACGTAGCAAATACCAAAATATTTAATTTATAATTTTAAATTGCATAGTTTTTAATCATACGAAAATATAATTATAAGTTTCAATTTGGTCGGTTTATAACTACGTAATCATGTTCTTTGAAATAAAAAATGTCTTTTGTCCACTAATATCCAAGGATTTGCAACCACCTCATATTACAAACTTTTCAAGCTTTAGAAATACCGTGTGCGGTATCAAATAGTTTTTTTACTAATGCTCAAAAATTATCACTTCAACCCCTAGTTTATTTATCTATGAAGTTTTCTAAACAAGATGAAGCTCCAGAAACTTATAGTTCCGAAGAAAATAAATAAATCTTGACTTTTTTCTTACGACAGCATTTTGCATTGCAATGACATGGCGGAATTTTAAACATGATTAAAGGAATTTAAAATGACTTATCAAATCTTCAACGCTTGTAACGCCGTAACGCCTCTGAATGGGCCAAGTGCGTGTTTAAATTTACGTAACATTAGGTTCCGCATGTCATTATCATACCATAAACTACAAAACTTTTGAACAAATTTGAAAAATAATTTCACTGTTGTTATTGTATGTCACATTATTCCAGAAAAAATTACCAAGGGCTAAAATAGAGTTGGTTTAACCAAAAACTTAAGGCAATTTGTCAATAACAACTGAGTATAGAATGTTCCGCTGAATTTTATCACATTATAATTCTGTTATAAGACACAGTATTTGGCTCCTTAATGTTGGAAATTTATTTCATTCATGTTTTTATTTCTTACGGAGAAGTATTATTATAAATATTGTTTTTAAAAAGTTAAAGCAAATATGTAGATTCTTTCTTCCTATTTCAATTGTTTCACTTCACAATTACTTTCTACATTGTTTCACTACGGAACCCTAAACATAAACAGGACAAGATAAAATATAAATGTAATTACGCGCCATTAATGTTTTAATAATTCAAAAATTCGCTGAAGCTTATAACGGAATGTATTAAATTTCGCATTACATTTTATTTTAAAAAGGAGATCCATCATCATACCTTGTGGACTGCAGTGGCGTAGCGTAAATTTCTGCTGCCCGGTCTGTTAAAAAGTTTCTTACCTACTTACATTGAGTTCTGAAATTAAATTGTTCCGAAATAAGAAGATTGCCAATGTCAAGTTTAAAAATTCACGTCCGTTCTCTAAAATGTCGCTTGCTGGAAATCTGGCCATAGCCACTCCAGTCCAGCCCTCCAGTAAACAGGGCTTAATTAAAGTTTGTTATTTACATCACTAGAGGGAGGCACATGCTTCCTGCCGTCGTCATGAATAAATCGAGTCTAATCAAACAAACAAAGTCTCGTCTATCTGTCTGTCTGTGCCCTATTCACACAAAAAGTACTGAAAATATTTTGTTAAGGTTTTCACTATTAGATCATGGTCCTATCATGTTTATGAGCTAAGTGAATCAAGTTGAGGGAAAAGCCCCAGCGAGTTTTCATGGCGTATGCTGTCTAATCCGTTAGAGGAGTTATATTATAAGCGTATTCAAATTGTTGTAAACCCATATTGTACCATTACGAAGCCGAGGGCGGGGTCGCCTGCAATAACATATAAAACAGTAACAACGCCTTCATTTAGCAGATTCTCAATGTCTTGGCCCCGGGTTCAATCGTCATTCATGACAAAAGTACTATGTACCAATTTTCTTGAATCGAGTTTAGTAATGCGGTTAGAAAAGACTTGCCACTTGTCCTTTTTAATATAGGCTAAATAAAGACATTGTTACTCATGCCTCAACGTTATTAAATATATAAAAAAACCGGTCGAAAGCGAAAAAAATCGAGATCTATGTCAGATATACGTATACGGAGAAAGCAGTATGTTTCTGCAATTAATGATGTATGTAATTAATCTTTTGTATAATTATATAGTGTTATTTGAAACATTTAAAATTGTAGTGGAAGTATAAATACGTTTCTAATTCTTATCATTTGATAATTCGTGTCTGTCTGTATGTCTGTCACGACTCTTAAATAATTACCTACTTTTGCTATCGACATGAAAATTCGAAAATTGAGAACTTATTTGTATAATATGTTGATATGTACCTACTTTAAATACTGGCTCATTTAATAGATCTTTATGTGGTATTCTCAAAAAAACCAATTCGAAGTCAAAAATCCTTAGATAGTACTAATGTAAAAAATAAAAAATAATAGTTGTTTTTAATGCAAGTAGTTTTAAAAGAAAAATAAATAAACCTGTTAATATCAAAAGATTGCATATAGAAAAAACTCTAAATTTTTTTTATATATACATACTATAATATAAAGCGTATTGACCGCAACCGGAACGATGTCATTAGAGAAGAGTGCGGAGTGAAAGATGATGACTAAAATAAAGAAAAGTAGTTTACTCTGGTTTGGACACGTTGAAAGAATGAAGGATGTAAGATTGACTAAAAAGGTTTGCTGGCAGATGTACTTTAATTGAACATATAAAAAAATTTGATTGAATGCAATATTAAAAGTACACACAATCGACGAGCATGTGTGAAAGGTATGATGAATATAAAAGAAGCTAAAGAGGTATGTCAGGATCGTGACAAGTCTCTGCCTACCCCTCTTAGAATGAAAGGCGTGATGAAATATGGGCCTACCATAAAAAGAGATTGACAACTGCTACCACGATTAAAATCTCGGTCAGTAATTAAAAGAAAGACAGCTCAATTATAATTTTAAAAAACTGTTTAAAAATTCTCGTCTCGTATGAACTTTTTTGCTCATACTCGGTGATATACCGTTAACGCGATAAACAAACTTATTTAATAGCGATGCGGTATTCTGACAAATTGTTCTCGGACACGGGTAACAGTTTTTTGCAACTGTTGAAAAAAACCGGTAACAGCGACTTGCGGTGGTTTTTGGGGTTCCGCTGTAGTTCTATATCCATAATTTGTATGGGATACACTATTCCCAATTTCTCTGTAAATAATCCACCTGTTTTATAATCTATCACAAAGCTCTTAATTTTTTAAAGCGCTGTTATACCATTAGCCTTCAAGTATATACAACATCCCGTTTTTTGTAGCATAGTTGAAAATTCAAAATGATTTTAATGGATTTGCAATAGTTTATCCCCCATACAAATTTTGGATATAGGACCCTTAAGGCTACTGGAACCGTATAATCGGTCCAAGGGTACCCAGCTAAAGACAGAGTCTTCCTCTTTCAGTCGATGGTATGAGTGAGGCTATACCTAACGAGTGGCAAGTTCTGTTGAGGTATATTTTTTTATGGAAAAGCGCCTCTAGTTGTGATTTGTCGGATTGTCTGTTTTTAATTGTAAAAAAACTCATTGCTACATGGCCGGGATCAAACTATGGTATACCCGCCCTGAAATTTTCTACTGCAGAAATCAATACTTTTAAGAAAATAATTGTGATTCAAAAACTTATGTAATAACAATTGCGATCAGTATTTGACTTCATAGGAAAAGTGTTCTTTATTTTTTCGATTTTTTAGGTTAGATTACATTTTAAAAGTTTTCATTTAAATCTATCATATTTTATTGTAATAAAGAATGGTTCAATTAATAATTCAACAGTACACTCAACAGTAGCTAAATAAGTTTCAAAAAAAGGTCTGAAAATCTGGCTTACATTTGAATGGATTATAAAAGGTTGTAATTTCTAATAAAAAAACTAAAATGCTACGGAACCAGTTCATAAAACAGTTTAGCACTTGACAGGTTTTTTATCAACACTGTTTTTTTATTTAGGTCAAGCTGCAATTTCTATAATGAGATTATCCTATTATTGTAATTTTTTTGATAATTCTTCCTCATTTCTTTAACCAAATAACTAGAACGATTTGTCTGCATATAGGTATTCACGCCTGTATTCCAATGGTGTAAACAGAGACTTGACATTGCAGTATACCTAGACACTGCAATGCCATTTAGGTCGAGCGTAAATACAGGCAGACAAGAGTTTATATCGATAGGTCATAGGTTTTACAAATCCGACTGGTAGTTAGCACGTTCAAACAAAAAAACTACTATTTTTGAAAGGTATTTTATGTTTATTAAAACAAAATATAATGTAATATGAGACTATTTGAAGATAAATGTGGAAAATGAAAGCCAGAACAGAAAAACAGAATATTGGGGAGACAATTATTGGGAAAAGGAAGAAAAGAGAAAATATAAGATTTCTGGAGGAGAAAGAAAAACTATAGCATCTGATGAGGCATGTAGGATGTGAAAAGAAGGTAGATAACAGTCTTAAATGAAAACGGAGATGATAGAGCAATGGAATGGAAGAAAAGAAAGAAGATGGAAGAATATTTGAGAATAAGGATATAGACAGGTATAGGAATGATAATTTGAACAGTCTATCAGGCTCTTTGTATCCTAATATTATAAATTCAAAAGTATGTAAGTATCTTTGTTTGCTCTTCTTTGTTCGACGTGTTGTTTTTGCACAGAGTATTGAGAAGTGCTGGAGTGGCGGGCCAGAGGATGACGTGGGCTTCCGGAAAACCTTCGGGTTAAATTCTTATGTAACATCACATTTCAAAATGCTGTTCTTGGGTAAGCTCATCATGAGAACGGCTCGAAAAAATTGGAAAATTCAAGAAAACCTGAAAGTGCTATTTTCTATGGGATTTTTGTATGAACTTGAATTATTTCCGGGATGATATTTCACTCTCCTGCTCGCCACACCAGCACTCTACTGTGCACGTGTCGAACAAAGAAGAGCAAACAAACAATATAGGGATGAAAGTTAATATGGGTTACACAGGCGAAGCCGGCACGGAAAGGTATAGTACTTAAAATATAGCTTGATACCTGTGACAGCTGTCAAAGTGCTTGGAAAGTCAACGCGTTTTCTTTTAATTTTCTAATAATAATAAAAAAACAAATAAAATTAAAAAAAAATGATAAATAGATCTATTTCATCTCTTAAAATAGGCAAAAGTTTGCGAATCGTCCTTTTTTTATAGCAGAAAATTCCTGAACTTATCTTCTTATGACTACCAATTTCGTCAATGACTATTTTACGACTCAGGAGTCTTACGGTAAGATAATTATTACGTCGTTGTCTGTGAAAGAAAGCACTCCTGCTTTGCGAATTTTGAAAAGCGAGGCCCCCACAGGCGCGAGGCCGTCGGCGGTCGCCGACGCCTAACACCGCCACTGGGTATACCTACTTGACATTGGCAAATTACCGATTAATATTGGTGGAGCCATAATTAAAGAAGATGAAGAAGAAGTACCATAGTTATCAATAATTATAATAGTCTGGGAGGAAGGATGGCAAAACTAGGACATAAGAAAGTCTGGTACCACTTTCTATTGCACTAAGGTCATTTACTGCATTTCCGGGTCAAAAGATCGCGCCTTCGATTCTCTCCAAGCACCTGGGATAATAGCTACAATGCAACGCGCGCTTTCATACCACTTTCGCTAAAATATACAGTTCCACACAATGGAAGGCGGGTTTTTGAGTTTTATACCCATTTATTATAAGCTGCGTGGCCGACTGGTTAAGACGTCTGGTATTAACTAGGCAGACCACAAGTTCGATCCCGGATTCCCATGTACCAATGGGTTTTTTTATAATTAAAAACTTTAGTCCGACAAACCACACTTAGAGGCTTTCCCATCTAAATATACCACTTGGTAGGTATAGCCTCACAAATACCATCGACTAAATGAAGGAGACTGGGAGGTAAAGTCTGATAAATAATAATCAACTGTCATAAGTTAATAATATACATAATACTTAATTATGTAGATTTATACATAATATACATAATTTATGAGAATGTATTATTTTCTATGTAGTATCCATTATTTTCTACATGCAATAGTTTTTTCTCTGTTTATCTATCTATCATCACGCCTTTTATCGCAAGAGGGATAGGCAGAGACAATCGAATGCTATTTGCTACGATCCTGACATACTTACCTCTTTCGCTTCTTTTATATTCATCATACCTTTTATACATGCTCGGCGATTGTGTGTACTTAAATGTTGCCTTCGATATTGCCAAATAAGTTATTTTGAGAAACTAATTTTAATATTCTATCCAGTGTTTTATTATAATACATTTTCAAAGTTTTGCCGACAGAAAACCAAAATTACTTCATCATTTAGGTATCGCCCCCAAGAAACTAAAATAGGTACCAATTTATAACTTTTCCACGGGCGGAGTCACCACGAAAACCTAGTTTATGATAATTTAAAACATTTTACTAAGAAATACAACACGGCTCGCTATAAATCAAGTCGTTTTACAACTTCATAATTAACGCTAACAGTAATTTAAGAGAAATCTACTGTCACAACTTGTCAACACTTTTTGCGATGGCAGGTGAGTATTAATTAGCTGCCCACTTGGGCCAATTGACACACTGCGACCGGCTCGCCACTTGTCTTGTTAATATACAAAATATTATTTTATTTATATATATTATTTCGCAAAGGTGTTAAAAAGTGTGTCAAATTTAGACTTTTTAAAAACGCTATATGATGGAGATCAGTTGAACTAATCCAATTTTATATAATTAGAAACAGATAGGCAAAATGGCCAATCCTTGTCAGCATGACAATAAAATGTAAATCTGTCAAAGTCATATTACTACTTTTTAAAAATGGCTTGGCAAAGATAAAACCTCATTATTCCTTTTTTCGTATTTTTTTAATAACAGATCAAATCTTGTAAATCGTGGCAAAGTCACTTTCGAAACCCTATTAAATTCGACAAAATTGCCAACCCTAACCTCTGTATGAAATATAAGGTCAAGAATATGAACTTAAATTAAAGCTCAAGCGGTGAAAGGGTCTTAAAGGGAAATTTTCCAGAGAAAGTGACTCTATTTTCTATTTACGTATGTATATGTTAACAAGCAAATGTACAAGAGTTGGTCAAATGCATTGTAAATTGAAATTTGATGAATTTGTAGTTGCCGAGTGGTGGCTTTTAATTAAAACTTATGTACATAATCCGACAAACCACACTTCTTCTAATTCTTCTTTTCTTCTTCTTTTCATCTAAATATACCTCAACTGAACTGTCCACTAGCCTTACAGATTGGCTAATGCTTCAGAGGGCACGAAATTGGGCAATGAAAGCCGGCACGGCACTTGCACAGATATCTACTTACTTATAGAATTTAAATCACAAACAAGACCGTAATGGTATGCGTGTATATTGCTGTAAGCAGAACCCCAATTTTTTTTTTCAAAACACACTTCACTTTTTGTTAGTTGTCCATATTAAACAGAAGAGCTTGATGCTGCACTGACACGATTTTTATCCCTTCTTCTTCTTAGTCGTGGTGCTCTTGACAGAACAGTCATGGTCAATCATGGCGGTCCACAGCGCGACGCACCTTGTATTGACTCGCCATGGTTAACTTTCTTGGGAAAAATAGTGCAGTGGTTTCCCCTTGCCTTCTGCACTAGATATTTTGAGACTATTTAGGTATTCAGGCTCGCTGTAGCCTCTTCCAGCCAGTTGCCTAGCTAGGTATGGTTATACCGCCATTTCTCGGCCACCAGAGCCTCGTTTGTTGTCTAGCAGAGTGAAGATGACATTTACCTCCCTAATTATCTCACTAATATTACAAACGCGAAAGTTTGTATGGATATTTGTTAATCACGCCAGAACGGCTGAACGGGTCTGAATGAAATTTGGCACAGATATAGATTATAGTCTGGAATAGCACATAGGCTACTTTTTATCCCGGAAAAATTTATAGTTCCCGTGGGATACATTTGTTTTTGTTTTTCACGAGATCGACATGATTTTTTGCATAGTGGTAGTTTAGGGGTTAGAGAATGACATATACTTCTTTTTAAACCGCGAAAGCGGGCGGGGGATGGGCAAATTACAGCCACGGGATATTTTCTTTTTGAAGCTTAATATACAATAAAACTATAAGTTGTAAACCTATGGTAAACTAACAATTTTTTTTTTCAATTTGTTACAGGAAATCATGGACTCCTGAATTATAAGCTGAAAAGTGATTTGTGATTCATACAATTTAAAAATTGTGTGTGAAATTATTCTGTAACAAATCCTAAGTGGTGATATAATAGTGAGACATGGAACTTAGATACCAGATACTCATCTCAACAGCACTGACTGTTTTATGTAAGTAATTTAATTTTTACACGCTTTTTTAATTAAAAACTTATGTGCATAATCCGACAAACCACACTTGAGGCTTTTCCATCTAAATATACCTCAACAGAACTAGCCACTCGTTAGGTATAGTCTCACAAATACCATCGACTAAACGAGGGAGAGGTCTTCCGCTGGGTACCCTGGAACCGTAACACCTAAGGCAACCCGTGAAAAAAAAACTTGAATGCAATTCCAACCTGTATATTCTATTTCTATTCTATTTTTTTTTCAAAATGGCTCCATCAGGGTCTTGATGATTCCGCCAATGTCAAGTATTATAGACGTCACAGTAACAATAAGCCGATAATCGGTAGGTAGAATGCTCCCGCCGGCCGCGATATGTCCTATTAATCACTGACTAATCACAACCATCACAGCACGGACGGGATTAAACTGGATTCCCCAACACGTCTTCGCGGCGCGTGCGCTTTCCACCAAGGCGTGTCGTGGAATCAACCTGTATATTGAAAATCTTATTTACGTGACACACACACATTCACCGCCTTTATACCTTGCGTGGTGGTAACAATGTCCTCATTTAGCGAGTTGTCTATATTAATTATAATGGATAATAATATTTATTACTTTCCCTCCATTGCCCGCCTTTAAATGCCAGCCTAATTATCTTTATATTGCACCTACTCGTACATATTTAGTTATTTACATTTGTAATGTTGTGTTATTGACTTAATAATAGGTGGAGTCAGTTAGATCTGAGATCTATAGATCAATGATCGATTACGTACACGCGCCGGCGCCGATTGTTATTACATACAAGGTGCGTGTGTTTTATCATCTGTAACGGTTGTTATGTGAAATTAAGTTATATTTTTATTGCGTTTTTTTTTACTCAGAAGAGATTTAGACGTATTTTAGCCTATTCCGTATCATCGCTGAAAGATTTATCTAAATTATGTCAAAGTCTGTTCATTGCCTGTGTTACCTACCAAATATTTATTTTTAAATCCTTTTTTTTGGAAATTTTCCAATTTTTCTTTGCAATTCGGATTATGTTCGGATAATGTTAAGAACCAAATAAAAACATAATAAAAACCAAATCGGTCCAGCCGTTCTCAATCTGGGCTTCACGGGCGAAGCGGCAAGCTAGTAATTTAATAAAAAAATCCTCAAAAAGCTACGTATACCATACAGTTATTGCTTACGACATAATTATGTTATTTGAGATGCATTAAAAAGAAACAAGTTTCTTGAAATAAAACTGAGTGTACCTAATTTAAAAATGCCTTGCAGAGACAATCATCAGTAATTTTGTCATATTTTTATAATGTGGTAGTTGATTCGCTTTTTAAGAATTGACGTCTCTGATTCGATTTCCAGAGAAAAATGCTCATTGGCTAAAAGAGGGAAACTTGGTCTTCCGCTGCTGGGTACCCTGGGACTGATAACACGGTTTCGGGAGCTGTAAGGCAACACGTGAATAAAAAAAATTGCTCATTCGCACTGACTTATTTCTTACTTATGTACTAATATTTAAAAATAAACATGTAGCCAGATGCACCAGTAACAGTGTTCACTTCTAGCCGTTGTCGGGTGGTGGGGTAGCCAGGCCGGGTAGGTATGTAGGTATAGCAGGAAAACTCGTAGTAAACTTTCACCATTCGTTTATTGGTCGAATTAACAAGGAAGGAACAAGCAGCAAAAGAACAACCAGTAAAAGGATCCGTAAGGAGCCAAGGAGCCGTCAAAGGAGAAGGAGCAGGTAAGGAGAAGGAGAAGGAGAAGGAGCGCACTGTAATAAAAATGAACTACACATTACTACAGGGCGTTAAGCTATTGAAGTAACACAATACAAAGTATGATAAAAATACTTACAATACTTATTTGCGCTCCTTTTATATTAACATAGATATTAGTTCTTGAATATTGATTCAATACATTTTATACAGTTATTTACTTAGTTGATAAAATAGAAATATAATAAATTTTACAATTGGCAGAGAACTGCCTAAGTCAACAGTTTGTGAAGGAATGAGTAAAATTTTAATTTAGGTTCCACACATCGAATATTTGAAAATAACATACAATGTTCTATTGAATTAAAATGAACAATATCGTGTTCTAAAATCAAAATAAATGCTATTTATGATGGCCAGCTTGTAAGCGGCCAGAAAAATAAGGTCGTATCATCACACCGTCAGTTGTCCATATTAAACAAAATAGGTGGCAAGTCTGTAATCTGTTGCTGGACTTAACTGTGGTATCCTCTCAAATGCTCTAAAATAAAATATATAATTTCAGTAGCTATAATTTTAGTTGCTATAAATATTCATTTTCTATAAATTAATAAATAATATTTTAATAATACATTTAAAATAATTTTTAAATGTAATTTTAAAAATCTATAAATTTGTTTGATATATTTTTTTAAATCTATAATATTAATTCCTATAACGTATTGTTTTCTATAATTGCAGTTGCCATAATTTTCAAAATCTATAATTTCAAGTCCTATAATTTTTATAATGTCTATTTTCAATTGCACTAATGGCTACTTTTCTATAATTGCTGTTACTATAATTTTGAAAATATATAATCTCAAGTCATATAATTTTTATAATGTCTAATTTCAGTTGCACAAATGTTAACTTTTCTATAATTGCAGTTATTATAATTTTCTAAATATATAAATTCATTTTCTATAAATTTATTAATCTATAATATCATTTGCTCTAATGGATTGTTAAAATAAGTGTACTCACTATATTTTTAAACGTATAACTTCATTCTATTTACATTTACAAATATATAATCATAAAAAATAATTTTCTATAATGTAAGTAATCAATTTAAATAAGTACTATTATTAAAATTTACAGTAGATTTTGTTAATGTCTGTTGCAGTAATTTTCGATTCCTATTCCCCTAATTTGTAAATAAAAATAGGTTAGCGAGAAGCGAAGCGACGAGCGTGGTTCGAATAATGCTAAAACAGAGCGCGAGACGAGCGAGCGAAGCGAGCGTTCCGCGGTAGCGGACGGCGAAGCGCCAGAAACTCATAAATACCTAAACAACCATCCCTTGTTGAAAACGGATATGATACCTATATATATATTATTTATAATAAGAAAGGAAGATTTTTATATATTAATAAATATTTCGAAAATAAACTGGAAAAAATATAGCAAATTAATCATTAGATAAATAAATGTTGTACCTTTTGATAATTTAGACATCTTGAAAATTATAGAAAACAATTTTAGATAAAACGAAAATTATAGCAAATTATAAATTAGATAATTTAATGTTATATATTTTGATAATAGTGATTTTGAAAATTACGGATAACGATTTTAGACAAAAGAAAAAAAAAAGACAAATAAATAATTATTGAATGTAATTTTATATATTTTGTTAATAGTGATTTTGAAAATTACAGAAATCGATTTTAGGGTAAAAAAAAATTATAGCAAATGAATAATTATAGAACTTAATTTTATATATTTTGATAATAGTGATTTTGAAAATTACAGAAATCGATTTTAGGTTTTAAAAAAATTATAGCAAATGAATAATTATAAAATGTAATTTTATATCTTATGTACCTATATATTCTAAAATTATATCAAAACATTTTAGAGATAATGTAGGAGACCCCTTAACTGTATCAGACCTAAATGTCTGTTATTTTTAGAACCATTTACGAACCCTCCGAAGCAATATTTTAAAAAGAAAGTGCTCAGATTTTTTTGGCACGAGTGAGAATTGAACTCGTAACCTCACGTTTTGAATTCAATGCTCTACCAATTAGGCTATCGACTCCTATTACTAATAAATAATCTATAATATAAAAATGAATCTCTGAATTTGTTGCTAAGCGCATATCTCGAGAGCAGCTGAACCGATAGGGGTAGGGGTAGGGGTAGGGATAGGGGTAGAGGTAGGGGTAGGGGTAGGGGTAGGGGTAGGGGTAGGGGTAGGAGTAGGGGTAGGGGTAGGGGTAGGGGTAGGGGAAGGTTTAGGTCTAGGGTATATTTTATTTTGTTCGTAAATATCCACGGGCGAAGCCGGGGGCGGAATGCTAGTTTAATATATAAATACAGTAAACTCTCGATTATCCGTGGGCGGTTTATCCGCGGTGCGGATAATTCTCAAAAGTATATAAATCCTCTGAGGTCATACACCCCCTCCCCCGCATTGACTTTTTTGTTAAACAGTAAACATCCACGCCAGTCAATCCCGCGGATAATCGGGAGTTTACTGTATACATCAATATTTGTTTGTTTGTTTGTTCGTATTCTATAGACTCAAAAACTACTGGACCGATTTGAATTTCTTTTTGTATAATTATGATAATTCGTGGGGGAAGTTCTAGGCTATTTAACATCACGCTACTTACGAAAGGCGGTGAATGTATTCCTAATACAAGAAGTAGAGGACAATCAGCTATATAGTTATTAACAAATAATGCATTAGGTATCTTCTAAGTTGGACGCTTACCCTGTAACGTTGTGCTCATTTAGTTAATAAATGAGACCATTTTTTTTAATGAGGTTTGAATAGTTGTTAACCTCCTTGCAAAAATAGTTGTTAACCTCCTTACAAAATAAGTTACTGACTAGTGACTACCTATAATTTAGGAATTTTTCAAAATAATCTGAATTTGGAACAGTGTCTGCAATTTGTTCAGTTTTCTTCCATTTTTAGTCAATTCCGTTTTAGCATTGCTAAGTAGCACACCTATTTCATAATGTCAATAATTTTAATAAATTTAACAAATTACAAATGAGCATGATATTTTGTAAGTACTATTTAAGTTGTATTGTGTTTAGATTCTATCATATCCTGGAAATCATTTACTTATTTATTTCATTTTTATTTTCCAGCATGCTCCTTACTTCATTCCTTTTTATCCTTTCATTCTACATAAAACCTTGAAATAAAACAATATGAGTAATATATTCATTTATTATTGTGGCTAGTTCCCGAAATTCTTATAACTCCCATAAGGAGGAAAGTGCTAGGCGACAGCCCTTTACGACGATTGCAGAAGAGAAAGGGAATAAGTGGATATTGTCGAACAAAATAAAATATAGCCTATAGCACAGGGATAATGTTAGCTTCCTACTAGTGAAAGAATTTTCAGAATCGGATCTGCAGTTTCAGAAATTACCACCTACATTTAAACTTACGAATATAAAAAAGCGAAAGAGGTATGTCAGGAACCAGGATCTTAGCAAAGGGCTGCAAATTAGCAAAGAATTTCCAAGCTACCTCTCTTCGGATAAAAGGCGTGTTGATCTACGTAAAATGATATTTATTTTATAAGGCAGAAGCTTTTCTTTTATGTTATAATAAATAAAATCTGCAATATACCTAGGACATGCGAACATAAAGTTTAATAGATATTAATAAGACTATAATTTTGAATATACATTAATGAGTTTAGACATCGAGATCTTTGGTTTTATAGCTAAGTGGATTACAAGATAGGTATGTTATAAAACTAAGTACTGTCTGTATTTCTTACATAAAATGCGAAAGGAGACGCGAAGGAGAGAAGAAACTTCAACAATTCAAGTATTGTACAAAATTTATTAAAAATAGCAAGTTCTAGTATATGAAACAAGCTTCTGTCCGCGGTTTCACCCCCGTGGCTGTAATTTGTCCCTCCCCCGCCCGCTTTCGCGGTATAAAATGCAGAATGCTCTGACCCCTAAACTACCACTATACAAAAATCATGTCTATCCCGTGAAAAACAAAAACAAATCTATCCCAAGGGAACCATACATTTTTCCGGGATAAAAAGTAATCTATCTCTGTGCCAAATTTCATCCAGATCCGTTCAGCCATTCTGGCGTGATTGAGTAACAAACATACGTACATCCATACAAACTTTCGCGTTTATAATATTAGTGGGAGTATTGATAAATACTCAATATGTAAAAAATATGTCAATATCAGCTACACCTAGGTTTCATGAAGCCCTGAAAGTCATCAATTTCACGCATATTTTAACCGACTGCAGTTCTCTTAATATATGGATCCATTAACTAGAACTTGCTATTTCTAATATTTTTTATACAATATCTACTTGAATTGCTGAAGTCCGTTTTGTGTATTTTATTGTACCGATTTTGTTTGGAAATTTTCTTTCTCTATTTATTTCTATCCCTCGTGCGTTTTTAGTTGGTTTCGTGACCAAGAGAGCTCTTAAACCCTAAAAGTAAATAGGCAAAGATACGCAATATATTTCTTAAAATAACCTAAACTTTCAAATCTATACTACTAATAATAAAGCTGAAGCCCAATTCTTGAGGAAGGTTATAAGCTATATAACATCTCTTTTGGGTCGTAGCTGAACAGTGACCATAAACGCTGGTGCAATCGCAAGGCACAACCATGAACAACTGGCAATACGTGGACACTGTTACTGATATCTCTTCCCACAAGTTTAAAGGCCGTGAAGATTTTTGTTTTGTTTTTAAACCAGTCAAGAAAAAGAAACTTGCTCCAAATCCAAAATCGACCATAAATATTTTTATTACTAATAACTCGATGATAATAATTACAATTAATTAATAACATAATAAAAGTTTGCAAATTATCTTGATTTAGAAAGTGGTTAAGCAGATTTCACTTTCACTGCTCCCTCGATTTGGGTCCTTCACGACCTTGCAGCATGGCACCAATATCAATGTCCTCATTCTTCTTCTTCTACTTTTATTGATTCTACTATGTTTTGCCAATGCCTTTATAGTATAATATGCCAATTATTCGATATATAAGAAGATGATCAACCGGAAGTAAGTCTTAAAAATCCAATTTTTAATCAATTTTTAATCAATTTTTTTCAGAAAACCTGATCAATTTACGAAACTGAAAAAAAAAACATAAATATTGATTTTAAGGATATGACAAATATTTTTATTGTTTTAAAAATATGATTAGAAACATTTTACTCTATAGAAAAAAAAACTAAATACTGGCGATTCTAGATAAATGCGAGCTTTCTTAGTCCGGGGGAACTCATTTTCCCATCGACCACTTCACCTTAATCACAACTATCACAGCGCAGATGGGATTAATCTGGATTTATCGGTCCTCATTAAACAGGTGTCAAAACTGTCGCTGATAACTTCATTGGAGTACATACTTAAGAGGGTTAACGACTACAGTTTGTGAGTTTTTTTTATGTCCACCTGCATAGACTGCATGTGTTCAAAATAAAACACATCGCGCGCTGATTTTAATATCACAAAATATTACAAAAATACTATAATGTTGTTCTATTACAATAAATAATTATCATTTAAAATGAAGTGAGATTTATAGAGAAGATAACTAATAATTTTATGAGCTATCATTTTAACTTTTTTAATGATTAGTGATTTAAATTTCTGAAGAAAACAAAATATTAATATATTTAATGATAACTATTTTCCTGGGCATATTTATAAGTAGTCTAATAATATTTATTATTGTGAGATCGGCAAGTGATTTCAGTTAATTGAAGTTTGAAACTTGATGATGAAAGCGAAATTGAGAAAACCCGTCTCCATTATCTTGTTATACTTAATTCAAAAATTATTTATTAATTTAAAAGTTTTCTCAATTAACTTTTTTAGATTAATTAACCACGCCATGCCAGTTTTAATGATGTCATCCGTAGGGCCCTTGCCACTGTCCACGTGCCAGCTATATTAGAGCCGCCTGGTATAGCACGTGATGATGGAAAAAGGCCCGACGGTAAGACACTCGTGCCCTGGACGCAGGGAAGACCGTTAGTGTGGGACGCTACCTGTGTCGATACATTGGCGGCTTCTCACGTCCAGGCTACGTCTAATAATGCTGATGCAGCAGCAACAACAGCTGAAAACCTCAAACGGCGTAAGTACGCAAACCTTACACAAGATTACTTATTTGCACCGTTTGGGGTTGAAACCATGGGTCCGTGGGGCCTCGGAGCAAAGAAATTATATAAGGAACTATCATCTCGTCTAATCGACATTTCAGGTGACAAGAGGGCTGGAGCATACCTTGGGCAACGTATTAGCATAGCTATACAGCGAGGAAACGCTGCTAGCCGTCTTGGCACTTTACCGCAGGACAGTGATTTCGAGAAGGTTTTCTACTTATGAGTATGTATCACAACATATTCATGATTAGAGAGCCACTCATGGGGTTCCCTGTGTTTAATTTTTATTATATTTAAACTTTGTATGTAGATATATATTATTTAATATTGTTTTAATAAAACAGTTTAATTTTAAACAAAAAAAAACTTTTTTAGATAGTAACAATATTCTCTATAATGTGGCTAAATAACAGGTAATTTCTTCAAGTGCTTCATGGAAATTATACTGTTCAAATAGTACAGTTTTTGATCCAAAAGTACGATTTACTCTTAAACGCTCTTAACACAATAATCGATTTGGTATTTTAAATTATTTGATAATAAAATCGTAACATCTTCATACATTTCCATCAAAATCTATAAACTAGATGACCCATGCGAATTTTTTAATTTTGTTCAATTATTTTGATGTAAGATGGTGCTTTTTACCCATTTGTCAATATTGATGTCAGTTAGATGGCGTTTTTTCAAAATAAATTTATTAGTCTAATTCTAAAAGAAATTTTCAATTTTGTTTCAAAATGGCGTATCAAACATTAACTTTGATGCTGACAAAAAAACACATTTGAGAAATAATATAGGTATATTTTTGTGAATAAAAAACTGACTCTATTTACTATTTATCAATCATCACGCATTTTATCCCAAGGGGGGAGGCAGAGATAATTGAATGCCATTGTTACGATCCTGACATAGGTACCTCTTTCGCTTCTCTTACATTCATCATACCTTTCATACATGCTCGACGATTTTAATATTTCCATCGATCAATACATGTTTTATGTGTTCAATAAAAGTACTCCTAGGTCGTCCTCTATTTACTAATTTATTATTAACTAACTTTCCGCCCGATCCAATATCCCACAGAAAAAACCATTTTCAGGTTTCATTTCAAAATTTTACATGAACGAAGCCAGGGCGGAAGCTAGTTAATAATTAAAGAAACTTGTACTATGTAAATACTTTCGCTTTTAACAAACACATATGTTCTAACTAGGCCATTGTCTTGTCGATACTAATTTATAAGGCCACTAGCGACCCCGCCTTGAATACCTACACAAATACGCTTATAACTACTTGTCAATTAGAGATAGATATACACTACCGCAGACTTTTTTATAGATAATTTAAGTCCACACAATTCTTTCTTACATCATTTTGTTATATCTCTAACGGATTAGACAGCATACGCCATGAAAACTCACTGAGGCTAACTTTTGTCCCGACTTGATTCACTAATACTGTTATAACTCAGCTCCTAAATATTTAATTTAAAACTCTAAAACCTTCCCGGTGAATCAATCTACCTAATAGTAAAACCGCATTAAAATCCGTTGAGTAGTTTTTGCGTGACGTCACAGAAAGACAGACAGACGCGGCTGGCGACTTTGTTTTTGTAGTGATGATATAATATAACCCATAGATATGCAAGGCCGGCATCGAAACGTGGTCTGTATGAGTCTTAACCACTGGACCACCATTATTTTTGAATTTATTGCTTGGAATATCATATAACATTATTGAACTTCCGACATCTCGATTCTCGGCTCTTTCTAATTGCCAGTTACACCAATCCCCTAACAAGCTAAGACGCAAATTATAATCCTAGCTAATATTATAAATACGAAAGTTTGTTTGTTTGTTTGTCCTTCTTTCACGTTAAAACAGAGCAACGAATCGACATGACTTCTTGCACAGAGACAGTACCTTCTCCTTCGGGATTATTCTTATTTCAGAAATTTCCACAGACGAACGTACTTGACTATTTTTTAACTTGCAGCTTGAACCCTGTAATTAAATATCCTTTGAATATAAAATTTATTATTCTCGAGTCCATTAAGGACTTCCCGGATACTTGCAGATTTGCACTCAATTACTACAACTGCAATTATTTGTTCTGCAAAATTCAATTAAAATGTCGTCAGGCATAATTACATATATAATACCTTCACGAATATTTCCCAAAGGGGTAGGCAGAGAGTATGGATCGCCACATCTCTTGATCTTTGCATACTTCTCTTGCTTCATCCACATCTATACATCGTTTCATACATGCACGTCTATTTTGCGAGGGATCGTTGGTTTAGGGTACAGCAGAGTCAAAAAATAACGACCAGCTATAACGTGATTTTTTTTAACACATGACACGGAATGAAAAGATCTCTAACTCAAGCTAATAATAATTAATAATTAATTGATATAAGTAATTAATATTCTATACAAGCAGTAGGAACAATACACAATACTGTAGTTAGCATGTTGAATAGCATTTATATAGATCGTGATTCATTTATTAAACACTTGTTTTAATCACTACATATATTATCAAACAAAGTCTCCAGCCGCGTTTGTACACCCCTTTCACGAAAAAAGTAGATAGGTTAATTCACGAGTATTCTATCATCTTTGGGATCAAGTCAATATACTGTCTAATCCGCTAGAGATAATAAAATATTTTACAAAAAAGTCCGCGGTAGCAGGCGCAGAGGGGGGCAATTTTTGTGTGAATTTACAAAAAATTATAGGTAGGTAATTATAGTAGCTACCTATCTCTCAAAAAATTTAAAATTTTATTTTCTTATCTATGTAATACCTACTTGCATTTGAATAATGGTCTGTTTATCTGCTTTAAAAAATCCACCCCCCCGAATAAGCTTATTTATAACTTTAATTACCTTATTATGTATGTATTCAAATTGTTTTAAACCGAAATTATCGACTAACTTACTTTCTACAATAGTTTGATAATTATACCTAAAGTATATTTAACGAGAGTGCGCTAGCAGCAAACTTTTTCGCGTACCTACTCTAGGGCCTAGAGAGTAAAAATTGTAACCAAATCAATATATTCTCGATATTAGCACAGTCGTACAATCTACTTTTTTTTATTTTAGGAGTAAACCAACCAATTTTACACCAACAGGCTGGCTAAATGGGGCATTGTTGCCAGTTTATACGTGCGGAAATACTGTCACTATTAATTACTTAGGTACTCAGGTTTTTTTCAGTAATAACAAATAACAAACAGAAGAAGTGCGGACGTGCCCTCCGAAACACGAGGAGTCGATTAAAGCACATAATATACTTTAAAAAAATTGGTGCTCAGAATTTACTTCAGTAATTGTTTTAACAAAATGTAAAATCCGCATCCGCGAAAATGATTACTTGCAGAATACGAGGAAATTCTGTCGCGGTCTTTTACCTTAATCATTGCAATACGTGCAATAAATTTTAAATTCAAATCTCGGGTTTAGCAAACTCAGGCGCATGTCCTCGCCCACAGAGACTCGTGCGGCGCATGCTTAACACTAGCAGGTAGGGTTGTCAATTTTGTATTGTTTATTTATTTAACATGATTGCCAACAGAGATTACAATATCTAATGTATTATATATTAAATTTAAATAGTTTAATCACAATATAAGCTATATTTGTTGTTTCTTCAGAATACAAAACATAAAGCATGCGCAGAAAATAATATAAAACGCCATAAAAACGCGTTTCCGCACCCATTACATTTATCATCACGATTTACCAATTTTGGGATAATTTCTTATTATCAAAAAATACAAATATTACTATTTTACTATTTTTAGCCTCAGTTTGAAGAATTTATGCGAATTCTGTAATTCTTTTATATTATAAAACATAAGTCCAGTCCGTCTGGATTTCAAAAAAGTGTGGTTAAGTAGTAAGCGTTTTTTTGCTTCGCTATAATATATTTTGGGCAGTTCCTAATTGTGAAAACTGAAAAATTATTTTGATAAACTTATGTGAGATCTTTTTTAAACACAGGTCAGACCTCGTTCGTCAAAAATTCATATTTGATTATCGTTTTTAATAAACTTACATGTAATCTACTTGCAGATTACAGATTATTCAACTTTCATACAAAACATTCGAGAAAAAATGTTTGACATAAAATTACATCTCAAAGGTTAAAAAATATTTTTAAAATTGTATTTACATATAGTTACTGGCCACAGGTTTTGGAGCACATAATTTATGTGAGATATAATTTTGCCTACATTAGAACTGTAATTAAACGGTGCCAACCCTATATCATGGGCCAAGTTGCATGCGGGCTAACTTATTGCGAACAAATGGCGGTTAGTGTGAAAGTGCACGAATAGAAATCGTCGTGAAAACTAAGTAAATTCGTAGAAAACACATGTATAAACAGAAGACAGGTTAAGCGTAGTGGTTATTCCATTCACGAACCAGACAGGGTTTGAATCCCAGACAAAGCTATTTGCATCCAAAATTTATCTCTGACATTGTTGACTTTAATTTGGGACCAAATCAAATAATAAATCACACTCTATGAAAATTTCAAGTGTCTACCTATTACGGTTCAAAATATACAGCCCCATGTGACAGACGGACGGACAGCGGTACGGAAAACTAAAAATTATTACTAAAATGAAGAAAAGTATATTAAGGATGAAAGAGGTTATATGGCAGAAGTGAAAGGGAATACTGGCAGAGGACGACCTAAGTATACCTTTATTAAAAAATATAAAACAATTATTGATCAAAAGCAATATTAAAAGTACACACAATCGCCGAGCATGTATGAAAGGTATGATGAATATAAAAGAAGCGAAACAGGTATGTTTCCCCTCTTTGGATAAAAGGCGTGATGATATAGTTAAATTACTTAATAAATAAAGACCTACCTATATTTCGAACAGACATAATTTTGAAATTTCAAAGCTACCAATTCCAAAATTACATCAAAATTTATTCATGTTATTTAATGTCGTTAAACAAATCATCAGCCAACGTATTAACTTAATGTCAAAACTCCGCAAGGGAAATGTCCATCACAAAATTGTTCTTGCTTTATGATTTTAACCAATTTACGAGTTTGCCGACTTTTGTAATCAATTTAATGGTTTAGTTGGAATTATGATAACGAAATTTTAAAGGTAGCAAGTCAAAAGACTAAAGAACATAAATATATTTCTTATAATTCTAATAGTATCCATAGGAACGATGTCATTAGAGAAGAATGCGGAGTGAAAGATGATGTTTTGACTAAAATGAAGAAAAGTAGTTTACGCTGATTTGGACACGTTGAAAGAATGAAGTATGAAAGATTGACTAAAAAGGTTTATATGGCTAAGTGAAAGAAAATGAAAAATGTATTGATCGATGAAAATATTAAAAGTACACACAATAACCGAGCATGTATGAAAGGTATGATGAATATAAAAGAAGCGAAAGAGGTATGTCAGGATCGTAACAAATGGCATTCGATTGTCTCTGCCTACCAAAGAGTACCTACCCCTCTTGGGATGAAAGGCGTGATGATAGATAGATAGTCTCCATTCAAATCTATACAAATAAAATATTAAAGTGGTTTTATTTCCATCACTTACTTATGTAAGCGAGACTTGGGTATATGGAATAAGAAGAATGGAAAGTAGGTAAGATAAATGCAGTGTAAATGCGGTCTTTACTCAGAATGTGTGATGAAAGGCGTATTGGTCGTATCCGGAACGATGTCATTAGAGAAGAATGCGGAATGAAAGATGATGTTGTGACTCAAATAAAGAAAAGTAGCTTAGGCTGGGTGTCCACGTTGAAAGAATGAAGAATGAAAGACTGGCTAAAGAGATAGATAGAGGTAAGTAGGATATGCTATTTAAACGATTTTTTTTTGTCGGTATGTCTGTCGCCTGAATAGACTACGAAGCCGCTCAACTCGTTTTTCGCGTTTATAATATTAGTCAAAGTAAAGATTTATTCTGAATCCCGTAAACCGATGTTTTCGGCACCCAGGCTACCCAACAGAAGACAAGGTTTCCTCTTTTTGCCGATGATATTTAAGATTGTACCTACTTACATATTTAGTATCTCTATATATTATTTATTTCACAAAGGTATTTTTTGTCGGTAGGTATATAATAGTTAATATTTGTTTGATACGCCATTTTGAAGATTGTTTTCCATCTAATGACAAAAAATAAACAAACAAATCAAAATGAAATGTTTAATTTATTTATTTTGTAAAAGACGCCATCTATTTTAGATCAGTTGAACAATGACAACGGTGCGAAGTATTCGCACAGGTCATCTAGTTTTATTAGATTTTATGTAAAGGAGTCTATAGCGTAATTGCATTTGAAACCGAGGAGAGCCGGGTTCAAATCTCACTAGTGGCAAAAAAATGTTAAACAGCTTTTTTTTAGAAGGCACAAACTGGCAAAAATTAGACACATAATATAAAGACCGTGAAGATGTGTGTTTTTAGGGTCCCGTACCCAAAGGGTAAAAACGGAAACCCTATTACTAAGACTCCGCTGTCCGTCCGTCTGTCTGTATGTCTGTCCGTCTGTCACCAGGCTGTATCTCATGACCGTTATAGTTAGACAGTTGAAATTTTCACAGATTTTTATTATTATTTCTGTTGCCGCTATAACAATAAATACTAAAAAAACAGAATAAAATAAATATTTAAAGGGGCTCCCATAAAACGATTTTTTGCCGTTTTATAGATAATACGGAACCCTTCGTGCTTGGCCGGTTTTTTTAATATCTACTCAAGATATATTTTGTAAAAGTAAGACGTAAATAAAACATCAACATAATTCTGTCCCGCACAATTGACCCCATAGGGTCCTTGACACCATTTATTTTGTAATTTAAATAAAAGGGCCTGACGACATAAAGGATTAGAGGGTCAAATAACAGGGGTTACCTTCAAAACACGTGTTACAATTTATATTAAACTAGCGACCTCGCCTCCGGCTTTATGGGTATGCAATAATTTGAATATCTACGTAAATACCATTGTAATTACTTACCTATTACAGATAGATATATGCTACAGAGGACATTTTTGTAGATCACTTTTCTCTTCACAATTCCTTCTTACATCATTTTGTTATATCTCTGACGGATTAGACAGTAATCGCCATTAAAACTCGCTAGGGCTAACCTTTTCCCAGATATTTCTTATTCACTGAGACACTAATAAATCCCAATATTAAATTGTAATAGTACCTATGTCTCAATTATAGCTATAATAAATTACCCATGTTTTCATAGTTTACTTTTTATAATAAAGAACCATTTTTTTTAAATGGGACCAAACGGAAAGAAAACACTATTGAATAAATAAAGGGGAAATCATCAAAATCGGTTCTTAACTGCCGGAGAAATCTGTGTAAAAATACGGACCGAAGCGGTTTTTTTTATATTTTTTTTTAATGTTACGACTTTTCAAACGTTCGATTTCATAATATGGATGTAGTTGCGAAATTGACATCCTAAATTCCTAATCCTATTACTAAGTACCTACATAAAACGTAACAGTTATAAATGCAAAGGTCTATTTATTTGTTTCTCCGTCATGTCAAACAGAACAAAGGAAATCCTTAATAAAAATATATTTGCCTCATCTAGAACTCGAATCCGCATCCTGTCCATTAGAGCTATAGGTCCCGCTAACAGCAGTATCCGAGGGCGTGAGGTCTCTAGTTGTCTAATGGAGTTTACAGGTTTGTCGAGACAGTGCTACGACACGCTCGCCTCGGGTGTTCCTATAACTACAGAGTAATAGTAAACGTAGAGACGGTTTTATTAATTTTTGTGATATTCAGTCACTATAGGTTATCAGAATACCTTCTACCCTCAGACAAACAAAAAATGTGGCCGTCACGCAGTAGGTACACATACTCACACGTAGAAGCAACAGTATACCAATATACATACAACCAAGGCAGTAGAGAGCGGCGGCGGAGTGGAGACGTCATTAGTCCGGCATCGCACCGAAAATTTCTCATTCCAGCCGCCGGATGATCTAGGCGGACCGTTCGTTACAAGAATTGGACGAATCTGTGGTCAGTTTCGGGAGCGTCACGGTATACGAGTCGGTCTTGCCCCCAAGGCGCACCAATCCAATTACGGGATTCGCTTCCATCGACAGTCGTGATCCTTTTCTTATTTGTCTGAGCCTCCACCAAAGACCATAATAACATACATTGATCGATTTGAGATTCTTAAATGTGTTTGCGCTAACGCAGGATTTTTATTGTTGCAGTAGTGAAGTGACCTAAATAACATTTAGCATACTTGTTGCGACTACAACAATATTTTGATTGTTCTGGTAGAAATCTGTGGAACCATAGAGATAGGAAATTAAACACTATGACAGCTATGGTACCAAGAATGAATACTGACCTTGACCCTTGAGCTTCTACTGGCGTGTGTTGCTGCTTTCTTCTTTCTTTCTTGAATTATTTGGTTGCAGTAGGTGAACCTAGTAAACGCGAGTTGCAAAAGTAGAAAAAAATTGTTATATGTGCTAGTAATTTAAATGCAATTCAAATCGGTTCTATTCTATTCTATTTTTTTTCAAAATGGCTCCATCAGGGTTTTGATGATTCCGCCAATGTCAAGTATTATAGACGTCACAGTAACAATAAGCCGATAATCGGTAGGTAGAATGCTCCCGCCGGCCGTAATATGTCCTATTAATCACTGACTAATCACAACCATCACAGCACGGGCGGGATTAAACTGGATTCCCCAACACGTCTTCGCGGCGCGTGTGCTATCCACCAAGGCGTGTCGTGGAATCCAAATCGGTTCTGATCTTTGACTTTTGCAATGGACCGTCAGTGCGTGAAAAAATAAACATCAAAATAGAAAGGAAAAGGTATCCCGTTTATACAGCCAGTCACAACATTATTTTTTAAAACAAACAACTCACCATCGTGGCCTTTATACCTTACAGTCTGAGACACTGTTAACAATGTCCACATATAGCGAAATGCTGATATTAAAGAGAGCAGCTGGCAAGCCTGAAGCTGCATTTATTTGGACTAGATGGGGCACTTAAATTATTTTCAAAAATAGTACTGTCATAGGCTTTACGTGGCCTCCAAAGTAAGAGAACTCTAGAGTGACGATTGAATTCGAGACCTTCTGTTTGAAGTATAACGCGATACAGACAAATTTATTAAAATTATATTATATCTTTGGAAACCTAGAGAAGTTAGTCTCTGTGGGTAATATACTCTGTGCTATCTTTGTAAAAGCTGAGATATAGCGGCATTGTTCCCAACAACTCCTGCGGGTTGTTCGCGAAACTACAACTATCCGACCCGTCTGGACTTTAAACTAAATAATATATTTTATGAAATAAATACGCTTTTCTCATAATAAAATCGCAAAACATTTTTAGTCTGTTTGCCCCCGGTGCTTTTCACAACGGCTGAACCAATTTGGATGTGGTAATTCTTGTAAGATATAAAATTTGATTGAACATATAAAAAATGTATTGATCAATGGAAATATTAAAAGTACACACAATTGCCGAGCATGTATGAAAGGTATGATGAATATAAAAGAAGCGAAAGAGGTATGTCAGGATCGTAACAAATGGCATTCGATTGTCTCTGCCTACCGCTCTTGGGATAAAAGGCGTGATGATAGATATGTCAAATAGAAAGACATGTAAATTTTTCGTAACCAAAAAATGAATGTCCCGACTGACTGACTCAAGGAACTTTATTTACTTGACCTTCTTTCATGTTACAACAGAGCAACGGATCACCGTGCTTTTATTGCACAGACAAAGCTGAAGGACCTGATATATGCTACTTTATATCCCGAAAATCCTTCGAGATATCCATTGTCACATTTCAAAAATTTCCACGGGCCAAAAGTTAGTAATTCATGAAGAATAAGTTAGATTCCGTATCACGCTGCCCTTATAACCACCGTCTACCTCCAGAGCATGGAATCTCTGTATTTTTAACACTGTGTATATTCTAATTTCCAGTATCATGGAGTACAGAAGCCGCCCGTGATGCGTCATGTCCTCGGATATGCGGGCCTGCGTTACAAGGCGAGCCTGTGTGCGCTACAGATGGATACATATACCCCTCATTATGTGAGATGAGGAAGAAAACTTGTGGAAAAGGTATGTTCTTGAACAATTAATATTATTGCAGATACGAATCGAGGTTTAGAAGCAATTAAAGTAAAGTACTGCGCAGGTGACCTTGAGCTCCCTAGATGATACTCATTCATATGAAGAAGAGAAAATATATTCATGTCACCAGGCTCAAAGGTACCATTTAGCCTACTAATAAAATAGCCTACAAATGGTCAGTTCCTTTCAGAAAGTTACTCTATAATTCCTTCCGTTGGTTCAAACTTGCTGCTTAGCTGTTGTTATCGGTCTTACCTACAACAACAAACCTACTTAACTACTTTTGGACCCTGTGGTGGGACCGTTTCATCCATCTATCATCAGGCCTTAAAATGTATGCCATGAGGCACAGACAGTCAAATTCCATTGGCTACGATTATGACATATTATTATCTCTTTCGCCTCCTTCATATTGTATGTGATTCCAAGCTGAAGCTTGGAAATGCTTCATCAAGTTTTTAAAGCATACAACGTAAATACATGCTGCTTGCATTTCCTATGACATCTACCATGTAGGTACATATTGTCGTCAATCTGGAAGATCTCGGACAACGGCTAAATTAAATTTATTTTTCCAATTTCAGGAGTCAGGTTGTCACAGGATCCAGCCACGTGTTCTAGAGCTCAGGGGTCAAAATGCGATCATCGTTGTACATCAGAGCGGGACCCAGTCTGTGGGACGGACGGACGGACATACCTCAATAGGTGTATGTTGCAAGTCGAAATTTGCAGGTGAGTATCATTATGCGAAAGTGTTTGTGATTTGCACAGAGATAGTCGCAGGGCCGAATAGTGACATAGACTTCCTTCGGGATAAAATCTTATGTCATATTTTGGCCGTTCCTATGTATTTTCGGCCAAGGATGGTTTAGGGTATATTGTTAGAGGAAGTAGAGGCCTTTGTTAGGTATAGGGAAAATCTCGGTAAAAACTAAGTCCTAGACTTCGTGCCACTTTTTAAGTGTGATACATAATACGACTTCGTTCGTTTGCAGCCTTTAGAAACATAAAGGCATTACGCTCTTGTTCGTCTTTCATAAAATGTCGTAAGGTGGACAGTCTGCAGATTTAAATAATTGTCCAAGCGCTCTTCAGTCGTCGAGTTGGTTCGTCCCATTTTCTTCCGTGAGAACTTTAAGACAGGATTTTCGTTTAGGTTTTCCTATAAACTATGAGCCCTATAATTTCGTTCAGTACACTCGAAGAAAATAAGCTGTGACAGACGGACAGACAGACAGGCACAAGAGTGATCCTATAAGCGTTCCGTTTTTCATCGGATGTACGAAATTCTAAAAATCAAGGATGTTGCATCAGCAGATCATATTGCAAGATCAGAAGACGATGGGTATAGCGACCCACGCTAAAGGTCCTTTCATTTCATTCATTCATCATCAGTCATTATGTTGTTCTTTATTCTAATTTGAGGCCAAATCAATATATTTTTTGTATCTTGTTAACAGAGTCGGCACAGGCCTATCTCATCTTGGTGCCTGCAACAACATCAGCGCTCATCGTGAGAACTGTCCCGTGGACTGCAGTCAAGCACCTCTGGACGGACCCATCTGTGGCTCTGATGGAAATGTGTACAAAAGTACTTGTCAAATGAAGCTGCTTACGTGCGGGTATGTGTGATCATGTACAACGGAATTCAAGTATAGCAACGGGTGCATTAGTCCGAAATAAATCTCTCGGTATCAAAATATCTCAACATAGCTGGTAACGTAGCCTAAAAATGCCACCAGCTGAATGATAAGAACTTGTGTTTAGCTGGATTCCCTGGGGTCGCTAACATGGTTCCCGGGTCGTAAAAAATATAAATCAAAAATGCATAGCCATCATGATTAAAGACTCTTATGACAATATTCAAAAATCCGAGTGAATATCTAACCCGGGACATTTCTGTTAAGTCCAATGTTCAAGTCGTTGTGCTCCATGCTCCAGTCTTTCAGACTTGTATAATATTTATCAATGAAGGACCAGCGATTAAGGCTCCTATATCCATATTTTTTCTTTATTTTACCACCCAAATTTCCTATTAAATAAAACCAATTTTATTGAAAAAATAACGACTATTTAACTTAGATATATTGAATAAATAACTATATGCTAAATTACAGTGACACAGGTGGATTATTACTTACAGATAAATTGGGAATAGTTTATCCTCATACAAATGATGGATATAGGGCTATAAAAAACTACAAACAAACAAGTAAGTAGAGAATAGTCGAATGACAACCAGGTTTAGCCTGGTAAAATATTTGTTCAAAACATGGTTGATGTTATTCGTCTGTGATCATATAGTAGTCTGTGTCTGTGATATCGTTGCCCATTACAGATTATTCAAGTGGTGAAGTGGTGGGTGTTTCACACAAACTTATTAATTTATTTTTCTGCTGATGATGAATATTGTGGTAATATGGACACTTGGAATACGTGATGATGAAATCTAATCAAATCTTTGTCTGCAGCGACTCTGATCCTACGCCCAATCTTTTGTACTTATGTTTTGTAAGTACATATGCTTACTGCTCAGGCCCAAAGCAATATGTAAGTATGTCAAGTGAATGTGTTGAATTATAATGTTCCAGCCAAGGCGTAGTAAGAACAAGTAAGAAGCACTGTCAAACCACAAGACACTGTCGTGAGTCATGCTGGAGGGTAGCTCGACCTACTTGTGGCTCTGATGGTAAACTCTACTCTAACGCGTGTCGGATGAAAGCCACTAATTGCGGGTTTGTATTGAATACTTATTATTCTGAGGTGTACCACCATTCTCAGGGGTAACCCACCTTCTTTTTGGTGACGTTCTAGTTGGCATTTTCCACCTTTCTATTCATAAGATTCCAGAAAGAACTAAACCCTTGTGGTGAGACTAAAGTTTACACCGAATTATGTCGCCAAATTATGTGGGTGTATCACGAACGCTTCTCTCAGTTGTAGGCGTGCCTGAGAAATCGGGAGAGGTTACCTCGGCTCAGGGCCACTTGGGAGATAATGTTGAAAGGATTCCAGTATACCAAATTCTATCAGAAGTTTGCATTAGACATATAAACATTGTTTGTTGTATTAGTGCTAGCGGTAGACCCAAATTACTGCAAATGGTGTTAAAAGCATGAAAATCGGATCACACGCCTTGGTGGATAGCACACGCGCCGCGAAGACGTGTTGGGGAGTCCAGTTTAATCCCGTCCGTGCTATGATGGTTGTGATTAGTCAGTGATTAATATGACATATCACGGCCGGCGGAAGCATTCTACCTACCGATTATCGGCTTATTGTTACTGTGACGTCTATAATACTTGACATTGGCGGAATCATCAAAACCCTGATGGAGCCATTTTGAAAAAAAATAGAATAGAATCAATTTGACCCGTTGCACGAAAAAAAAAACAAAAAAGGAGAGGAGTTATGACTTTTTTTTTATATGGGAATTTTTTTTTTTGTTTTGAAACCTATCGTGTGTGGTATTAAATGAAAAGGGCTTACTAAGCCGATTCTAAAAATATATCACATTATTATATTTCAGTCACTTGTTTTAAATTAAAAGTAAAATCATTTTCAAAACATACCAAGTTTGGGCTCCTCCAGATATGATACGGTTGAATCATTATTTGTAAAATATACCTAAAATGATCTGTAATAACCTCATATCCAACCACAAGAAAGCAATTTTGAAAATATTTACATTTAGTATTTTTTATAAATTTTTTTTATTACAAAATGTGATAAAATCACATTAATTATTTATTTTAATATTAATAAATAATATTTACTATTATTTTAATATTAATAAATAATATAAATATAATTGAAATCTCCTCTCGAATTAGTATTTATCATCCTCAGTGTCTAAAATTAAACTTTTTAAACATGTTTCAACTAATTGTGATTTTATCACATTTTGTAATAAAAAAAAATTATAAAAAAATACTAAATGTAAATATTTTCAAAATTGCTTTCTTGTGGTTGGATATGAGGTTATTACAGATCATTTTAGGTATATTTTACAAATAATGATTCCACCGTATCATATCTGGAGGAGCCCAAACTTGGTATGTTTTGAAAATGATTTTACTTTTAATTTAAAACAAGTGACTGAAATATAATAATGTGATATATTTTTAGAATCGGCTTAGTAAGCCCTTTTCATTTAATACCACACACGATAGGTTTCAAAAGGTTTTTTTTTCGTGCTACGGGTCAAATTGATTCGTATGGCCTAAAGATCAATCGTTCCGATTTTCATGCTTTTAACAGCATTTGCAGCATTTTACTGAATTTCGGGGTGTACCGCTAGCACTATATGGGATTAACTTATGAGTCACTGTCTGCTGAAGAACTAGTATGGTGTTTTATGTGCATTCATTTATTTTCCAGAAAACATGTCTTCGAAGTGCCAATGGCGTTCTGCGTTTCCCAAGAGCGTACCTCGGGAGGAGAGGCATGTCCTACAGACTGTGCCGGCAATAAGGAGAAGTTGGTCTGCGGTTCTGATGAGAATATTTACAGGAATGACTGTGAAATGAAAATGCTAAATTGCGGGTTAGTAATACTTTAACTGGAAGGACCACCTAAAAGTAAATAACCAACTTAACTTAATATTCACAAGAAAATAAGAAAGAAATATGTATGATAGGCATCCCCTTATAAATTGGTATTATATTTCAAAATATTACATTAACCCCAAGGAATCGACTTTGACTTGTTAGGTGTAGGGGTTCATGTTAGAGACAAAGTTGGGGTTCACGACATCTATTTCGACGTATGTGAACTGTGAAACCCCATTTATGCAAATGCCAATGCACCTAACACAGCTTTAAAATAATTGTCCACTCTAAAACGCCAGTAAAATTTAATGCCAAGTTTAATCAATTGGTTTTGGCAGGCAGGGGATATACAGGGGATATCTGAATATTTATTCGAAAATTCACTCTGATAAGTACGTGTCTGCAAAATTACTACCAGAATTTGAGTGTAGCTCTTCTAAACTTAATATTTCAGCGCAAGCAATAGAAAGATTGTGAAGAAAGTCGACATGGAGAAGTGTCGTGGTAAAATGAACAAGTGTCTCAAAGTGAAGTGTCCAGAAGACTACGACCCTGTTTGCGGTACTGATGCTAACGTCTACACCAATCCTTGTCACCTTAAAGTTGCTACCTGTTTGTAAGTACTGCTACTGTGTTAATCTTATCTTTTCTTATCAATTTTAGAAGCTTAAAGATAGTAATTTTATAATTTATACGTGCTAAAATAAATACCATTGTAATTTTATGATTTTATATTTCAACAAGTCGAATGATTTAAAATGTGTAGGTACTTTAGTGTTCATAATTGTTTATTTACTTAAAAATTAAAACTGATTTATTAAAGACCTATCATATACTTAATAATACTTAGAAAAATTATGTTGACAAGGAAAATGATTCAAAATCCCATTAATTTGAACAGATATATTAGATTTGTAACTCTAATTAAAATATCAGAAAGGGTAGTTTCTGAACATAGGAGCCTTTCTCGGCTCAAAATTTTTATTTGTTGAATAGTTTCAGACTAATTTACTTTTAATTTGGTTTCCATTGATTATTTTAAATTTTATTTCCTAGGAAAGGAGTACAATTAGCTCATTTTGGTAACTGCACCCTTCTACCACGAACTGAGACTGACTGTCCGAGTAGTTGTGACAACGCCATGGAGCAACCTGTCTGCGGCTCTGATGGAAACGTGTACAAGTTAGTATGAAAATAAATAATAGACCGAAATCATGATAAGCGAATTAGAAATAACTAATAACTAATTAAAACTAAAAAGCTGGAAAACTATCCCGTCTTTGTTATGGGATAAAACAATAGCAATAAGTTCGATCCTGGCCATGTATAGCCTTACAAATACCATCGACTAAAAGAGGAAGACTTGGTCTTCCGCTAGGTACCCTGGGACCGATAGTACATTTTCGGTAGCTGTATGGTAACCCGGGAAGAAGAAAAAACCTACATTTATTCCTTTTATTCAAATTCCTTCATCCGTGATATCATAAGTATCAGTAGGTATCACATTTATAATAATAGCAGTATAATGAATAGAAAGAAATATTGCTCTAGCAAAACTCCCAAATGGAGAAAATGCTAAATGTAAAAGATATATATATATAAGGAAATATTTTTTTAAATACGGATATAAGCATATAAAGTACACACACACAAGTGCCTAAAAATCTGGTTACCATTTTATGAATTCCCCATAATAAAGATCATATTTATGGCAAACTGGATACGGAACCCTAAATAAATATAATAATAATAATAATTTTCTAGGTCTGGATGTGAACTTCGTCGTTTGACTTGCGGTCAACACGTGGTAGCAGTAGCAGCTCCTCACTGCCGCACTACAGCCCTGTGTCACGAGTCATGCCCAGACACGCCTGCATTCGTCTGCGGTTCTGACAACAGATTCTACAGAAACGAATGTCTTATGAAGAAGGAGAATTGTGGGCAAGTATCCGGCAATTAAAAACAGCTCTTAGTTGCTACTATAAGTTTCTTGCATGTTGATCAATCGTCATGAATCGATGGGAATAATCTTACGAATACCTCGTATAACCCCTCAAAGCTGACTTTAGCAGCAGGAATATTTCAATAAATATAGAATTTAGAGAAATGATACCATACTCGCTAAATGTTACCGCCCAGAGTACTAAGCCGAAGATATCATCTCCTCAATTAGCTGATGATATTGCTTGAGATACTTAAACTCACCAGCTCCATTGTGGTATTTTGGGATCGAAACGTTTACAAGCTAGACTAGAACTCTGTGACAAGGACCGGAAAAAACCGACATACTATTTTGTGATAACTATGGTAGGGCAAACACAAAAATCTAGCTCCAGGTCCTGGCTGTAAAATGTGAGGGTAATTATGATAAAACCCTGAATACCTACATACCAGATTACTTGTCACAGTCGTGGTCCTCAGGGCTTTATCCATTTTCTCTTTAGTTCCATAAAATTCAGCATATACCTTGGCTACGCTATATGGCACAAGGTCTGTCATAGTTATCTGCATTATCTTCCTTTTATGAAACAATTATTAGAATTTGGAACAGACCTTAAATATGTGACTTTCTTTCAGAAAACATGTATTCGTCGTGCCTCTAAAGCGCTGTCTCGCGAGGTTCCAGTACAGCGGTTGTGCAAGAGTGTGTCCACCCGAGTACGACCCTGTGTGCGGTACTGATGACAAGACATACTCCAACAGGTGTTTCCTCGAAATGGAGAACTGTCGATCCAGGCAAGTACCTACTGTCTTCTATGCATAGGTGTTGTCAGGACGGGTCAGAGTGGTGCACTTGCATTAGTACCGCTCTGCGATTGCAGATATTATTATAACCATAATAACAAGGTTCTCTATCCTGGGGAGACACTGATGCAATAGTCGCTCCTCCAGGGCTGCGTGTCCTGTGGTCTTGGAGAGTATCGGGTCCGAAGGGGAAATAAATACATCGACTAGCAATAAATGGTGAGATGTACGAGATGCACCCATCATAAAAACCATGATTGTGGATTGTTTTATTGTTTTTAAATATACATTACATTAGAATCTAGGATTATATTTTATTTTAATACTTAATTAATTTCTGGGGTGAGGCTGAGGACATGAGGTACGATTCTATCCCTACTTAGCATAAGTAATGGCGAATATTCCTATGGTGAAGGCTGATAGAATACTATGGAAAGTCTGCCTGATCGATCCTTATTAATCAGTTGATATTTTCTATTTCAGAAGTCTAGTGCAAATGAAAAATCTTGGAACGTGCGCTGAACCTATAGCTGAGGAGCCCAAGAACTACCTGTATCGATAAAATTATACTTTCTACTTCTGTAAAATCAATCAGAAATTCCATTATTTTGTCCCCGATTTAAAAATTTAAGTTAATTATCGATGTATAAGTGTGCCAGTCGACTCAAGGCAGACCAACATTCGAACATACATCGATGAATAGAACTACTGGCATTGTAGATTTAGGTTCTTGTCGTGAAATACTTTTACTGAAAAAGGGACTGCCATTAATTTATTAAAGTAATGTATAAGCTAATATTAAATTAAATAATAATAATTGTCTTCCATTTATATATAAAAAGACTTTTCCATTTACCAATTCTATGTAGTTTAGCTTGAAAATGTATAAGTCATTATTATTATAGCTCTATTCATGGACGTAAAAAAGTAGAGGACGGATCGCCGCTAAGACAAAAGTGAAGCACCAAGCGTGCATGTGTGCTACCGATTTTATTTATCTCTAATATATCTTTAAATTGTAGAATAGGTGGTAAATTACTAACTTACCTATGAAATATTTTTTTATGAGTAATGGAGTTGTTTTTGCATAATTTTACTACACAAGACAGCATTGTTTTTTATTTTCTTAATGGCGGCTGATCAGCATAACCGAATGAGAATGTGTGCGTGAGGCTCGTATTTACAATGAAACTGGCATAACAATTGGTTGCTTCACTTTTGTCTTAACGGCGATCCGTCCTTTCCTTTTTTACGTCCATGCCTCTATTATTAAATTTTAATATCATTTGAGGGCAAACTGAGATTTATTTAGAATTTCTCAACCTGATGAAGTTTTGACGAATTAACAAAATTAAACAAATTGATCAAGTTGGGTTATTGGAGATTTGTGACAATCGTCGTTTAATGTAAAACCTGAAACAGCTCTGATTGCCCCCTATTCGTATGTTATTTACAAAGTATTTAATAATTTCCATGTATTCATATAATCTTTTGTAGATTAAGGATTTCAGTTATTTTTTAATGAAATGCAAATTTAATAGTCCAATGGATGAAGATTTTTTTCTACCTATGAGTCTTGACAATAATTCCCCCGGCCTTCTTTGCAATGCATGTCAAATGAACAAGGGATAATTATTATTGCATACCTTTTAGACTGTTGTATTTATTATTGTAAATTATTTTTTATTTATTTGTAAGTTAAAAGTGTGTACATATTTATTTACTAATTTAGTAAAATTATTAAGATTACTAATTTATTTATTCTTGCATTTATATTTCTAGTTATTTACCGTTTTTAAACTTACTTTAAGTTATTTAATACTGGTGATGTAAGTGAGTAAAATAAAAAATAAATTATTATAAAATAATATTCTGTTTTTTTATGTAAGAATTAGAATATACATGATATATACCATAAGGGGTAGTCAGTTAGATGGAGCACCTACTTTATGTCAACATGAGTCTGAATGTGTGATTTTTCTTCCCAATATACATAAATAAAAATCAATTTTCGTATGTATGAAAGATCATCACTTGAGAACGTCGAGACTGATTTGGCAGTTTTTTTTGTTATGTTCGTAATTATAAGGACAAGGTTTTTTAGGGAAAGAAAAATTTTAAAAAAACTTATGGCGCTTTTTTCTATGGATTTTTTGTATGATCATAATAGGGGATGAAAGTTAATATGGGCTCCACGGGCGACGCCGGGGCGGAAATATAGTGAGATATAAATAATAACTAGGTTTAGTACAAAAGTCTGTAAAAAGGGGAGGGGAAAATCCAATTAAAAGCAAAATAATATAAATTACTTGGAAACGAATTTATGTTCATTGGTTTTTACAAAAAACGACACCAACTCCATAGGAAAGGTACAAGGCTTGCATTCATCAGATAATTCTGAGACGAGTTTCTTGAACTTTTCAGTGAATTCGTGTAGTGTTTCAATTTTCAGTGCATCGTTTATATGCAGTATTATGTAGACAAGTATTGCAAATGTTACTATCCAAGGGAAAACTGCTAAATCAATTTTAAATGATTCAAGCATTATTAATTTTTTATATTTTTAACTATAATTTTGTCGTTATTACGTTAATATTTTTCATAAGTTTTTGAAGCAATGGAATTTGATTAATGCCAAGATTTTAATTTCCATAAACAATATTTGTCTTCTCCTTGCCGAAATGGAGATTGAAGAAGGGTGAGTGAGTTGCGGGCTGTGCTAAAATCCGCTCTAATCTAACCCACTATAATGGGTGACATGGTTCCTGAGACCCACATAATAGGTACCTACATAAAACAATATGACAAAAAGTATATAATTCTTCAATACAGTCTCTCTGACATCATCACCATCATCACGGTGTCTTCCGAGCCGAAGGTGGAAGTGACGAGGATTTCCTCTTTCCTCCACCCGGTGCGTCACTGACTCCCGATGACAGGTACCTACCTAGTTCAAATCATTTTTTTTCCTTCTTTTTTTCTTCGCGGGATATCTTACAGGTCCCGGAACCGTGTAACCAGTCCCAGGGTACCCAGGAGAAGGCGAAATCTTATTTCTTTAGCCGGTGGTCCCCGTGAAATCTACATGTCTTTAACCACCTCGTGCGGATCATCTCATAGTAAATAGAAGAAACTTACTTCAACAACTGTACAAAAATCGATGACATAATAGAGGTTTCTGAGAAAACTGAGACATGCAGACAGAAACACAACGGTAAAACTCTATTCTATTCTTTTTTTTTTTCAAAATGGCTCCATCAGGGTTTTGATGATTCCGCCAATGTCAAGTATTATAGACGTCACAGTAACAATAAGCCGATAATCGGTAGGTAGAATGCTCCCGCCGGCCGTGATATGTCCTATTAATCACTGACTAATCACAACCATCACAGCACGGGCGGGATTAAACTGGATTCCCCAACACGTCTTCGCGGCGCGTGCGCTTTCCACCAAGGCGTGTCGTGGAATCCGGTAAAACTCTCAATTTTTTTTTTTTTTTCTTCACGGGTTCAGCTCCCGAAACCGTGTTACGGTTCCAAGGTACCCAGCGGAAGACTAAGTCTCCCTCGTTTAGCCGATGGTATTTGTGTGGCTATACCTAACGAGTGGCTAGTTCTGTTGAGATATATATATTTAGATGGAAAAGCCTCTAAGTGTGGTTTGTCGGATTATGTACATAAGTTTTTAATTAAAAAAACCCATTGGTACATGGCCGGGATCTGGGACACGTTTTTATTATAATTACCTCTGTTTTCTAAGTTCGCCGCCTCTGGCTAAAATAATCTTTTTTTTTGCTCTGAGATAAATACATAATGAAATATTATTTATATAATATATATTTATTTAAGATAATTTTAATATATAATTAAACAATGTAGTATAATAAACATTTCTGCTAGCTACACTGTGTATCTTATTCTATATTGATTCAAGGACAAATCTCTTGTTACTTCAGTAGATCATTAGTTTCATTTCGCACGTGTTGTACAGTAATGACTAAATATAATTTTCTTTGTAAAGAAGGAAGCCAGTTCAATCAGATATTATGTTCAGTTTTTAGTGAGTATTCTCAAAATTTTTATTTATTCATGTTCATCGCTTTGATATCTGATAATATTGACAAAATTTGAAAACAGAAAAGCTTTTCTCCATGTCCATCCGTAGAAGAAAACTCTAAATTATTGACAATAAAATTTTTTAAGTAAAACTTCTTTAGGCGCGTAGAGAGATTTTTGGTAGGGGGAAATCTTATGGATTCGCGACCGACATTTTTTCGCAACAAGACCATGAATTGTCCGACCCGAGAATAACCGAGCAGGAATTCGTGTACTGAACTGGCAATTCGCTATGTAATCTTGCAAGGCGGGTTAAAACGAAAACAAATGTCTAAATAGTACTGCCCACTTGTTTCAGTAACAATGCCTGTGCTTGCATACGGCATGGCAATAGGATGGATGTCCCCAATGACACTTCTACTACAATCAGAGGATTCACCTCGCGGATCACCTCTATCTGATACAGAAATATCTTGGATGGCAGCGGCAGCGTACATAGCATGCGCTCCTTGCAACTACCTAATAGCTTATATTGCTGATCGATGGGGTAGGAAAATATGCATCCTTATTGCATCTGGGACACTTGTGGTGAGTTAGTATTATATCCTTCGTTGAATTAGACGTATTGGATATCTAATGGTTTTAATTATCCTACCCATAAATACGGTACTGGGTTTGAATCACAATTCAAGCAAAATATTTCCCAAAAAATTGAGGTATTCGCGGTACAGTCTTATGACGTTTATACGCCATTTGTCTATATCCTATCCTAATTTGGTCCCAATATTCATAAACCAAGCTTCTTATATCAAGCTGTCATAGGGTTTTTTATAATTTAAAACTTATCATGTACATAATCCGATAATCCACACTTCCATCTAAATATACCTCAATAGAACTGTCCACTCGTTACATATAACCTCACAATTACCATCAGCTAAAAGAGGGGGACTAAAGGGGGCACCCATTCATCCAATCACCGGCGCGCCGCCGTACGGTCCACCGAAACTGACCACAGACTCGTCCAATTCTAGTAACAAAACGGACCGCCTAGATCGTACGGCCGCCGGCATGAGAAATTGTCGGTGCGATGCCGGACCAATGTGTGGCTTACTTTAGTCTTCCGCTGGGTGCCCTGGGACCGTAACACGGTTTCGGGAGCTGTAAGGCAACCTGTAAAGATAGGAATAGGAAAAAAACAGAGTAGAAAATGTAGGAATGGATAGGTAATGTACCATAATAGATCGAAATTGCCGAAAAGCAAATAATCACGTACCTAGTTCTAACACTTGATTGCATGTAAACAAATTGCAGCTACAACTTTGCCAACATTATTACCAATTTCTCTTGACTACTGCTCAGGGTATAAAAACCGTGATTTTGACGTGAAATTTTCAGGGTTGTTGGATATTTAAGCTGATATCAACAGCTACATGGGCCCTTATAATAGCAAGGTCACTTGTAGGAGTTTGTATGGCCGCATGCTTTGTGGCTTGCTGTTTATATATAAAAGAAATCAGTGATGCATCAATTAGAGGAGCTCTTGGCTCTTTGGTGAGATTTTGTGCACTTTTTTTTACAATTTTATATCTATATATCATCACGCCTTTCATCCCAAGAGGGGTAAGCAAAGACAGTCGAATGCCATTTGTTACGATATTGACATAGGTACCTCTTTCGCTTCTTTTATTTTTCATCATACATTTCATAGATACGGATGCGATCAATACGCTTTATATCACACATTCTACGTAAAGACCGCATTTCCAATGCATTTATTTTACCTTCATGCTTCTTATTCCATACCCAAGTCTCGCTTCCATAAGTAAGTGATGGAACAAAAACAGCATTATGTATATTAATTTTACTTTTATTTGTAAGCTGTGTATTTCTGCATACATTGTTTAGTCCACCAAATACCTTGCTTCCTGCTTTCACTCTCCTTTCAATTTCCTTGTCTATCTTTCCACTTCTTGTACTATATTTTATAGCATTCATAAAAATCATTCAGCCGTTTTAGAACCTATTACGGAACAAAGAGCAGAGTGTACGTCATCTAAAAAAACAATAACAAATCCAGAGTTCAGACAGAAAGATGAAATTCCTAAAAAACGTTATATAGATATCCCACTTGTTAGTATTAATCTTGATATCACAGACAGATTTTAAGTATAAAGCAGTTTATTTTTATTTCAGGTAATATTATCCCAGACAATTGGAAATTTGATTCTATACATTCTTGGTGATATCATGAGTTATCGAGCTATACTATGGTTTGGACTGTCTTTACCTTTGGTACATATAGTAATATTTACTTTTATGATGCCAGAATCTCCTGCGTTTTTAATACGACAAGGAAAGATTGATGTGAGTTTTTTTTAAATAAAATACCTAATATAATTTATCAGCCAAATCCATTCCGCCATTCACGGAAAAACCGTACTTTAGTTATAAAACAAATCTTAGACATAAGTGGCTCCAGGCAATATTAACTTAGATTATTTTACATAATTAACTTTCACGCTTAATCAGCAAAATGGATTTGGATATCTTTCTAAAATAAACAGGAGATGCTATAAGGCAATTAACAGCAGCAGGTAGTAAGTGATAGCTCGTGCGGAGTCAAGGAATAATCTACACATTTTTAGAATATTTTTCAGAAAGCTCTGAAAGTAATGGGTTGGTTAAGGTGCAGGAAAGTTGAAGATCCAATAGTGCAGAATGAGATAGAAATTCTCAAAAAGGAGCAAGAAGAAGAAATGAATAAATCGATATCGGCTTGCAAAACTATCTGTAAGACTTTTAAAGTTACGTTCGGCTAAAATAATTTGGGTGAGCCAAAAACGATAAGCACCAATTGAATTATCTTCCGGAAGATATCCGTGCATCTTCTTCGATAGATACTATTTAAAAAAGAACAGGTAGCTTACTTACTTAAATTTTAATTTCAAATCCTAAAATCCTGAATTTCATTTCATTGCGATAACGACAATAGTGACAATTTTATTTAAATCGGATATGAGACAACCTTTTTGAACACAATTCAATTTCAATGAAGTATTTCAAGTTCTAGTATTATTAGGTGCAATACAAAGCTTGCCACCCATTTTGTTTAATATGGTCTTCTCGCTAAATTCGTTCGAAGTCTTTGTCTGATCTGTCTGTTCCATCGTAGCTTCAAGAAAACTATCCAATTTTTTATTCAAAAGCTGGTAATTCAGATGTGTGTTTAAGTCATGTTTTGTTTTACATTTATTTTTTACTGTCTCTGGCTAAATTTAAATAGGTCGTGAATGGTATTTGGTTTTTGTAACGCAGCTATTAATTTTATTGAAATCACAGTAACAGATAAAATCCTATTTCGGGCATTCCGAATATCCATAATCCTTAACTTGGCACGAGAAGTATGTGGCGCCGTACCTGTGTTAAATTTTGCTGGAGATATATTTACTAAGGCAGCAGACGGCGGGACTGGCTTAGTTTTAACTCCGAACCAACAAGCTATGATGCTTGGTACAGTTCAAGTAGCAGGATCTGCTGTAGCATCTAGCTTAGTTGAGAAAACTGGACGAAAGGTATGTATGACAAAAGTAAGATTTAAGGAAATTCGCATTATTTCATGTTAGATCTTCACAGTGGCCTCACGTGGATTTAATTAACTGAGCGGACGCGTGGTCACACCATCTTTGTCACACTGGTATCGTTATCAGTGTTATCACACTATCCGAACCACGCTCCTCGCTAACCTATTTTTAACTTATTTGTAAGTTCGGTGAGTTAATAGGTTAGCGAAAAATTCATCGTGTGACAAAACGATGTGACCACGAGCATAGGCATAGGGAAAATATTAATTACCGATAAATAAACATTTTTATAAATTTTTTATGCACCTGTTAAATAGAAAAAGAACGCTTATAGCATATATAATCACATTTATGTCTATTTATTCGTCCCAGATGGTTTTTAGTGTCTGACTAACATCTGGGACAAAGAAGTAACAAACAAAGTGTTTATGTGATAAGTTCACTTTTGCTGACAGTACAGATCACTTTATTTTTGAAACTTTAGTTTTCCTTATACCTCTGTTTCAGCCTCTACTTCTAATCACATCCTTAATATCTGGACTTAGTATGTGCGGCTTAGCTTCTTGGTTCTTAGCGCAATCATTGGGAGCACCGACACCAAGCTGGTTCCCATTAGCAGCTCTATGTCTTTGTATATTTTGTGATTCAGCCGGCTTGCAACCTTTATCATTGGTAGTGCTGTCAGAGTTGTTTACTTTCCAGGTAAGTTAGTCTACTAACATCATAATTGTGAATGTTTGTATGTTTATTGTTGAGCAAATGCGTCTACCGCTGTCTGGTAAGTTGATGAGGCTGTAAACATGGAGAAGGTAGACTGTACCACTTCTATCTAGCAGGATATATAAAGGAGTCACCGAAGAAGTCCAGCGGAAAATAATTCTTCTATTTTACCTCTATAAGACGATTTTAGCCTATGATATTTATGAGACTATACCTAACTAGTAGCCAGCCAAAAAGCCTCTTGGATTGGTCACTTGGATCCCACGCTTTCTTGGAGGGATTAATTTTTATTTGACCAACCACACAGATCCCCTTATCACACGTACGTTTTTTTTATTTACTCGTATTAAAAATTATTCTCAGTTTTTTTCCGGCGTGTTTGCCTTAATCCTTATATATAAAATTATTTTACAGTTTCGAAGTACGGTAACAGCAATTACAATGTCAACAGCTTCAACATCAGACGTCATCCAAATGTTGTTCTTCAAACCATTAGCTTCTGCTGTTGGAGTCCACTTAACATTCTACATATTTGGTGTCATATGTCTAAGTAACGCAGCATATGTATACTTCGTGGTACCGGAAACTAAAATGCGAGGCATAGACGAAATATACCAAGATCTGAAGACTAAAAAAGAAAGGAAGATGGAAGAAAACATTTTGAGTGCTAAAATCTAAGCATCGTATGTTTAAAGCTAGTTTCTATGTCATAGAGGTACAAACAATACCGACTTTTCAAAATGTCTAAAAGAAATTACAGTAAGTGTATGTGGTATAATTAGTTTAAGAAATATTTGGTATGTGGTAAAAGAGAATTTTGTTACGAAATGTAGGTACATGAAATAAAATAAATATTTGTTAACAATATCGTTTTGATTTATTTAAATACATACTTATGTACATATTCTATGTAAATATATCAAAATATTATAATCACTTTACATATAAAATCACAATGAATATTACTATTCACTTACATAAAATATTTAAAAATACATCATCTATATAAGAACTCTTATGACATGTTAAAATATTTCCAGATTATTTTTCAAAAAATATTGGCTTCTCCTTCCAATGCATTAAATAAAACAGATGGTAAATCTGACGCTATACTTTAAATAATTGTTCTACAATATTAATTAATAGGCTAAAAGGTTATGAATTAAAATCTTACACGAATTTATTATGATTTTGTACATAAAAACTAACTGAATACCTACCAAAAAATCATTCAAATCTTTTTGCATATGAGCATTTTTACACAGTCATAGCCCCCTTCAATTTTGAAACAAGCCTATTTTTTAGTAGCTACTGGAGCTTCCTGTGCACTACTATCTTCGTTAAACCTAACTCTGCTTGATCTTGATCTTAGCTGTCTGTAAATTTGATCCAAACTACGATTCTTCGTTTCGGGGACATAAAATAATATAAATAAGGAACTCAAGATACATACAATGCCGAAAAAGTAAAAAGCCACATGCACACCAATAGTCGATGCGATTTTCTTGAAAAATATCATTTGAAGGAAGTCCGCAAGTGCAGCTACAGCCAGGGTTATTGACATGACTGTACTTCGATACTGGAGAAAAAATTCCAGGCTTCGATCATTTAGATAAAATCAAGGCTATAATTATGTAAACAAATGGCAGCTATAGTTTTTGTCTCTACAACAAATTCCAATCAAGTATCTAAATTATCCTATCAAGAAGGGGTATGTTCGTGCTCTTAGTTGCCAGGTTGCCAGGCCACCTTCATACGCTGATCCAATTGTATAGTTGGTCCAAGGTTGAGAATAAAACGTGGCTTTAGAATCTGTGCTTGTTGTTCAGAATAGGATCTGCAACGGCTAAATGAAATTTAATGAAGCTTTCAACGATTATAGTGGATATTTAGTTCGAAGGTAAATAATATATTGTCTACATTAAGGTGAGATAGGATGCATTTGCATGGCGAGCAGTGATATTAAAATAATACAGCATGTACTGTAAATGAAACAATGAAATAAACTCACCTGGTAAGCAAACAGTTCGCTCAGCACAACAAAACACACGGGCTGCAGGCCGCTCGCATCACAGAATATACAAAAACATAGAGTTACTACCGGTATCCAACCAGGAGCAGGATAACCTAGTCCTGTTACTAGAAACCAAGTAGCCAATACCAGCATACTTAGTCCTGATATTAATGATGTGATGATCAGCAATGGCTGAAATAATCAGATAATATCGATATCACTTGATGGGAATTGGCCGGTTTATTGATATAAGATTACTGTGTGATTACCAAGTAAATGGCATACACTCTCGCGCAGACCACACTATCTCCAAGTCAGCCCTGGTGGCTTCAATAAAAACTTATGTACTAGTAGGTACATTATCCGGAAGCCATCTTAAAATACCTCAACAGAAATGGCCACTCGTTAGGTAGCCTGAAAGATCCACTGAGTACCCTGGGGCTGGACACGGTTCCCAGGAGCCGTAAGGCCACCCGTGAAAGTAAAAAAAGACATAAGAAGAAACAGTAATCTGTCGTATAGGTGTCGTATATATCAATCTGACATTAGTAAATGTTGACATCAGGATTGATAAAGCGGATCTCGAATATTTAGATCGTTTGTGCCAAACTCATGAGAGAATGAGCCAAAAAAGCTCGGCTACAATTTTCTAGTGCTATTGAAACTTGGCCTGATTTAATTTTGAATCATCGTAGACTAACATTTTTATCGCACTATTTTATCGAAAAATGCTTTGTACTCGTATAGTGGAACAGCAAGGATTTAGAAATTTTCCTCGCTTCCCACTCATGAATCAGAGCAATGTTCAGAAGGCTCACAGTCGCCGTGCATACAATGTAAGTGTGGTGCGATGAATATAAAAGAAGCAATGGGTCAGGATCAACAAGTACATTCGATTGTCTCTAATGGAATAAACTAGGCAACATAATATAATGATAAACATGGCGCATTCATGGATCATGCACCTACGCTTACTAAACAGGCGGTGGCAAGGTCACATGTCGACTTTTCTATAAAAAAAGAAGTTTCCACGACAAACTAACCTTTCGCCCAGCTTTTTCAACCAAAGAAGTTGCAATCAGACACCCAATTACTTGAACTGTTCCTAAAATCATTGCTTGTTGGTTGGGGGTTAGTTTAAAATCATTGCCACCTCCGGAGGCCATGTTGAATATGTCCCCAGCGTAGTTCAGAACTGGGATGGCACCACACGCTTCTCTTGCCACTGTTAAGAACATTGCTATCCCAAAGGCTCTTCGAAGTAGTTTTGTTTTTACTGAAATTATAAATTTATTTTACTAAACTCTGACGTAAAAACAACCGAACCGATTTGAATGTGGTATTTAGAAAAATGTAAGCTTTACTTAATAATATTATTAAATCCAAATTATATAAAGAGGTAAGTTTGTTTAGGGTAATCTCTGAAATACCTGAAGTTTAAAAATATTTGCTTTGGAGGACATCTTCGGAAAATAATTCTGATAATACAATACTGACTTAGAAGTGAAAGCCTAGGATTTCGCACAACAAAAAGTGACGTACCAATAGTTTTCAGTACAAATTTTTCATGTTTCCCCTCCTCAGCCTGCTCATCTTGTAAATCTTTCAAATCTTTCGTTACTATCGCGTCGTCTTCCTCACGTTTTCTAAGCCAGGACATCACTTTTGTTGCTTTCTGTGAAATTAAAAGTAATACTTTACTTTTCTGCTAAACTACTGAACGGATGCACATAAAATTAGCTTAATTGAGAATGTAATAAGGGCAACAACTAGTGATTGGTGATCGCAGGTCACGCGAAACATTATATCAAAAGCAGGTTCTACGAGTTAGTGGGGTGAATGCTAACTTTTATCCCCTTAGGAGAGAGGATTTTAAAATAAAGTGGCCTATGTATTTCCCTAGGGTTCAACTTATACCTTAACTTCGCCATACTTACTCAAATACATGATTAACTAGATCTTTGTCAATGAAATACTTGACTAAAATGTTCTGAAACTCAAAGATTAAAGTTGGCTGGTAAAAACTTGCCAAGTCGCACTATATTGAGTAAATAAGAACATAACAAATCTTTGAAAGCGACTGAAGAATGACAGAAGCTATGATTTATATTTATACTTCTTTTATTATCGAAGCCAGCCGTTATCCAAGTACTTATCTTGGAAGTTTTTTGTTACGAACTTGGCTTTCTTTAACATTTATGTTTTTGGTGGGATATACCTCAACAGAACTGGCCACTCGTAAACTAGGCCACACATTAGTCCAGCATCGCACCGAAAATTTTCCATTCGGGCCCCCGTATGATCGAGGCCCTAGGCGGACCGTTTGTTATATTACAAGAATTGGACGAGTCTGTTTCGGTGGACCTAGGCACCTTTAGGTAGCCTCACAAATACCATCGGCTAAAAGAGGGAGATCTTCAGTTTTGTACCCTGGTACCGATAACACGATTCGCAAGCCATAAGTGTGTTTTTTAATACTTACTTCCATCTTGCCACGCTTGATCAGATAAGCAGGTGATTCAGGCATGAATATGAATACTACAATGTGTGCAAGAGGTATGGAGAAACAAAACCATAATAGCGCCTTGTAACTCATGAGATCTCCAAGAATATACAATAGTAGATTGCCTAGTGTTTGTGATAATACGGCCTAAAAATATAAAAAGATGCAAAATTTATGATGAAGTTTATCTGATACTGATAAAAATATAAAAAGAGAGTAGAAGCGGAGGGTACATCCAATTACAAGATTATGTTGTTTAGTAAAATTTAAAGTCAAAAGTAAAAGGAAATGCTGGGAGTGGACTAAACATCGATGTATTTTTATAAACAAAATTTAAAAATTTAATAAATGAGTACATACAGTATTCGAAGTATCTATCTATCATCACGCCATTTATCCCAAGAGGGGTAGGCAGAGACAAACGAATGACATTTGATATGATCCTGACATGCCTCTTTCGCTTCTTTTATATTCCTCATACATATCATACATACTCAGCGATTGTGTGTTTCTATCTATTTTATTTTTTGTTATATAGCTCCATCAGGGTTTTGATGATCACACCTAGATCATCCTTTGCCAGGATCACTTCTGCCTTAAGCCTTTTATCTTTCATTATTCGTTCTATCGACGTGTCCAAACCGACGTGTATAGTAGAAAAGTATCTTCATTTTAGTCACAACACCATCTTTCACTCCGCGTTCTTCTCTTATGACATCGTTCCGGATGCGGTCAATACGCTTTATATCACACATTCTACGTAAAGACCGCATTTCCATTGCATTTATTTTACTTTCATGCTTCTTATTCCATACCCACGTCTCTCTTCCATAAGTAAGTGATGGAACTAAAACAACATTATGTATATTAATTTTACTTTTAGTTGTAAAGTTCACTAAATACCTTGCTTCCCGCTTTCACTCTCCTTTCAATTTCCTTGTCTATCTTTCCATTTCTTGTATGCTACCTAAATAAACAAATTCATTCACTTGCTCTAATTTACATTCTTTCACACAAATGTTATACTCCGTCCTTCCATTCAATACTAATTCGTTCGTCACAAGAATTACGGCAACGTGCCGGAGATTGCACAAAATGTGTGGCCCCCTTTAGTACCGGTGCCGATCGATCTTGGGATAAAGGGTGTGATGAAAGATGGCTAACGTTTCTTGAAGATAATTTGACACTTACCACAGTGCCCAGAGTACCTCTAAGTGACACTTCACTTATTTCTTTAATGTACGTCAAAGATACAAGATAGCATCCTGCCATACCGATCCCTATTAGTGCTCGAGCTAAAATAAACGCCCAAGTCGCGGTTGAACATAATTTTATACTCCAGCAAAGCTGAAAAAGAGATGTTCTATAGAGAAGTGGAACGGTTATGCCTCCTCCGTGTTCTGAAGTAGGCCACAAATTGGTCCGGCATCGCACCAAAAATTTGATGAATAATCTAGGCGGACCGTTCGTTTCAGGGATTGGAAAGGTTTAGGTAAAGTTTATATTTTTGTTTTCTCTGCAGTAGTTTTCTTATAAATTTTTTTCTAAGTTTTGCCGATGGACGACAAAATGACGTCATCATTTAGGTAAAAGAGCCATTCTGCCAGCAGTACCACGAGGCACAGGTAAATGTGACAATAGAATTTGTTCCGAAGTATTTCCGGAATAAAAATTGCCTGGCCCACCAACTATGTAGTCATGCAGTCAAAATCACGATCCGTTGCTCTGTTGTGACGTGAAAGAAGGGTAAACAAACAAAATATGGTGGGAACTGAAGCGTCTTGTTAAGAGCTTTCTTGGTCGCGTAACCAACTAAAAAACGTACTAAATATTGCATCTCTTTTACCCAATATACGAGCGAAAGAAATAAATAGAGAAAGAAAATATCTAAACAAAATCGGTACATTAAAACGTCCGTAGCAATTCAAGTATTGTACAAAAAATATTAGAAATAGCAAGTTCTAATATCCATAACGTATGTGAAATTATTTTTACTCGATATGTAAAAAAAATACACCACGAGTCGCAAAGGCGGTTGAAAATATGCGTGAAATTGATAAGTTTCAGGGCTTCATGTGACTTAGGTGTAGCTGATATTGACATATTGAGTATACATAATTTTATATACTTTAAGGTTTCATTAACAAGAACTTGCTATTTTTATTAAGTTTTGAACAATACTTGAATTGAATTGTTAAAGTCCATTTTTGTATGGGACAAAAGTTACTAAAAACTCACAGCAAATTGCAACGAAGCAAATATGGCCGAGAATTTTCTCCCGCACTTATCACAGAGTACTGCGAATAGGAAATTGGAAGGAACACAAGTCAGAAAACAGGCTGAAGCCATCCATGATATCTCTGTATCGGTTAAAGGCGGGTCTCTGGGCGAATTTTTTGATTGGAGCAATAGTACCATCGGTGACATCCATCCTATAGCTGAGCCGTAGCAAAAAACTGGTATGTTGACTGTTGGAATAAAAATATATTAGAACAAAGCATATCTTCACAGCCTTTACAGCTAGGTGTGGCCAGAAACACCAGGAACAGTATCCAGTTGTCCATTATGAACAGAACAGGTGGCAAGCCTGTTGCTGCACTTAGACCTAGATGTGTCAATTCTTTAAAGGGAAGTGGTCGATGGGAAAATGAGTTCTGAGCAAGCAGAAAGCATTTATCTAGAATACGTACGAGAGCAGGATAGAAACAGTACGTGAGTCATATTGAATTCAACGAAAGCGATAATTTTTGTTTAAAACGCATTTTTTTAAATCTTATTACAGCATAGAAATAATTTTACAATAAAAGGATAGATAATTACCAAAAAAATATTCGTGTTAATTTTTGTAATAATACCATTTATATTATAACCATAAAATTTCATAAATAAAGTTTAGAGAGGGGTATTTGGGATTTTTTTCTATCGAGTGTCATGTCCTTTAAAATCAATATATATTTTTTTAGTTTCGTAAATTGATCAGGTTTTCTGAGAAATTTAACTAAAAATTGGAATTTGATGACCACTTCCCCTTAACAGATTCAAATATCTGTTATTTTTCGAAGAAATGCGAACACTAGGCCTCAATTAAAGCACATACTCATAAAGAAAATTGATGCTTAGCATTTTAGGCACGAGTGGGAACTGAACGCGGGACCTCCCGTTTCACGTCAACACTCTACCTTACGCTATACTCCTATCCTTGGGGCAGATCCAGGATTTTATAAACCAACTAAAGAAAAGTCAGGAGGATAAACTCCTGATCTAAGACTAAGAGCTACCACTTTTCAAGTAGGTAGGTACCTATTCATTATCTTCGGAAGAACCCACCCAGTCCCTATTACATGCCCTCCTTTTTTGCCCCGAGAAAGCCACGCCATCATACTTACCAAATATATTTGGTATCATCACATGCTATGAAACAATAAACTTACTCAAAATCGCAAATATTATCTGATTGATTTTACTTCCTTCCTGGCACATAATTTATTATTTTATACCCATTGTTATTTTTTAATTACTTATAACTTAAATTTTCGTCAAAAATTATAAATACGCTGTCAATAGAAATATGATTTGACTTTCCTTTACCTTACCTCTCTCACCTCTACTCTATGATTTAACTGTTTGACTTTTAAAGGTTTTGACGACTCGGTACTCGGTAGATCGCTTGATATGACGGGTTCAAGGTCGATTATCTCTTAATTTACTGTTCTCTCAATTACACCTATATCTAATTAATGTTTGCACACCTGCTTTCAGGTTGAATACCTACATGTCTATATACTCACCATAATCTTAAGACCTATATTGTAAGTATTCTTGCAAATAAAAACATTTGATTTGAAAACATTTGATTTGATTTGATTTGATTTGACATTTGATTTACAAATAATTTTAATAGGTACACCATTAAATATGGATTTTGATGATCTTTCCTCTCGCTCTCCTGCAATCTGTGGGAGTGATTTCATGAAAAGGAACGGAAGTGTATAACAGGAAACCGGAAAGCGAGCGCTATTTGATTTGACCAATGAGCGCACGCGGATTTTCCGAGAGGTTGGTACTGCCAACAGTGCGTGCGTGTGTGAATGAGAAAGGGAAATATAGAAGGAGAACGCATCAGTTGTGCGCTTAACCTACAGTGTTGTGTATAAAGTGTTAATGTTTTCAGGATATAATGTTAATGTTGCGTATTACCAAGGTGAGACGTCAGATGTTACACATCATATGCGACTCTATAAGGCTCGCTCGTTTTTTAGATACAAAAGAATAAAGATAGCTTGATAGATGATAGACAAATTAATGAAGTATAAAAACGTTGTAAGCCGTGTTGTGGCGGGACGTCTCGTCGATAGATGTCGCATCGCTACTGTATCACAATATTGAAATTGAAACCTGTATCACGCTAATGAAAATATTATACTTATACAACTTTCAAGCGACACGCGTTGGGGAGTATCCCTTTTACTCATAGTCGTTGGATTGTTGTGTGTATTGCCATTTCTATATTGTAGACCCCGTATGAACACAGCCTATATAGCCACATCTACATGACCACTCCATGTTCTACTCCACTTCCCACTGACGACGTCAGTCCTTACCAGGTCCTCCCGTGCACGCCCTGATCACGACAGGTCATTCCTATATCACGACATGTGATTTATCACTGCAGTCAACCATCACAGCTGCTGCTGACAACGCTACATGGATGTTGGTTTCTCTGGTCTGGGAAGGGAGTCATGTGGCGGTACATCGCGTCAATAGACTGTCTCACAATATTGAAATTTAAACCTGTATCGCGCCAATGAAAATATTTAATAGATTAGCATATATACAACGCGTTGTTTTCTATAGAATTCTGGGTATTGAGGACTGAACCTAGAATCTCCAATTTCAAGTCCAACGCTCTACCAATGTGCTATATCTAGCAGCGGCGAGGAGCCTATAAAACCCAATTCCTTTCGACTTCTCTTTAGGAATTTGTCAATCTATATAGACTAACGGCATTTTATAAAATAATATCAATACAAACGTACTCCTATAAGTAAATTTTACTAAACGCCTACTGATATCCATTAGTAACACAAGCCGATACAATACCGGCTTGCTCGCCCATACTACCTTACTTCATACTAAGCAACCGTCTCTTTCATTGAAAACCGCGCACGTTCCTTCTCGTTTTAGCACGCGCAAACAAACCAACAAATAAGCCGATGAATTGCGGCTTATTAGACGAATAGTGGTCGAATATAACCGGTAGGAATGGTGTCTGCTAAACAGCGATGTTTGTTTTATTTTGAAATTATAGTTTTGAATAGTTTAAATAAAAAAGAGATTAGATCATTTGAATCCCTTTACTATAAATTACTATTGTCATTGGTGCATTCTGAATTATAATTTTTGAGCATTCGTTGAGTGAGCTATTTGACGTCTTCCTTTCTAAAAATATTCACCCTTCGCCACTGATACCTAGACCCTCTTATTTAAATGTAATCAATTTTCATTACTTTCATTTGTACATGAATATTTAACTATTTTCATATACATAAAGTGTCCAAGCAATTCAATTAAAGTTCAATTTATTAAACTCTGTCATTTCATTAGAATAAGTCGTACAATAACAAAATGCTTCAAACAAACGAATTTTTACTAAATAATTCTATAGAAAAATATCTCCAAGACATGTTTAAGCCATTCTTCGTCATGCAGAACGTATTTTTAGTTAATAAATTTAGTTTAAAATATAATTTTGTAACGCCAAACTCAAAATTATCATGGTTAAAATGTTGTTTAGCAATTTTAATTATAATATTATTATTTGTAACCACTGCATACACGACATCCTTTGGTTATGGGGATATGGGAAGAATTCAAACTTTTGCTTATAGTCAATATGTCCTCTTTTTAATTTTTATAATAATATCAAATATATTACATAGCAAAAGCAACGTGAATCTGTTTTTAAAACTACAACAAATATTCATTAAAATGAATCCAAAATTGCAAAATTCTGCAATTTTTTATGAAAAACTTAATTGGTTCTTAATTACTGTGCTAATGATTATGAATATTTGTATGTGTACATTCAAATTAATATTTGATCCATTCTGGAATTGGGCTAAGTTCTGTCTTATCACATCAACTTTTATCATTGATTTAGAAATATTATACGCTATAGCTATTATAAATTTTATCACATCATGTGTTAATGTATGGAGAGAACATTTCGACTTCGTATCAAGCGTTGTGGAGTCACAGATAATCGGTGATGGAAAACCATCATCAAATATACAAGTAATGATTAACGAATCTCTTGAAATATTTAAGAATATTTTGAAAGCGTTTTCTTTGTCTAAAATCGTTCTTCGGATACCTGTAAGTATTTCCAATTTAAATAACCATCATCTAGGATCCATGCGAATACTTCGCATCGTTAGTTTGTCATTAGAGGGATAAATAATCTTCAAAATAGTCAGTGGAAAACAACTACCATTACCACTACCCCTACCCCTACTCCTACCACTACCACGTCTACCACTACCACGTCTACCACTACCACTACCATTACCCCTACCACTACCCCTACCCCTACCCCTACCCCTACCCCTACCCCTACCCCTACCCTTACCCCTACCCCTACCCCTACCCCTACCACTACCACTACCCCTACCCCTACTCCAACCCCTACCACTACCTCTACCCCTACTCCAACCCCTATCACTACCACTACCTCTACCCCTACCACTACCGCTGCCCGATTGAAATCAAAACTTGAAGCATTAAAACCAATCGATTTGACAGAACTTGAATTTTTGTTTCTGTCATCAATCCGTTCTGATATCAAAAAAAGTCGTTCCATAGAAAATGTATGAGAAAATGAATTTTCTTTATAATTTTTTTTTTCGTGCATTTTTCAAATTTTTTAATAGTTATTCTGATATTCGAGCCAGAGACAAATACAACAAATCAAAAACCATGAAAATCGTTCCAGCCGTTCTCTAGTTATAAGTGTTCGAACAGACCCGACTTTGTTTTATATATATAGATAAATAATATATTGCTTATCTGTTTCTAACAAAGCTGTTGTATGATTGGCCCTCAGCTCTATAATCCCATTACATCACCACGCAGTAAAGTTAAAACGGCTTTATGTGCCCTCTGATGCATGAGTACCACAGAACATTATAAAGAACATAGAAATAGCAAGTGGGGGTTCATGCGTAACGTATTGTAAAGTCATTGTGCGTAACCACAAATATGCGCTGTAGCATATATATAATTTTCATACATCTTAGAATTTCCCCCGAAATACAGCCCAAAAACATTGAAAATATACATTTAATACTATTATTCAGTGCAGAAATTATAACCGCACAAATAATTTGTCTATGCCATATTTAAGTACAAAAAGGTTACACCGGTTTTCATATAAAAATGCTAACATATACTACTGATATGTAAGAATTCTCTCCTACATGTGTTCACGGTTATCGAACCTATGTTATTGTATTTAATATAATCGTCAAGTCTAAAGGTGGCCATACATTCATCCAAACTCCGGCGCGTTGCCGTACGGTCCACCGAAACCGATCACAGACTCGTCCACTTCTTGTAGCGAACGGCCAATGTGTGGCCTACTCAATAAACGGCGCAAATATAGTTCAATAATAGAAAACCACAAAGTGCCGAGGTCCGTGGGGTTCAAATTACAAAAAAGTTATAAAAGAAAGGTCCCTGCGACTGACCATCTCCTCTGGTGACAGGAGGGCTGGCTCTTTCCTCGCTCAACGGATCAGCATCGCGATTCGCGATCCAGCGAGGAAATGCAGACAGTATTCTTGCCACTATTTCACGCGGACCGGGTTTACTTAGTTTTATTTAATTTAAACTTAATTTTAAAGTTTTGATATAGTTGTCTTATTTTTAAAACGGAACGAAATAAATATTATTTGAAATAAAAAGTTTAATGTATTGTTATTGTCAATTCGATACATTATTAGCACATTGCACAACCATTTATATTACAGAATGCACTCTAGGCTTAGGGCACCGACCCTGAATATTTGCACTCACAAAATATTATTATGTTTAATAGAAATAGGATAAGAGCAGTTAAAATACATATCGCTATCAGTCAGAAGGTTTGAAAGGAAATGCGTTCCGGTTCGTAAGTAAGTCCAATTCTACCACTGGATAAGAGGTTGCTTCACAATTACAAACAACAATCTTGTTACTATGTTCAAAACCCTATATTACAATATATGAAACTACTTTTACTTTCTTTATAATGTTCTGTGACGAGTACCTACTTACTCCCTTAGAAGATTAAACAATATCTTTTTTATTCTAGATAGTTGCTCATGTGGTCATGCTATTCATGCAGTCTCTAATATATTTACAAATATCTATATTGTGGATAAAGAAAGACAAAGTGAGTATTTTTTCGTTTAGGTTTTCCTGTAAACTATATGTGAGGCACTATATTCGAGGAAAGCTTTATCTCCGTTTCTCCGCCAAGTGGATCAGGGCCTTAAGAGTGTGTAGTGTACCGCGTTCATGTCCATACAAACGGAGAAGACGTTTTACTACCCCTAAATATTATTTAATTTTAACGATTTTGTAATATGTTACTGACATAATGAAAAATTACGTACGTATTTTTTCCTTTTTTCAAAATTCGTAATAGGTCAAAAGTTATAAGCCCCTCAAATCTCGTTTTTTTGGTTCATAACTTGCTGGTAATAAACCGTCTGTATTTGAGAAACAAAGCAATATTTCAAAAAAAGCAAAACGTACGTACGTAGATTATAATCTGCTAAAACATATGACACCAAAATTGTAAGGTTTCGTTATAGTTTAGTAGGTGTAAATCGTTTTCGCCCAAAACGCAATTTTCAACGAAAAACATACCTACGAACACTCACGAGCTGCAGTGCTCTCTGTCGCACTGATGCCCGGGGGAAGAGCGCGCTTGAGACAGAATATGATTTTCTAAATACCTATTTCGCTGCGTACGCTGAGCTACACGATCCTCTTAAGGTGCCCACCCATTCGTCCAATCACGTTTAGAGGCGTAAGAAGGCCACATAGTAGTAGTAGACGCCATTGTGGCCATCGCGGCCTGCGACTGCCTGTCTATCCTGACCATGTCTTCTCTACACTGGGTCCAGGTTTAATGGGAGGTGGTGGCCGTTGAGTGGCCTTCCATGCGCAGGGGCGATGCCACGAAGATGTTCGTGTCGGCCATTGTCCGCACGCTCGAATATTCGGCGCGCCATGCCGACCAACATCCGATGCGTCATGCCGACCAAGCCCACATGTATTTCTTAAGCTTACGTAAGCTTTTATTTAGTTTTTTAATCTCCTGGACATAGCTTATTATACTTAGTTAGGAACCATTGTTTTCTTCTCAGACCAAAGAAACGAATGTAGATAATACCTCTTCAACTACATTTGGAGTATTCATGTGGTTTTTCAAAGGATTAATACTGGAAACTGTACTGTGTTTGGCCTTTGAAAGACTAGATTCAGCGATAGAAACTTCTAGATCTCTCTGCGTTACTATTATAAAGAAGGACAATGAACGTAAGTTATATTTATTTATACTAACTCTCCGCCCGACTTCATCCGACGAAATTTTCCTATGACTAGTCTATAACATAATATAATTTGCTCTTTTTTTTTAAGTATATATTAAAACAATAGGTATTTATTTCGTTAGAAGATAAAAAACGAGCGAGCCTTACAGTAGTCGCATATGATGTGTAACATCTGACATCTCACCTTGGTAATAAGCAACATTAATAACAACACTTTAGGTTAATAGCGCACAGCTGATGCGTTCTCTTTCTCTATTTCCCTTTCTCTTTTTAGTCACATACACGTACACACTGTTGGCTGACAGTACCAACCTCTCGGAAAATGGGTTGGTACCATCTGACGGCCAACTCTGGTAGAGTTGTAGAGTAGAGCGCGCTCATTGGTCAAATCAAATAGCGAGCGCTTCTCCGGCTTCCTGTTATACACTTCTGTCCCTTTTCATGAAATTACAGATTGCAAGAAAGGGAGAAGAAAGATGTTACACATCAATAAATTATAAATGTCTTTAATATTTCTAAATTAAAAAAACAAAAATAATCAATAATAAAATAAAAACAAAAAGTTATTTTATGAAAAGTATACTTACCTACCCCTACCTACCTACTTACTCTCTGCCCGAAATATGCACTAGCTAGCCTATGAAGCGTGGAGCAATTTGAAGCATTTTTTCTTATTTTTCAGCATCATTACGAAGAATATCCAAAAACGTGATTCGAGCTAGTTACTGCAACTACAGCAAGATGAGAGCCTGTTCTATGTTCACTGTGGACGCGTCCTTACCCCTTAAACTTGGAGGTATGGTTGCTACTTACTGCGTCGTTTTACTGCAATTTGCTTTCCTGTAGTTCCTGTCACGACGGGAAAGGAACAATCAACACTCGTTGTAATTTGTATACCTACGGAACCTTACCCATATTTTTTCTGGGATGAACTATTCCCAATTTCTCTGTAATTTAGCATTTATAGTTACTCATTCAATATATCTAGGTGAAATAGCTGTTATTTTTTCAATGTCTTTTATTGAATAGGAAATGTGGGTGCTAAAATAAAATAAAATAAATTAAAAGGCGTGATGATAGATAGACAGTATAGAATTAATAGACGTAAACATCTTTTATTTTTGAAAAAAAAGGGCGGCTTTTTTGGAAGATTATCTCAATCCTACCTCTTGACGCCGCAACCACAGAATATAACTGCTAACACCATCAACTGCAGTCCTTCACCTATGCTATATATGGCTATATAGACTACTTTTTATCCCGGGAAAATATCTCATTCCCCCGGAAAATATGTTGTTCAACTTTTCTAAGCCATGGTGGCTAGTTTCTTATATACCTGACTGCGTGTAAAAAAAGTAAACTCGAAATGACTGGATGATTTGAAAAAATATATCACAAGTTATGATTCCAGATTTACATACTTATAGCACAAATTCTTCTAAGTCGTTCCTCATGGCTGAGGGTCGTGACACCTCAGGACAACACGCCTCACCAGCGCCCTCAATGCCCCCCTGTCCTGCGCGCTACCAATGGAAGCCTGTATAGTGCTCCCGGTGGCCTCCTTCACTATGTCCGTCCACCGAGACTGCGACCTACCGCGGCTCCTCCTGCCCTCCATGTGACCGACGACTATCATCTTCTCTAGACTGTCTGGTTCGCGTCTAGCCACATGACCGAAGTAGTTGAGCAGCCGTTGCATGCACATTGAGGAGAGTCGCATTTTGATGTTAAGTTCTGCCAGGACAGACGCTTTGGTCCACCGTGCAGTCCATGAAATGCTCAGTATCTTACGCCAACACCACATTTCAAATGCGTCTATCCTGGATCGAATGCGTGCCTTCAATGTCCAGGTTTCCGAAGCATACAGGAAAATGCACAAATTTTATCCGAAAAAAACCCACTTAGATGCTTTTCCATCTAAATATACCTCAACAGAACTGGCCACTCGTTAGGTATAGCCTCACAAATACCATCGGCTAAAAGAGGAAGACTTGAACCGATAAAACGGATTCGGGAGCCGTAAGGCAACCCGAGAAGAAAATTTCACATTAATTTTTCACATTTTTCAGTAATCCTCAGGCGAAGCCAAGGCCGTAAGGTAGTATTTAAAAAACTCTGTATGTATATATGTTAAATAAATATAATGACATCTTCAAATAAATAATATCTCACAGGGAATCACTTAAATTCTGTTATCTATGAATGATGAACTTTCTTAAACTATACATTTATTTATTAATGATAATAGGACTTTACCTTTTTGGCTATTATTTTTTAAAAAAGGTGACGCCTGGCAGATGTGAAACATCGAAATTGACGCATTAAGTATTGGTACTGTAGTTGAATAGCAGTACACATAGTATACACGCCACGCACACCCAAGGGAGTGGAGAGCGGAGCGACGACGGCGGAGAGGGGGAGTAGAGAGCGGCGGGGAGAGGAGGTCATGAGTCATGACGCAGTTTTTCAATAGGCCATACCAGTCGGTGTTACAAGTGTTTCACATCAAAAAGTAACATTGGTAACAAACAATGTCCACATTTTGCGAGTTATACATTATACAGACGTGACTCTTGACTTGAAATAAATACTAAGTAATATTATAATCACATATATAGTAGTCTGTGATTATAATTACGAGAGTGTGTTTGTTTGTCCTTCTTTTACACCAAAATTGGAATAGAGAGGGCCAAATATCTCATTCCCCCATGGAAAATGGAATTGGTGGCCATTGGCTGTAGAGACCAGTAACAGCGTCCACTTTTTGCCAGTTGTCCATATTAAACAGAACAGGTGGCAAGCCTGTTGCTGCACTTACAGGACCTAGATTTATCACTTCTTTAACAAAGGCCGTTTTTAAGAAAGTTTGGTAAAAACGGCCACCTATTTCTGTTATTTTTAGAAGAACCGTGGACCACAAAGCACGAGAAATTTCGCTCCTAAAATTTTAGAAAAATAAAGTTTCCCGGAAAATTAGAAAAACTGAATGTGCTTTTGTTATATGGGATTTTTGTATGAACTCAAGACCATAAAGTAGGCCACACATTGGTCCGGCATCACACCGAAAATTTCCCATTCCGGCCGCCGGATGATCTAGGCCAGTGTTTCCCAATTAGTGGTACGCGTACCCCAGGGATAGGCGAGCTTGCTTGAGGGGGTACGCGCGGCAATCTCAGGATTCTCAAGTAATTTATTGTCAGTAAGAAACACATTAAAACAATCAGCAATCGCTGCGATATATTTTGGGTCAATCAACCAATTTAATTAAGATTTTAAATTTATTAAATGACGAAAAACTAATATAATTTATTAATTATCATGCACCTTGGCTATAATGGGTACGCGAGTTTGGGCTCTTCCTCGAAGGGGTACTCAGGAAAATCAAATTGGGAACCACTGATCTAGGCGAACCGTTCGTTACAAGAATTGGACGAGTCTGTAGTCGCCGGTCGGTTTGACGCGCCGGGGATTAGACGAATGGCCACCTTAATAATGAATGAAAGTGAAAAAGACTCATCGGTCGAAACCGGGGCAGAAAACTAGTTATTAATGTTTAAATGAGGTAAAATCGTTATACTTTATTCATTAGGATTTTCTGATAATATATTTTTAACTTCTTATAATCAATGAGGTTTACCTAATACTTACCTAGTACTTATAATACGTGAAATAAAAATATTTGTAATTTAGCTACCTATCTATCAATATCTATAGGTTATCCCCCGGTAGCTAGGTAAAGACCCAAGCTAGCGGTGGTTAGGGTTGCAGAGACAGGAACCTCCTCACAATACGTGCTGTGCTGAGGAGTACTGCCTTCTGGATCTGGCCCATGAACCAACCGCCAATCTCAAGGCTCCAAATATGACGGTCAAAACTCTTGGCAACCAGACCATTGACCGTCACGACTATCGGTACAATGATCGGCTACTTAACATCCCACATGTCGACAATCTCATGTGCCAATCGGCTAAAAGAGGGAGAATTGGTATTCCGCTGGGTACCGTGGGATCGTTGCATGGTTTCAGGAGTGTAAGTTTGTTTGAACGCGCTCTCAGAAACTGCCAGTGGGATTTGGAAAAATATTTTTGCATTTTATAGCCCAATTCTTGAGGAAGTTTATAGGCAGTAACTATAAACGCGGGTACAACAGCAGTGCATTTTAAAATTAATTTATTTCATTGAATTCAAATTTTATTTATTTAATTTTATTTCCATTAATTATTTGCGTGCTTATTAAACTTATTTGTATTATGTCAAAAATTATAACTTCCTAATACACACACATTTGTTTTAAATATTAATTCTTCGAAAGGTATGTAGGATTCGGTCACTAACCTATTTTTGGACATTTCATGCTATAAAATTGTATGACCGTTTTTCTGTGATGGACAATTTAAGACGAGGAACGACTCAGAAATTTCTAATCGTAAGCCACGCCCTAAAATCGTGGTTCGGGCGCATGAGTGGTTCGAGCGCAACGATCACGTCATGCAAGACAACGACGGCGCTTTGTCCGTTCTTGCTGCAGAAGTGAGAAGGGCATAATGTATCGCTTCTCGGAAAAATGACGTAAGCGGCACATTACAAATAAATAATTTATTAAAAAACGATCACATGCAGGGAAAAATCTTCTTAATCAATACTAGGTACTGAAATTACTTACAGATTCGTATAAAATTTAAACGTAAATCCCTTCAGAGTATGGTTGTATAACTAAAAAAGTGTTTTTGAAGAGGTGATTTCAAAAATTTAAGTTATCGAGAAAATTTTCACCAATCATGTTTTCATCCTACACAATACTAGATAAAATCCTCTAGTTTTTGATGCCCAAATTGTATGTTCATAGCATTCGTAAAATTCGGGAATTTCAGTTCAGGAATCAACCAAAATTATTCGTTCCTCCCCTTAAATTATAAAGGTCCCGTTTTTGCCATTTGGCTACGGAATGCTAAAAACCCTAAACCTCACTCGTGCTAAAAATGCTAAGCACTAATAAAAAAATCTTCACGGGTTGCCCTTACAGCTCCCGGGAAAGTTGCCGGCCCCAGGATACCCAGCGGAAGACAAAGTCTTCCTCATTTAGCCGAAGATTTTTTGAGACTGTACCTAACGACTGAATACCTCTGTTGAGGAATCTTCTTCTTTGCCTGGCCCTTTCCTATTTTATTTGGGGTCGGCCCTCCGTATCTCCAGGTAGCTCGGTCCTGGGTCGTCTCTTTGTTGACTTGGGCTTCTTTGAGGTTCTTATTTACTACGGACATCCATGTGATTCGGGGTCTTCCTCGTCCTCGGGGTTTAGTTTCGATGTCTAGCACTTTTGATGAATGTAGATAAAAAAGTCTCTTTGTACGGTTTGTCAGATATTTTTAATTGTAATAAACCCAAATAATTAATTGTATTGGTATATGGTCGGATGTGGGGATCGAACTCGCGACTTCTCAGTTTTGAGCTGATGTTTTACCCGCTCTATAATAAGCACTCATTTTCTTTAAAAATATGCTTCATAGGACAAGTAAAGGTGAGTTTGCACGTGCAGCAACAGACTTACCACCTGTTCTGTTTAAAATGGACAACTGGCATAAAGTGGACACATTACTTATGCACTGGCTACACCGCAAACTATATAGGCCGTGAAGGTGTGTGTTATGGAGAAGGTATAAATACAGATTTAAATCATTAAAAGAGCAATCAGTGTGGCGCGATCGACCGTGTTGGTTGTTAAATAATAATTAATTTATTATTATTATTTATTTAAGAAAATACAAATAGTTTATTACTTATTTAATTTATTTATAATAATGGTGAATACAGTGTATAATATTAATTCTAAATTTGAGATGAAGAATGGAAAGAAGCATAATCAAGTGTTGATGTCCATTGTTGGTAATAAGAACTTTTAATTATTTTATTTTTCTTACTTTTTATTCAAAAACGATAAAAGGTACATATCATTATTATTTATTATTAACTACTTATTTATAGTCTCCGTTATACTTTTTTAGAATGTGAGATAAGATTTACTTTTTTTAGGGTTGTCTGTCTGCCCGTTTGTCTGTCACAGGGCTGTATCTTTTGAACCGTAATAGGTAGACACTTGAAATTTTCACAGAGTGTGTATTACAACTAGGTAACCGCTATAACAACAAATAATAAAATTCAAATTAAAGGGGGGGTTCCAAAAGAGGTTCCAAATTATACAGTCGAAAGAAAATATTCGTTTTTAAATCTTCTTTATTTATTCACGGGTTGCCTTACAGGGTACCCAGCGGCAGACCACGTCTTCCTCATTTAGCCGATGGTATTTGTGAGACTATACCTAAAGAGCGGCCAGTTCTGTTGAGGTATATTTAGATGGAAAAGCCTCTAAGTGTGGTTTGTCGGATTATGTACATTTTAATCCTAGTCCATTTTAACCCGACATCTTTAGAATTTTTGTCAGTATGTTTAACTAGACTAGACTACGAAACTGGTGAATGGATATTTAGAAAACTTCCAGGGACCATAAAGTATACAGACAGCATATTAATAATGTAGGCATGCCCATTGCCCACACAACATAAGCTTCTTAGTCGCCACTCCTTCCTGACAGATGGGCATCTGGTGCACTCAGTCCATCATCCGCGCGCCAAAATAGAACCAAATAAATTGAGAATGCGAAGAATGACAGTTATGCCGAATTCTTAGAGTATAGAGTCCTTGGTACGGAATTCCGTCCATGATATCCCAAGAATTCCTCTCCAGCACCACATTTCGAGAGTGTCTATTCACGCAGGGCCAACGTCTCAGCGACGTTGGGGAAAAAAAAAATCTAAATTGGATAAGCTAGCGGTACCTAAACTATATTAGCGAAGCCGTAGACAGCACCTTGTATAGAAATCTCAGTATATGACGTCACCTTCATCTGCATTCATTATTAATGTCTTCATAAAGACTTCCTTATATTAAGGGGAATGTCCGTTTTCTTATCAATAGACAAGGTAAACACTTAATTTGGGGCTTTACCTCTCTAATTAATAATAAGTTGATGTATAAAAAATACCCGGACTTATTTGTCTGTGTGTCAGTACGAGCTTTGGAAACTATATTTTATTGCATAGGTACTAGTTGCTTTCTACGACTTTGGCAGTATTATTTCAATATATCACGCTAGATCCCATTTAGGACATTCAAATTATTTATTTATTTGTATGTGGGTGTGTACAAATATTAAAAAAAATAAACATACAATTAAATATCAAAAACAAGAAATAGTAGGTCAAAAATTGTCATACCTAGTACTTACCCTAGAATTAAAAATAAAACTGTAAAAAAAAATCTGTCAAGAAATCCGCAATGGAGTAATTCTATCAAATGCAAAAATATTTTTTCCAAATCGGTCCAGTAGTTTTTGAGTCTATAGAATACAAACAATTAATTACAAAATTAATTTTTATATAATAGATAGATATAATATTTTCATGCCTAATTTATATCGTGATAGGCAGAAACAAACAATTTTCATCGTTTAAATTTTTTGTTCTTCACTGGTTGCCTTACAGCTCCCGAAGCCGTGTTACGGTCCCAGGGTACCCAGCGGAAGACCAAATCTTTAAATTTAAATTAATCAGTATATTTTTTATATCCTAGATATATTATATTCATTTTTAGAAGAATGTCGACTCTCACTTGCGCCGCTTGGTTTTATTATTATATTACATAATCTACTTTTCTTCTCGTGTTACTAAATTGAGATTACATAAGGCCAAAGGATGTTAAAGAAACCAAACAGAGTTTTTTTCAACTTTAATTCGTATTGTAATTAAATAATCAACGTCTAATGTTTTGTGGTTTAATATCACGCTTAACTACATTTACCCGCGACTTCGTTCAGATAGGTAGGTATACAATGGAATTGAAAAGATAGTTTGATGTTTTAAGGTGAATTCGATTGTTTTGCACAGAGCAGAGATAGTTGGTGGACCGAAGAATGACATAGGCTAATTTTATCCTGGAAATCCTTCTGCCAATTCTTAGCCACATTTCAAATATTTCTGATTGAATCAGGAAAACAAATCAAAAAAGCAAATGAGGTTGTGGGATGTGGAGGTTAACTATTATATAATTAAAATTTGCCCACTGACCAGTCATTAGGTCTCACAAATACCATCGGCTAAAAGAGGGAGACTTGACTTCCGCTGGGTATCCTGGGACCGATAGCACGCTTTCGGGAGCTGAAGACAACCCGTGAAGAAAGAAAATAAAAAACCACCATTATATGATTTTGAACCCAACAAATTCACCCTGAACTTTCCTAGCTACGGCCTTGACCAAGTAACTTGTACTTAATATTTTTTATTTTCACAGTTTGCCTTCCAATTCTGGCATATGGAACAGCTATGGGATGGATATCACCTCACAAAGAAATATTAATGAGTAACGAATCTCCAACGTCTATAGTAAGCGAGGAAGAAATATCTTGGATGGCTTCTATAATGTTTATATTTGCTCCAATAGCTGTTTTCATATATGGCATCGCCGCTGATAAGTTTGGTAGAAAGAATGCTTTGTTGTGCGCTTCTGTACCGATTGCTGTAAGTATTCGTATTATTTATTATGAAGTTTCTTGTTTATATGCATTCTCAAATAACTTTTAAACGAAATTAAGTAACCTCATACCTATTACACAAGAAATGCACGAAATATTCATCTGCCTACGCCAAGAACAAATTATGCCAAAAATAAGCTCTTTTGAGGGAGCGCAGATTTACAATGCTCATTTGGAATCAAGGGCATTGAATCCTATTTTGCTTTATAAATAGGTTTTTGTACCTGTATAGTAGCTAATTCTTAATTACATATATACCCCTGGATTAGTGAATCAATTCGAAGAAACAGTTAGTGGCGTATGCTGTCTAATCACATAAGTATATACCTAATTGCTCATTGTAAGTGAATTTAAAATAATGTTATTTAATGAGTAATAAATATTCTTTAAACCATAACCTATTTAGTATTTAATTATGAATGACGGCATAATATATGTATTTCATTACGGACTTATTGGGCTAGAATTTGTTAAATGTGCCATAATTTATGCTGTAGATACCAGGGAATACATTAAAGTTTTGGAAGAAGGATGGTTTTTATATAAATGCTGAACCGAATATCAAATTAATATCTTCGGCGCCCTTTAAGATATTGTTTATTGTTATTTGTTCTGGTATTGTGTAATCCAATTTAGGTTTTTGCAATTGAAATCACAGATATGTTTATTTGTTTGTTTGTATATAAGTATTTATTTATTGATTTCAGTTGGGCTGGTTAGTTAAAATAATATGCGCAAATCCAATAGCACTGATCTGTGCGCGAGCACTCATAGGTTTTGGTTCTGGTGGAGCGTTCGTGGTGTGTCCCCTGTACGTGAAAGAAATCAGTGAAGATTCTATTAGGGGAATGACAGGGACGTTTATAATATTTTCTCAGGTAAATTTTATTATATTTATATTTTAATTATATACCTTCACGGATTCCGGAAGCCGTGAAGAATTAGTAAATTGGTGGCCGATTAAGAACAAATGTGTAATTGATGCCCGAACCGCAGGCCAGGGCTTTAATTTAAGAGGAAAATATAAGTAATTAACAGTTTCATCAAACTAACACGCACTTCAATTTATAGAACAAAAAAAATGCCAGCAGCCGATGAGCCGAAAGTATTTTCATAGAAATGTTTATTTCGCATATTTGTATAAATGCAATTACATACTTACTTTCGGCCCTCTTTTTGATGATTTAAATAGGTACCTACGCCATGAAAACTCGCTGAGGTTAACTTTTTCCCGTGCTTGACGTGATAGGTCCATGCCGGTGAATCAGTTCATTAGTGAAAGGGGGGCTTTGTTTTTCTAATATGTTGTGATGATGATGATGGATGATGATACCTTTATCACTACTGAAAGAGAACTTTAATTTTTTTTAAATGACCCTACATAGTTTTTTAAAAGAACCTTAATTATTATTTTTTCACCTGTTCAATGTGGCTAAATTTCAGGCTAAACATTTTTACCATTTTTCAGACGATGGGAAACTTAGTAGTATTTATACTTGGAGATTTCTTACCTTTCCACACAGTGTTGTGGGTATGTCTTGCAATACCAGTAGTGCATTTCTGTATTATGATGCGACTGCCAGAGACTCCTTCATATCTCATTAAGAAAGGAAAAACAGAAGTAAGTGTTATCTATCTATCATCACGCCATTTATCCCAAGAGTGGTAGGCAGACACTATCGAATGCCATTTGCTAAGATCCTGGCATACCATTTTGGCTTCGTTTATATTCATCATACCTTTCATTCGTTCTGTAGGTATTCTTTATTCTTTATTTTATGTTATTTACACAAACATTTTAAAGATTTTTCAGTTTTTGTCTGTGTGTCCCATTGCTTATCCAGAATAGGCTCTAAAACAGCTGCAAAATTACTTTTGCCTACAATTATTATCCTCCGCACTTGTTCTGACATAACATAACTTAGACTAAACTGACCACTCTAGAAAGCTTTAAAAAAACTGCTAAAGGAGTAATAGTTGTCTTTCGCTGGGTACCCTGGTAACGGTAATGCGGTTTTCGGGAACTTAACTGATTTAAAAAATGCAAAAAATATAGTTTTTATTTTAGGGTGGTTTCAGCGCCTGCCAAGCTATTAGATACTCCATTAAAGTTTTTTTTTCTATTACTTATAGGAAACAGCAAAGGTTTTAAGTTGGTTGCGATCATTACCAGAAGATCATAAAAATATAGCAGAAGAAATGGATAGACTTTCCGTAGAGCAAAATACCAGTGAAGCTAAATTTGCTCCAAAACTATTATGTAAGTATTCTTATAGTTAACTGCATAATATTTCACGCCCCTACCCCACCCATTTTTATGATGACCTACCCTAATTGATGAAAAACGGTAGCTGGTTATATATATAACCGTTGCTATTAGTTAATTGCTTTCTAAAGATTGATATATTAACATGTAATAAACGAAATAAAATATTAAAAATCAGTTACACATAAGTTTTATGAAGCCCTGAAAGTTCTCAATTTTGCGACTTTCCGACTTTTTATACCTATATGTAAATCAATCGATGAATTTTATTTCGTTTATTTCATATATTTCAACATTAACTACTACTTGCCTTTTCTAATAGTTTTTGCATAATTACAGTCCGTTTTGTGTATTATCGCAAGAGAAATTGTTTTGTTGAGAAATCTTACTTTCTCATGTTTCTGGTACGTGAATCTTGGTCTATCTTATCCTTTTTTTATCGGTTTTAATAGCGTTCCATCTCGCTTACATCTTTCTAAAGAGATATTATTATGGACAAAATAAGTCGCGCGTAAAACTACGTTCGTTGTGCTGTGATGGTAAGCTTAATTCCATCTTCATATTTTATAAGCTTTATAAGTTATGACAATGGGTACATAAGTATACTTATATCAAATTGACACAAGCGAAGCCGTGAGCAGCGTCCAGTTAAACAATATAAAAATTATCACAACCACAGACTTCCAACATCATTTGACCCAATAACCATTAGTTGATCTCAATATACAATGTTTTTATATTTAAATTAACTTCTGGTTGTTTATTGACAATGATTTGTTATTGTAAACAAATCCTGGTGGTCCCAGCAAGTATCTAATTTTATTTAATAACCTCTAATAAAGAAAATCCAAAACCAAAATGTGTTTTACGAAAGCAAATGCACAAATCACTATAACAAGTGTGCCTATAAAATTTTAAGAGTTCTCGATTTCTCCAGGATCCCATCATCAGATCCTGACCTGATGACCATGGGACCACCTGGAAAGTATAGGTACCTTTTCAAACAAAAATCATTTTTTCCAAATCGGTCCAGGCGTTTTCAAGTAATCGGGGAACATGCATAAAAAACATAAAAGATTCCGACGAATTGAGAACCTCCTCCTTTTTTTGAAGTTCGGTTAAAAATATAAGTACCTAATCATGGACGTAAAAAAGTAGAGGACGGATCGCCGCTAAGACAAAAGTGAAGCACCAAGCGTGCATGTGTGCTACCGATTTTATTTATCTCTATAATATATCTTTAAATTGTAGAATAAGTGGTAAATTACTAACTTACCTATGAAATGTGATTCCTTGAGATTTTTTATGAGTAATGGAGTTGTTTTTGCTTAATTTTACTACACAAGACGGCATTGTTTTTTATTTTATTAATGGCGGCTGATCAGCATAACCGAATGAGAATGTGTGCGTGAGGCTCGTATTTACAATGAAACTGGCATAACTTGGTTGCTTCACTTTTGTCTTAGCGGCGATCCGTCCTCTCCTTTTTTACGTCCATATACCTAATATTAATTTTAGGGGTAGCCGGTAGGTAGGGTTTCCATACGTAGTACTGAAATCGATGCTACAATATGCTTATTAAATCAAAGTCTCTTCATAGCTCCAGCGTGGCTGATGCAGATCTGCCTTCAGTTTCGAACTCTTCAGAGATTCTAATATAATATACAAATATTTGAATCTCTGTCTAAAACATTACTTGCCAGTATCAACAAATACGGCCAGAATTTTCTACAAAAAGTATGAATAGGTATACCCATACCTTACATCCCCTACCTACAAAATAATCATACCTACCAAATTAAATAACCCGGCTCAGGACGGAATCCTCCCTCAAAATTATTATATTGCAACCTTCTTTTTAGGCAACGAAATAACAATTATACATCAAAATGTTTTTCAACTAATATAATTAAAACCACAAACGATTTAATTTATAATATTTTAATGATAATAATATCGCAAGACCAGCATACAAAACTGCAACGTGACAAGTTGCAGTGAATATTTTCATAACGTTCTACTAACATTCTTTCGACCGTAATTTTTTTAGGTAATTTACCCGATTTGTATTAAAATAAATAAGTAGGTAGGTACTTAAATTTTTACATTTTGGAAACTGGTAAAATGTTGGTAAAAATCTTTATCTAAGCTGTATCTAAGACGTATTTTTTAAATATATAATTGGTAAATCATAGGCTATATTTTATTTTATTTGAATATATCCACGGGTGGAGCCGGGGGCGGTAAGCTAGTCAATGATAACAATAACATGATTGGTACATATTTTATGTTCTTGATAAAATACTTAAAATAATTTCAACAAGTTTTGGAATCTTTTTTAATAATTTTGTACAATTTCCGTTTAATCTAATTTACGTAACGCTTAATGCATATGAAATAAGGTTTAAATTACTTTGATAATTGTCTCAGTGTCTGTGAGCTGTGTACTTTTAGTAGTTGCCTCAATATCTAGTGTGGAAGAGCGTCATTTGGTAAACGCGTTATATAATAAACAAGAAACTTAATTATTTCGTAGCAGTATAATACTTAATTTGTTTTTAATATTACTTACATAATTATATATGATTGGACAGGTCACGGGTCTTACTTACCCTCTGCGACTGCGTGCGACTTTCTTCTCATAGACATCAATAATTATCTCTGTTTTTTAAGCTAGGAAGTTCTATAATTTAGTCATTCCTACTTTCCAAAGCTGATTCCTTTACCTACAAATTTATACAACATTGTTAAGACGAGGAACGACTCAGAAATTTCTAATCGTTTGTTTTTGCTACTTCTATAATACTTTTTACTTGCAGTACTAATTAACAATTATTTTATTTCAGTTTCAGACAGAATTGTCAGAAAAGCCTTCTGGGTTGCCTTAATAGTGAATTTGACGAGGGAGTTTTGCGGTTGCATTGCAGTCTTGGTGTACGCCAGTCACATATTTGGTGAAGCAGGCAAAGACCCTAATACTTCCATCGCCTTGTCCCCAAACAAACAATCCATAATGTTAGCTGCAGTGCAAATTTTTGGATCCTTTTTGGCATGCCAACTTGTAGATAGAGTTGGAAGAAAGGTAAAAATCAGTGTATAATTTTTATTATGTAGAGATTAGAGTTGTTTTATTGTTTGAACGCGCTAATCTCTGGAACTACCAGTCGGATTTGAATAATTATTTTTTGATTTGATACCTAATTCTTGTTATAGGCTATTTATATAACATCACGCTACGACTCAAAGGAGCGGATCAGAAAAATTCAGCTAGTATAAGTCATTGTCATTAATTAGACCAAAAAAATTATATACGTCCTCAACTAACCTTTCCATCCTTTCCTAATTCCTTTTTAAAAAAAGTTAATGTGATGGTCTGTTAGGCCCTAAGTTGGGCCCTTTAGTTGGAACTTCCTCTCTCTCTGTCTTCCCTTGAATATTCCGGGAAACTTAGGTAAACCACTAAGAAAGTAGCACTCCCATGGTCCGCGCGGGTGAGAGGGGCGGGCGTGATTCTGCCATACACAATACCATAAGTTTCACGCGATATATCTGTTGTCGACGCGATCCACCTCAAAAATTTCAGAGTTCAAGCTATCCTTATACCAAATTTCATCAAAATCAAAAAGTCCGCAAAAGCCCGAGGTAATTCGCGTCGACAACAGACACATCGCGCGAAACCTCGCATCGTGTATAGCAGAATCACGCCCGCCCCTCTCCCCTCATGGACATGGGAGTGCTACATTCTCAGCGGTTCACCTATAGAAGCCTCAAAAATATATTAACAAATACTTTGTTTGTTGAAAGAAGTAAACTTGAAAAGTACTGGACTTCTTCCTCAGCGTGTATCCGTCCACTGATGGACGTAGTGCTGAGAAGCATTGCGCCACTTTTCCCTATCCTCAGCAGTTCTACTCCAAGCTCTACCTATCCTCCCTTTACGATGTAGTCACTCCAAATTCAGTGCTACATTATCACAGATGGACATAGGCTTTGTTTATTTTTAAAGTATAGTGTTCCGTAAGATATAGCAATATTTTAGTTTCTTTTCTTTCTTCACCGGTTGCCATACAGCTCCCGAAACCGTGTTACGGTTCCAGGGTACAAGTCTCCCTCGTTTAGCCGATGGTATTTGTTGGGTATTCTGTTGAGGTATATTTAGATGGAAAAGCCTCTAAGTGTGGTTTGTCGGATTATGTAGGTAGGTACATAAGTTTTTTTATTATAAAACCCATTGGTACATGGCCTGAATCCAGGATCGAACCCGTGATGTACCTAGTTAATACCAGACGCCTTAACCACCACTCGGCCATCGACACACCTTCCTCTTCCTATTTTAGTTTGATGTTTATTTTCTCTTACAGCCTCTACTAGCAGTGACAAGCGTAGTAGCTGGAGTTAGTATGAGTTTGCTCGGAGTATGGTTTTACCTTTTAACTATACAAATATACCTGCCAGGCTGGGTGCCTATCGTAGCGCTATGTATTTGTATATTTGCTGACGCGTCCGGTCTACAGCCGTTACCGTTCGTGATTATGACGGAAATGTTCAATTTTCAGGTAAGAACGATCGAAATAATTAAAATGTTTGTCACGAATTGGAAAATCTATACTAATTTTATGTAAGTTTGGATGTACTTAAGGGGCAATCTCTGAAACTTGTTGGACTGTAACAGGCTAAATTTTATCCCGGCAATCCTTCGGGACAATTCAACAATTGCCACGGGCAAAGCCGGGGCGGAAAGCTAGTGTAAAAGTGCACACTCATTCGTCCAATTGCCGGCGCGCCGCCATACGGTCCACCGAAATCGACCACAGACTCGTCCAATTCTTGTAACGAACATTCCGCCATCCGTTTTCAAATCGTTGTATTTGTGGTTGATTTCGATGGCCGGAACGATCTGTCACTCACACAGATATCCAGACGCCTTTGTTTAATCGAATCTTGTGTGTCTGTGTGAGTGAGTGAATTGCATTATAATCTAGATCGCTAATGTGTGGCCTGTGGCCTGTGTTAAATCTCAATTATACGGCTGGCCGGACCGAAAATTTTCGGTGAGATACCGGACCAGTGCGTGGGTTACTTTCGCCGCGATACTATCGCCCTGTGGAGATTGGCCCATAGAGTTTGTATCGAATTTGTTGGCACGGACGAGACTATCGCCGCGTTCTCTCGTCCGTGAACATGGCGCCTGATGACTAAGTTATTTATCATAACTTAAAATAACTAAGTATGATAGTAAATGAAGTCAATTAAAATTAAATAGTAATTATTATTACCTACCAATTATTAAATCGTTAAAATAATTATAGATAAATATCAAGTTTCCTTGTTTTTTTTTTATTTACAGTTACGTGGCACTGTAGCAACATTAATAATGGCAATATCTTTAGGAACAGATTTTGCTTTACTAAAATTATTTGCGCCGCTCAATTCCTGGATCGGTTACCATTCTACATTTTGGATATTCAGCGGAATATGTTTTGCAAACGTGTTCTATTTGATATGGTGCGTGCCAGAGACGAAAATGAGAAGCTTGGACGATATCTATGCGGATTTGGATGGGAAGAAGAAAAAACATATTGAAGATAACAATGTTTGATAAAAAACCTACACATCATCACGGCTTTTACACCTTCCGGTGTGACCAGAGGCACCAGTAACAGTGTTCAATATTGAAAGCTGTTGCTGCACTTAGAGCCCTATATCCATAAATTGTATGGGGATAAACTATTCCCAATTTCTCTGTAATTAATCCACCTAAGTCACTGTAATTTAGCATATAGTTACTTATTCAATACATCATCATATTACAGTGACACAGGTGGATTATTTACAGAGAAATTGGGAATAGTTTATCCCAGAAAAATATGTATATAGCTAGGAGCCTTAATGGACCTAGAATCCTAGATGTGTCACTTCCTGCCTGGCCCTTTCCCATTTTATTTGGGGTCGGCTCTCCGTATCATGCGTCTCCAGGTAGCTCGGTCCTGGGTCGTCTCTTGGTTGACTTGGGCTTCTTTGAGGTTCTTATTTACTACGGACATCCATGTGATTCGGGGTCTTCCTCGATCTCGGGGTTTAGTTTCGATATCTGTTACTTTTAGAATAAGTGCAAATGCTTTACGTAGCCTTTAATTAACTCAAAATGGGTGCTTACTCTTAGCAGAAATATTATATTTAAGTGTATTTACAAAATTCGTAACTATGTAATGCAATGTATGTAGATATCTCGGGGCATTTACAGCGTGATCAAACACTACAATGTCCAAATTTAAACTGATGTTTAAAAACCTATTGAATTATTTTTGGTTTGTCGAGCTATAATATATTATGTACATCTTTAAAGTAGCTTTACGTGCTCGAAGGTCAAATACGACGGGTCTGCCAATGATGGGTCGGGCAAAGACATTGTATGGTTGGACATTCTCGGGCCGGGCATTCCTTGGTTGACCATTGGTGCGGGCCCGTCGTTTTTGGCCTTCATTGTCGAGAGTCTTAATTTAATTTTGATAGCAACATAAATGCAAGGTGTTGCCGATTATTTAATTAAATTAGATGTTTAGGTAGTCTTTTAAAATGCCATTGAAATTATATCTCGCCTCTCGCTGCCATCATCGGATTAAACAAAACGTTGCATTTCTGTTGCTATCAAAATTATTAAAACTGAAATGAAATCAAAGCCACAATTGGAGTTTTGAAAAAAGATTTTATTATAATAAATAACCATCTTAATACAAATTACAAAAGCAATCATTTTATCGACAATTTTAAAGTAAATATTATTCTTTGAGGTGAAATTTTCAAACACAATAAATTATAATCAGTATCCTTATCAAGTATAAAAGTAACCAATTTTTTTTTCTTTTTTCTTTTCAATTTCAAGAACATCAAAGAACAATATAATTGAAAGTCCTATAATTCTTATTTACAAATTAAACACAAAATACTTAACATATACGCTAAAGAATATGTTAATTCATAAACTAAAAGAAATATCTAACGAAACAATGACAGAAGTATATACATACTTTCACAAAATTTTTACTAATATTACAAATCGGAAAGTTTTTTGAAAAATGTTGTTTTAATTGATGTGATATGTTTGCTTTTTTTATCAATATTTGTTCATTTTGAGGTGAAACTTCTTTAGACAGGGTAGAGAAAAATTTTCGTTACGCGTATGTAGGTACATAAGGTTTTTTTTTAGAAAATACAAATCGCGTTCCCATTAAAATTTAATTAATATTTATTTATTATTTAATTATGTTAAATAGATAATTTAGTATATTTAATTCTTAATTATAATAAGCCAAAGAAGTTTCATTTCTTACGCGTGTACACTATTATATTATAATTACGTTTTTTTTATTTGAGTTTGAAAAATGTATGGGCAGAAACATACACTGCCGATTATGTGATATGACGCTGTCAACGCTAAGATCTGAATGCAATTAGACTCATATTGGCTTGTACGTGACAATTTCATCGTTTTGTATTTTAATTTATATTAGAATTTCAAATAAATGTACCAAGAGAAACTTCTGTATGTCATTAGTAGATACTATTGTTTCTTCTGTTGCGTGAGCTACCTTTTATATGAAGATATTAAATGTTGTATTTTAAGGTTAATTTATTTTAAAAAAAAGACTAGAATTTACATGAAATAAAAAGGGGGTTTGTGTTTAAAATGTAAATTAAATGTTTTTTAAACAAATTGAATTTTTATTTAGTATTTTGAAGCTGAAAATGGAAGACCGGTTTAGATACCCAATCGAAATGGTATATTTAAGCGAAATACTACCATGCATACGACGTACTTTTGCAAATCGTCTATTTTACATGCCCTGTGCGTTGCTCCATACAATGAGTAGGTTACATTTTCGAGTACAAAATGGTTTTTGAAACCCAATAGGACCCCACCCGACTGCAAGACGTCACAAAATTCGAATAAAAATGATTCATTTAAAGAACCTCAAAAATGGATTAAATTTAAATTTGTCTACTTCACAGTCCACGAAATTAGTCCCTATAGAATGCCACATAGCGATAGCAAAGATAATAACACATCAAAAATTACAGTAAGGTAAGTTCATAATAGCTCACCGATTATGCACACACTGGTAATATTTTACTATGACTCCAATCGTAAATTCCAGTTACGCCAGCGTCAAAATTAACTCAGTTCAGAACAAAGTAGGTGCTGTTAAAACGCCCTTACACCAAATTTTGTGACATCTGTCACTTTTTAAAACTGATAAATATGTGTACAATGATTTTGAAAGTGCAGATGTCGGTTTTTATGTGCCCTACGAAGCACAAGAAGTAATTTAATAAAAAAACTAATAGTCCCAGTAGTGATATTTCAATAAATTCAGTGAACTGTAGTCTGTCAAAATTAACTTGATCGGTATGACAGCGGAATGACCGATAGGTAGGAATTTAAATTTATTTCATACTAGCTTCCCGCCCCCGGCTTCGCCCGTGGATATTTTCGTACTAAATAAAATATAGCTTATATTATTCAGCTTTCTAGTTGTGAAAAAAAATTTAGATAGATTACCCCCTACATCCAAACTTAATATTAGTATAGACTCAATGATCGGTGACAAAGGTGCTTCTAAGGTCTGTTTTCCTAGCCTTAGTCTTATTTGGTAAACAAACTTTGAATGTCGAAATTATTAAAAGACTTATATTAATAATTTTACATTTGCAGAACTAATAATCATATTTTTTAAACTGTCTAAAAAAAGGACTCTTGTAATATCTGATCAATATGAGGTAAATTATGCAATTAACAACAGGTACTTGCAGTAAGCTCCAGGAGAAAGTTTTAAAAACAAACATTCAGGTGGATGCAAAATTTTTATGGATTTAGTGGACGAACCGTATTTTTTTTTTAAATTTAGAATGTAAAGAAAAGACATTCAAATATTGACATCTTCTGTCATCGTTACAAATTTATTTCCATAATTTACAAGTTCTGAATAACTTGCTTTAAATAAATTGTCAACTAAGTTATTTATCCGTATTTCCATGTTCTTAATTTAAACATTTTGACAGCTGTCATGCGGACCAAGCTATATTTACGTATTTATTAAAAAATATTTCAAGCATTAAAGCGCTTAGATTTCATCCACCAAAGTCATCGCTCCTCATACAAAAATTAAAAAAATATCTACGACACATAATTTCGATACAGTTGCACAAAATATCAAATTGCAAAACTTCAGACAAACGAAAAAAACAGCAGATTTTTTTAATAAATTTCTAAATTACATTGGAATAGTCGTGAGTATTATCTACACAATTCTAGAAAGGTTCACATAGACTTTTCAAACACAAACAAAACAATTTTTTGTAGGGCCAGTTAGCAAGGGTCAAAGGTAAAATTTGACAATTTTTTTTTTATTTATCATGTCAAAATATTGTACGTACATACTAATAAACATAGTTTAAGAACTAATTAGTTATAATATGTTTTGTAACACTGTAACTTCAGAATATAGAATAAACCAGAATCTGCATGTATAAGTCGTACCATTAAGGACACCCATACAAATTGTTCCATGTGATACTGTTCGGCTCAAGTTATTTGATGCGAAAGATACAAAGCGTCTTGTGACCAAAAAAATACGCGATTTTCCTCTCGATTTACAAGTATTTATTAATCCAAAAAAGATACCATCAAAATCGTTTCAGAAAAGTCGTTGAATATATAATTTTAAACTCTGTTATTACACCTATTCTATGTTCTAATGCAATTTTCTTTTAACTGGTTATTTTCATTTAAGAGTACTTTTTTAGCCTCAGTTTGAATAACTAATGCGGTTTCTGATATATTCTGTATTCTAATTATGATAAAGTGACAAAAGATTATATTACTAAATTTTTGACCAACTGCAGTTAATATTGTCCTATTTAAATATCTCGCTTCAACCTTATACAATACTTAATCGTTTATAGTGGAGTATGTAAACATTTTGATCGAAAATATTTTATGATTTAACGCGACCCCATGGAAAATGTTTGTTCTGGTGAATAAAACAAAAGTCTAAAATGTCTACTTCCGGAATTGACCGCAACCTCTTTTTTTCACTATTTTGGGGTATTTTGGACAGTTTTAGGGGAAGTTCGTAAAAAAAATTGCTATCTCCAGTTGTATTGGGAATTAAGAAACCAAACTGGAACCCTTTTATTGTCAATGTTTAAGGAACCCCCAGTTCAAATTTCAAGTTAATCCGACCTCCCCCCTCCGCGTAACAGATATATATACATATAAATGCATGGGAACTTGCGTGTCGGCCAAATCGGAGAGTTTTCAACCGATTTGGCTGAAATTTAGACTGAAGGTAGGTTTTATGCCCTTAAAACTGCCCCTAAATGTTAAGTTAAAGTATTGAATATTTTCCGAGAAATTCAAGTTTAATTAATTTTTTTAGGTAATTTTCAAATTGAGATATCTTATGTTATTTTCATCCGATTGACATCTGCTTGGCGTCAAAATGTAGGTATCGCATATACTTTTACGTGGTAATCATCGTTTTTAGGGTTCAGTACACAAAGGGTAAAAACGGAAACCCTATTACTAAGGCTCCGCTGTCCGTCCGTATGTCTGTCACCAGGCTGTATCTCATGAACTGTGATAGTTAGACAGTTGAAAATTTCACACTTGATGTATTTCTGTTGCGGCTGTAACATCAAATACAAAAAAATAGAATAAATAAAATATTTAAGGGGGCTCCCATACAACAAACGTGATTTTTTTGTTCGTTTTTGCTCGATATTGATAACGGCAACAGAATATTTAGTTATATATTCACTTTAAAAATAAATAATTTAATTAAAATAAAATTAATATTTAAGGGGGGCTCCCATACAACAAACGTGATTTTTTTGCCGTTTTTATAGATAATGGTACGGAACCCTTCGTGCGCGAGTCCGACTCGCACTTGGCCGGTTTTTATACTACATTATCAATATGATATTAATATATATTTTTTTTACCATAAAATAATCATGAAATGCGCCTGTGAATGCAAATATGCAATTGTAAATACGTGTCAATGTGTTTGTATGTGTGTATGTAAGTAAGTGTACGTATATTATCACGTAAAAGTATATGCCAATACCTACATTTTGAAAATTAGCTAAAAAAATTACTTAAACTTGAATTTCTCAGAAACTATTCAATATTTTAACTTGAAATTTTAAGGACAGTTTTGAGGGTATCAAACCTACCTTCAGTCCAAATTTCAGCCCAATCGGTTGAAAACTCCCCGAGTTAGCTGCCACGCAAATTCCCATACATTTATAATATGTATAATAATACTACTATATATAGTCCGGTCAACAAGGCAGTCAACATGGATGAACCGACCGTCACGAGACGTCAAGTGTCGTCATACCAACACGCCACCTTATATACAGTCACCGACACACCCAAGTTTTTTTATTTACTCCCAGTGCTTAATTAATAAAAGTTGTCCACATTAAACAGAACAGGTGGCAAACCTGTTGCTGCATTTATGGACCTAGATATGTCATTTCTTTAACAGACGAAGTATTTTTATAAGAAGTGTGGACGCTAGTCCGCTATCGAATCAATTTTTATAAGGTTTGTCATATATACCCTTCGTTGACCGGACTATACTCGCAATATTTAATACTATAATATGATTCCGAATGTTTTATAACTGCATGTATAGGAACACTGACTTTCACAATAAACCAATAAAAGTTTTACTCCCTTTACAATATTGATTGTTAGATTTGTTAGAGCGAGACGAAACATTGTATAATTTTCTACAACGTGTATTACTAAGACTGTTTAATATATTTTTTTTTTACTTAATTAAATATTGTATTGGGTATATTTTGTTCGTCTTTATTTCTAAATACCACTGAAACATGATTATGGCTATGCCAACTTATAACTGAAATGAAATATGTAATTTCTGCCTCCCTCGCAATCACGTTAAGTACGCGTATTACAGCGCCACAACTGTAATTATTCATTTCGACACTAGTAGTAACAATTTTTACATTTAGCTAGTATTTATTAAACAAGAACAGCTTATAAAAATAAAAACTCTAATCCTTAAATAACTTAAGTGTTATTCTTAGAATCACGGAAAACTAAATCAATTAAATTGTTATTAAAATATATTTTTAATGTTATCAGTGCCTATGAGTTTGCACGTTTGACAGAAATTGTCAAAATTTTTTACTTGCAAAAATAGTCCTTATAGATAACCGATTGTCATTGATTGATCAGCGCTTGTCAAAAAAAAAGTTGTGTTATAATGCTTAATTTTGCATGAAACTACGCCTAAAATAACGCTTAAGAATAAACTAAGCTAAGAAAAGCTAGCATGAGTTTTTTTGAGGGAATTTCAATGAAAATTCACGAAACTTAAGAAACTCGTACTAGGAACTCAGAGATTTAAACTGATGTTACTTTTACCCTTGCTAGTTAACCGCCACAAACCGACCAATCAAACATCCCCCGCTATTATACTACTCTCAACAATTTGTTCTACAACTTCGACTGGCGTCTTCTCGCTTTCTTCTACCCTGGTACTTTCGCTTTGCGCTTCCTTCTCGTCTTTAATTTCGGCTATTTCTTTGGACTCCGTTCTCTCGACGGACGGTCGGCTGTCGTTCGATATCGAACTGGAGGTGAGGCTGTTTGGTTGGGAGGGCTCTTTGCTTGGCGGCTCCTGGGAACTTCTGCTCTCCTGAGATTTCTCCTTGACAGCGTCTGTAAAAATGTAGTTGGGATATTTCATTTTAAGGGCAAACATTTTGGCCTGGCTCTTACGGACGATATTCACCAAGCGCAGACAAATTGAATACCTACATAAAAACGCTTATAATTTATGTATTAGAGACAGGATCTACACAATTCTTTTCTACATCATTTTGTTATATCTCTAACGGATTAGATAGCATACGCCATTAAAACTAGCTGGGACTAACTTTTTCCCCGACTTGATTCACTTATACTGTTAATGCTCAGCTCCTAAACATGATAGGTAAATTATTACTCGTAAACCTTCTCGGTGAATCAACCTATCTAATAGAGAAAACCGCATCAAAATCAGTTCAGTAATTTTTGCGTGAAAAGGGCACAGACGCGGCGGGGGACTTTGTTTTAATGTAGATTAGATTCAAAATGGGTGTATTTTTGACTGCACACCGATTGTCAAAGGCTTTGATTTGACGGTATGTAGAACACGGTTCTCGAAAAGTAATCTATTTCATCATAAGAAAAAAAAAACAATTTCAATTAAGGCTTCCCCAGACATTGATTTATCAGTCGGGATATTGGCGTTTGCGTTTTTCCCGCAAAGACGCATCTCCAATCTCCATTCGACTATAATTCGATTCGTAATAGTCGTATACATCGAATTCCGTTAAACCGACCAATAAAGATTTTGATAACTTTTTTAAAACAATGATGAATAAATTTTCTTGTCCCATAGATGTCGCTAGTCACTAGAATGTCATTATATCAAATCCTGTATAATTCAATTTAATTTAGTGCTATAATATATATTTAAATTGTGCACTTAGTGAAAATGAATAGGTGCTTACAATAAATTATTAAGTTAACTACCTATTTATAAAATTAGATTGTTAAATTTACTTTTAAAAAATTGTCTTGCATAACTAGAACTAAACCCTCATATATGTAGTACATTACATGATTTCACTAATCGATTTTTTTTATGAATGTGTCCAAAAGAATAACTACAATTTAACTAATAATTGAAAATAAAATATAGTACTTGTTTAATGCAGTCGTGAGTTAAGCCAAGCTTGCATGGAAATCTTAGCCCAGAATATTTCTAGAGAAGGAAGGAAATGTGTTAGTAGGAAAAGGATTAAGCAATTTCGCATGGCAAAACGGTGGAAAGGATGGACGTGATTTTTCGCACGGTGTTAGTAGAAGGACAGGAGAGTAAAATAGGCTAGTTTTTATCCCGGAAATGTTTATGTAAAATCCACAAACAAACACACTTTCACATTATTATAATAATTAGTTAAAGACTAGTTAGGATCGCCAAATAGACAATAGTTCATCGAGTAAAAAAGTATTTTCTATGTGGGCGCGACTCGCGGATTACATTTTGTTCTGCCAGTCGCGCGCATTCATGGACCAACCACCTTCGCGAACTGAAAGTGGCAAGGTAACATGTCTTCTTCTCTATATAAAAAAAGAATAGTGCATCGATGTGCCAAATCCCATCCTAACTCATTCGGCCGTCATGACGTGAGCGACTAACAATAAAGTTAGGACGTCGTGATTGTTGTATTTTATTTCTAGTCGGTTATTTCCCTAATTTCCATACTTAAATTTAATTCAAACTTTATGATAAGAAAGTTTTTACCTGTACTGCGATTATTTGGATAGGGTTTCCTTACGAACATATTCTCGACGATCCTGTCAATGTTGTCCTTCTCTGTCGAATTGGAAGACCTGTTCGTGTGAAAGAGACAAAAGTATATTAATGTTATCATATTACACACACACAAACACACCTTCACGACCTCTATACCTTGCGGTGTGGCCAGAGACACCAGACAACAGTTGTCCACAATGAACAGAACAGGTGGCTAGCCTTAATGGACCTATCTGTTATTATTACGAAATGTTGAGAACTTGCCCTCCGAAGCACGAGGAGTCGATTAAAGCACATATTCTTAAAGAAAATTGGTGCTTAGCTTTTATTTTGGAACGAGTGGGAATCCGTCTGAACTTCTAAAAATAACAGATACCTAAGTCTGTTAAAGTGACACATCTGGGTCCATTAAGTACAGCAACAGGCTTGCCACCTGTTCTGTTTAATATGGGCAACTGTACTAGACACTGTTACATGTGTCTCTGGGCACACCGCAAAGTATAAAAGCCGTGAACATGGGTGTGTGTTATCATATATCTAGGCGTACCTATCCAAGGTCGGCTTAACTATAGGTATCGCGGCGCTGAGTCGTCTCTGGGCGCGCGGCATTTGCTCCTGCTCCGCCGGACTATAATACGTCACCCCGCTAGCTGTCGCCTGCGAAATAATACACAAGTAAGAATCAGAAGATTGTAGAAGGTAAACATGTCAATAAGACTACGGATTTGGCCGACTATCCGACTAACAACTAATCGGCCCCAAAATTACAGATTATTTGTATGAGTCGACTATAAAAGCGACCGGATAGTCGGCTTTATCGTCTAGTCGTCGACTATTAAAAAAGTAGAAAATTATTATATTCTTAAAAAAATTAGTCGTCAAAATCGGTATATATTTCATCGAGATATAAAGAAAAATAGACTTATAAGTCAGTTTCTTCATTTTTTTTGTAAAACTAGTGAACCAATTATTATGCGAAATAAAATGGGACCAATCCGGAAGAATTATCTGTCGAATAAAAAAGAAATCATACAATTCGGTTCACAATTACTGTAGGCCAGTCTGGCTATTTTGAGCTGTATGGAAATTTTTCGTAACCGTTATACAGCAAACGAAGATATGTAAAAAATCGAAAATATTCCGTAGAATTCAATGCACTATTTTTAAAACAACTGACATTAGGGGAACTTATATAAAATGGCGGCCAAAGTTGTTAATAAACACGTTTTATTTCGTTTTAAAAAAAAATTGCCTTTATTTAAAAAAAGTTTAATACACAAGTTCTGGAACTATTTATTTCGGATCGGTCTAGATGTCAATAAATTGTAAAATATATTATTTATTTTTAAAAAAACCGTAAAAAAATTGCATTATTTTGAAACGCCCGTATCTCTTTGAAAAAATAATATGGACCGTGAAAATGTAACCCTAGACAAGCCAAAAAAGAGCGTATTTGCAAATTTGAAAAATATTGAAAAGATTTTGCAAAAATCTGATTTTTCTAAAAAAAAGCATTTTTTTAAATTCCAATAAATCACAAAAACGTGGCTTTTTAGATTTGTCTCTGGGCTTAAAATTTTCTTTAATAGTTGCCGTTATATGTGCGAGTATTGATCGGTAATATCGGTTTTATTTTTTTGTTCCAAAAACGTAATTTATCTTTAATAGTTAAAATTGTATAAAATTGACGTTTACGCGATGTTATAGCTGGTATTTTTCTGCAAATTTAAAAAACAATTTTTTTCCTCACCGACATTCTGGAGCTAAGATTTTTTTTTGCTTTGAAAAAAATCCTGTGGCGCCGTTTTTTAATATTAATAGCTAAAATTTATATGAGTTAAAGTTCATAATTTATAGTTGAAATAAAAAAATACGAGAACTCGATTGGCCGTCGCTGAGCACTGCAAAATTTATCACACACAAGAGCTTAGCGCTGTGGTACCATACTTCAGCTCTAGCGGTGGAGTAGGGGGGGAGAGCCGACCGAGGTCGCATGTATATGAGGGACTGTCGCGACGCGGTTCCTGCATTTTTCCGAAAAATATCCATTTTTCGACCGATATTTCGCATATTACCGATCAGTTAATGAAGCGCGCAAAACTCGCACATGTTACGGCAACTATTAAAGAAAATTTTAAGCATAGACACGATTATAAAATGTCACGGGTTTATGAGTTATAGGAATTTTAAAAAAACACTTTTTTTTTTTCGAAAAATCAAATTTCTGCAAGATCTTTTTAATATTTTTAAAATTTAAAAAAATACGCTCGTTTTTGGCTTGTTAAGAGCTAAATTTTCACTATTTTTCAGTTTCAAAATTTTTTTGTTTCAAAGAGATACGGGCGTTTTAAAATAATACGATTTTTTTCGTTTTTTTTTTTAAATAAATAATATATTTTACAATTTATTGACATCGGACCGGACTAGACCGATCCGAAATAAATAGTTCCACAACTTGTGTATTAAACCTTTTTAAAACAAAGCTTATTTTTTTTTTAAAACGAAATAAAGTGTTTTTTACCAACTTTGGCCGCCATTTTCTATAAGTTCCCCTAATGTCAGTTGTTTTAAAACTACGGAATATTTCCGATATTTGACATATCTTCGTTTGCTGTATCTTGATTTTGGTCCAAAAAATTTACACAGACTGGCCTACTGACGGAGTAAGCGATGTTCATACATAAATAAAAAAAAATACGGTCCGAATTGAGAACTTTCTCCTTATTTTTTTGGAAGTCGGTTAAAAACATACCAAATAAGTGTCTGGCATTTTAGTACCATTTATTTTCAGTTTCCCGGCCTTTTTACCGACTAATTGTCGACTAGTCGCCGACTATAGAAGTAGCCGGTAAGGTATAAAGGTAGATCCCTAATGTCAATGCGTTCCAATTACAGTTTATTAATGTAACCAATAATAGAAATACGGCCAAATAACTTAGCAGACAACTTAAAGAAAGTTATTCAGAATTTACGAACTATCCAATTTGGTCGGTTTATTTATAGTATACCTACTTATGAAAATTACTTGTAACGATGACTGAAGTTGTCACCCAAGGGGGTGAAATGGAGTGAAAACGTTGTATTCCTATTCAGTTAGGTACGTCATGTCAATACGTTCCCTTCTGATAATCTTCCAAACAGTTTAATGAAAAAGTGGTGACTCCAACGTGAGGAATACCTACTGATAAAATGTTAACAAATATACAACTCGACTGACGGAAATTTTATTTTTATCTCGCTCATTAGCTACTATCCCATAAAATGTGTGAGCGAGACGCAAATAGACGGTCAAGCAAATTATTTTATAGTAGTTGCGCTGTAGCATGGTGCGGGTGACAGCTCATTACGGCTGTCAATCTGACTTTACTAGTGTGGTGATATTGTACAAACGATTTTTTTTAAAGTCGATAAAAATATCGATAATCATGAATTTGAAATTATGTTTTATTCCAAATAATTGTTTATGTAACTAAGTACACTATTATTGCCGTACAATAATATTTAAAATCCCTACAATTTAGGTTAATGCCAAATATGACTTCTAAAACATATACAAATAAAAATATATAAATTAACAAGTCACGCAAGCCGTTTTAAATTAAAATTAAATGACGCGATGTACGTTATTTTACCCTATAAATATCGACATATCCATCATCCTATGACATCCCATCACTAATTGAGACGGTTACGTTTCGTTACACGCATAAAACTTTTAATTTATTTTTTTTAAATAATAACATAAATTTTATTGTGGTAGGTAAAATTTATTTCATTTAATACAGTTAATAATTATATATATTTTATACTGATAAAATTTATTGTGTAGTTGAATTATATTATAATATCTTAGATAGCAGTAACTTTCACACGTGAAACGTCACCCGCACCATGCTTCAGCGAAACTACTGTAAGTGACGTGAGTTAAGGGTTATACTTACATAGTTGTGATGCGGATACAGTTGGTGGGGGTAAGGGGCAGGTGGCGGCGGTTGGGAATACATTGCCGCTCCAGTATACACCGCCGCGTTGTTACTTCCCTGCAAAACGATCAATAACATTTTTCATCAATGATAAATTATATTAAGACTATCGGTTGCCCGCGACTTTGTACGCGCAGAAAATACATTTTCACCATACAAACTTCAACACACCATACATACTTTTTTAGGGATTGTTTTGGTTGTACGTGTTTTATTATTGTGTAGTCAATTCTATTGAGGTATTTTGAGACCGAAAGGCCAATTTTACGGATTATACAAGGATTTTATTAAAAATATATTGATATATACGTAGTGACCGGGCAAGGAACTAAAATCAAGCCCCCACCATCATGGTATTCATTCATCAATTCTCTCAACGCTTTTATCATTTGGAACCGCAACTTTCTCTAGCTTTGTCTCCATTGGACATTATCTCCTTATTTCTCTAACGGTGTAGATATTTTTCTCTTCTCGCGGTAGACAAAATTCATCGCCATGCCCAGACAGCAGTCTTTACATTTATATCCCTCTCATATATCACTTCAAACGACACTCATAAATAGACTACTGAACAGTAGGTCTTACTTATTATATACTAGCATTCCGTCCCCGGTTTCGCCCGTGGATATAACAAAATAAAATATAGCCGATAGCACTCAGGGATAATGTAGCTTCCTATTGGTGAAAGAATTTTCAGAATCGGATGAGTAGTTTGAGAGATATGGCAGAGCTAGATATCAAATCACGTTTTCTTGCACTATAAATAAAATAGCACACAACCAATATTAACGAACCTGCATATACTGCGCAGGCATCATCGCGGGCGGCGCATAACCTTGGGCTGGTGGCAATTGACCTGAAAACAAGAGCACACCATTTTACGAAAATCCCTATGTAAAATTTTAAACCTTGTCCGTTTGTAAAATCGGCGACCGCACTTAAGCCTGTTACTTAAGCCTTACTTAAACTTTAAACAGTTACTTAAGCCTGTTAAAAAGTGACACATCTTGACCCATTAAGTGCAGTAACTTGATAAATTAATGAAAAATTAGCAAAAATTTGACGACGTTACTGTGTTTTTAGTAGTGTAAGGTATAAAGACATTGAAGAAGGCAAAGCAAAAACACAGAAGTAAACAAATATGAAATTGAACATTTTCACCGTACATTGCCGAGCGCCGATTCGCAATCGTAACCAGCTTCACTATGAAAGCCCGGCTTATTTCATTCAAATCGCTATATATACAATGTAAATTATCTATAAATTATGTTTTTGCATAGGTTAGTTAGTTGTGCAAACAAAGCCCAGTTGCAATTGCAAGCCCACAAGTTAGAGCGAGACAAATATAAGGTCTCAACAGAATGATAAACTTGACTCAATGACGTAACACATTTTGTTTTTAAATATATTACAAGATTCTGGATTGGGGCCACACTTTAATTGGGAGATTTGAATATTCTTTGAGACACACTTATGATTTTAGTAGGGCAGACGAGCTTTTTAGCTTATATGAAGGTACTATCCCCATGTTTTAAGTAGTGCGCACGTTGCATCGCATGGTTGCTAAATATCTGTACCCGCCTTCCTTTGTTACCGAGCAATATTATATCACAATTCGTTTGTCGGTAGCGGAAAATCTACAATTTCTCACCAATAGAATGCGGCGGCTGTATATTATGCAATGGATGTCCATGAGCGTGAGGGACTAATTGCTGCTGATCCAGCATGTTGATTCGTACCTGCGATAAATATTGCAACATTAAAGATTGACTGGTAGTGGATTATTAAAGTGGTGCATAACAAGAGTTATTGAAAACGCAGTTTCAAACACTAAATTAAAAATCACGAAAAAAATAACTAAACAAAAAATACGGCAAAATATCATAGATAATTCGATATGTCAAGTAAAAACTAAGGTATGTTTTTTTATATTTTTATTTCAAAGTTAAACTATTTTTAAAAAACGAAAGCGAAACAACACTGAGTCCTGCGATTTACAAAGCGATTTCTGATTTATTCAAAAACTTTTGATGGCAATCTCTAACACTCAGTTTCTGAAAGTCTAGTCTAAGATAATCAATCAGATATGAGTTAAATAACAACAGCTTGCAGCATGCATAGCAAGCAGCAACAAAACCATACATGATCAATAGTTTACTAAACATAATAGTTGACTAGCCCTCAGAAATTAAACATTAGTGTAAACTATGAAAAGATTTTTAACCAAATCAGAGGTCGCTTTCAAAACTCAGTTGGTAGATTTTGCTTATTTCCATTTCTCCACTCTCCATTTCCATGGCTCTATTTTTTTATCAAATCGCCTAGCACCAAAATAATATCCAAAAAATAATACCTGTTGAGGTAGTTGTTGCGGTGGTAGTTGTTGCTGCCCGTGCTGTGTCGGCGGTGGGAGGGGCGCAAGTGGAGGGGAGGGGCCGTGCGGACTACCCGACACCTGGTTAGCGCGTACTACCTGCTGACAAACAAAATATATTTACAAGTTTCCATTACCAACCCGCATCTTTACCAACACTATGCGACGGGCACCTTTTTAACTATCGTTTCGCCCGTGGAATTTTAAGAAACGGGAAAAAATACTATAACATATAAATTTTATTTATTTAACCATTTTATTTTACAAACAAACACACGCATTATGCTACCAGTATAGATTTTGAGCGTAAATACACTGAAAGTAAAATTAATACCTGATGAACGAGTTGAGGCTGGGTGTGAATCTGCGTAACCGGACTGCCTTGGTGCTGAGTGACGGGCGGCGGCGTAGGCTGATATTCTGGAAACATATTGAATAAGTCAAGTAGTGATAAAAAGTGTCTGAACCCTCAATGTTTGCAACATAAACCTATCAACAATATTACTATGCTATATACTATCTTTTAGTCATTGCTGCTGGCAAGCAACAACTGGCCTAGTCATACTAAGCGCCCAGGACTAGCGAACGAAACACTAAATTTTCTGAAATTGTACGATATTCTATGCAACAGATATGAAGTCAGCGCGAGCCCTGGGCGCTGTTAAATCTGGTTTCTAAAAGGCCTTCACACACCATACCGACGACATTAAGTGAAAGAGGCATGCTACGAGTTCGTTGACGCTCAAACGAAAGTTGGAGATGAGCCAATAGGTGTACAAAGGCAATAATACCTCGGCCCCAATCTACCTCTGCTGAGATATTTTAGCAGAATACGCAAGTTTTGCGTCAGCTTTGTCCAATAAAAATACAACAGAATAAAAATGTACCTGGTGTAGTAGTCGGTATGAATCTAGGTTGCGGTTGCGGCGAGTAAGTGTCCGGGAGCGGTCGCTGACGCATCGTGCTGTATCGCTTGATGCCGGGGCGTCCCTCGCTCGCTGTCAAACGTAATATAAAATTATTATTATTATGTAACTCTAAATTCACGGGCATAACACCCGGGAGAGAGAGAGAGAATGAGAATTAATTTTTAATTTGTGATTATTAATAGATAATAGACAGACATAAAACTGGTATAATTAACTATTATAGGGGGCGTTGGAGTTTTTTTTCTTGTAAAGGGGGCGGTAGTCCATAAGAGGTTGGGAACCTATGATCTAAAGTGTTGTGACTAAAATCATTTCTTATGCACCTCTCTCTACACCATCCCTAAGGAATATACCTTCCAATTTTCATATTCATATCTTCAATGGTTTAGGCTGCGCATTCATTGTAAGTCAGTCAGCGACACGACAGTAATTTTTTTTTGTGTAATTTGCACCATTGTCCTATCAGAAGTCATGCCATCATATCATTTATATTTTTTTTGCTGAGTGAATTTAAGGTTAAGTAGATCATATCACACCCTATTTAAGTGAAGACTTGACAGGAAATGTCTACCTTGAGTTAGTCTTCTTATTAAATAGTATAAATCAATATGCAATATGCTATCAATGTACTGTAATCCCGTGACACAAACCTTGCGCCTGCGTCGACGGCTGTGCTCCGCTCGAGGTGTACGCCGGCAACTTGGAGGGGGGCCCTTGGGGCACGCGGCTATTGGTCTTCACCTGACCGGGCACCTGTGGGAAAATACATGTCAGTTTATCAATCAAGATTATGTGCTTAATAAACGTCTTGTGCTTCGGAGGGCAAGTGAATCCGACTTCTTCTAAAAAATAAAAGAAAAAACGTCTGTTAAAAGAAGTGACACATCTAGTTCCATAAGTGCAGCAACAGACTTGCCACCTCTGTTTAATATGGGCAACTGGTAAAAAGCGGTCACTGGTACTGGTCTCTCTGGACAGACCGCAAGGTGTAAAGGTGTGTGCGTAGTAAATTCCATTGGATTGTCTCCTGTCTACCCCTCCTAAGATAAATGGTGATGATCTTTTTGTATGTACCAATGGAGGTGTAAAGCGGTAAATCACCGAAAAATGTTTTAAGACACATTTGGTGGGGAGTATCGGAGGGAAGGTCGTCTACCTAGTACTAACCCCCGTACCACTGTATTTTTCTGTCGTTTTATTGTCGCAACGGCTTTTATTTGATATGAAGACTATTTTCCAGGAAATTAGACGTCCTAGAAACACATTTAGAAACAATACAATTAACCATTTTTCTAGAGCTCTATCTCTGGGCACAAAACGATGCCGACGGAACCTTAGGTAACTTATTAATCGCCTAATGGTCAATCTTATGGCCAAATGAACAGAAAATTGGCGGAGGCAAGCCCGCCTATGGGACCTCCTTAGTCTTAGTACTCTAAGGTGATGATAGATAATACGAACCATCATCGGAGGTGTTTTCTTAATCTGCGACGCAGTTATCTGTGGTGTCGGCACGGGTCTCTGTTGCGCTACTGGCCCAGTGGTCACTTTCCTTTGAGATTGAGTACTGCAAAAAACATTATACAGACTGTGATATGAATTTAGATAAACATAACATCATTTGTATCAATTGTATCTAATACATTAGAGACGGTATTTGATATCTATATAAATAATTTGATATCTAATATAAATAAAAATTCAATGCTATAGGGAACGACTGGATCCATTTGGCCACATTTTTTTAAATGCAATAACATCACGCTACGACCCAAAGGAGTGGAACAGTAACCATGACGTCAACCAATCAGAAATTTCCATGGGCGAAGCCGGAGCGGAAAGCTAATCTATACTAATATTATAAAGAGGTAAAGTTTGTAAGTTTGGATGTAGGAGGTAATCTTTGAAAATCCTTTCACTAATTGGAAGCTACATTATCACCGAGTGCTTATAGGCTATATTTATTTTGTTCGAAAATATCCACAGACGAAGCCGGGGGCTGAAAGCTAGTAATACACACCTCACATTATTAACATTAGTATTAATAGTCAAATTCTCAATTGCCGGCAGCTTGTCATTGACCACATGCTTCATCTTATTCTTGCCCAACGGTATGACGCTGGACTTGGCGTTCATGTTCCTTGATGCGAAATTCTGTTTGTTCACAGTAGGCTTGGATGATTTGATGGAAGCGTTACGGCGGAGCGGAGTAGTTCCATTTTCTAGAGACTCGTTGGAGTCGTTTGGCTGAGATCTGGAGCGGGGCTGTCTGCCTTTTTTACTAAAAGATAATATTATGTTGTTTAATATGGGCAACTGGCTAAAAGTGGGCACTGTTACTCGTGTGTGTAAGTTGATGCTGAAAATTATCATAATCCCTGAAAATTTAATCAATCTATTTGGAGACTGTCCCAACGACAGATTCTAAAATTGGTTATTAATGACACAGTATGATAACAAATCCCAATTAAAATGCAATTAAGATGTTGCACAGACAAACACTCCAATTTCTTTGTCTATAAGGGGTAAATAGCGATACTAGGCATGCATGAACTGCAAGCACCTGTATGAACAAATCCAATGCATACAATGATACCTTCGTCTGTTACCCTGGTAGGCAGAGAGAAAGGGCGCCGCTTCTCTCGATCTTTACATACTTGCAGCCGCGACTGTGTAATGTGCATATATACTTTCAAGTATGTTACCCTGGTAGCAAGAGACGATAGAGAGCCACTTCTTGGTCGTCCTTGAGTAAACTAAACAACAGTATAAAACCCCTCACCCCACCCTCCTGGCACTCTTGTCCAGTTCCGGGAACTCGTCCGGGTTGGGCGGCTTCTTGTGGTTGTTGTTGGTAGCCGCGGTCACCTGCCTCTTGTACGCCTCCTCGTCCTCCCACGTGCGGGTGTACTTGTTGGGACCGCGACTGTGGAGTTGCAATAATTAGCTCATCTATTTACTAGGAGATTATAAACTATAGAAACTATTCATCCTCCAAATTATATACAAATCTATCAGCCGTTCACAATTGCACAACAAACATCTAGGAGATCATAAACTTCTAGTAAGCTTTAATTTAAGAGGGTTTACGACTAGATTTTACAGCAAGTGCCCACCTGCACGGAAGCGAATGTGTTTGTGCGAAAGTATTCCTGTCATTATAGTCTGACCAACTAATTTTGGTCCCCAGTTTTATTTATTATTTTAAATGAATCGGGCGCTTATTTTAGTAGCACTTTTTAAAAATATTTAAAAAATATTACATACATACTATAATTGTAATATTAACGCTATAAAGTTCTAAAGAAGATGTTGTTTTATTACAATAAATAATTATCATTTCAAATGAAGTGAGATTTATAGAGAAACAATTTTATGGGCTATAATTTTAACCTTTTTTAATATGATTGTTATTTTAATTTTTGAAGAAAGGAACCAAAATATTAATATATTAATTGATAACTATTTCCCTGAGGATATTTATAGTCTAATAATTTTTTTTTAATGTGAGATCGGCAAGTGATTTCAGATATTTTAAGAATTGAGAAAACCCGTCCAATTATCTTGTTATAATTAAAAAATTCTTTATTAATTTAAAAGTTTTCTCAATTAACTTTTTTAGATAGTAAGAATATTCTCTATAATGTGGCTAAGTAACAGGTAATTTCTTCAAGTGCTTCATGGAAATTATACTGTTCAAATAGTACAGTTTTTGATCCAAAAGTACGATTTACTCTTAAACCACCTTCGTTAAATTTACATTGGGCCAGTTACTGGAGCTAGAAAGATGCGGGTGAGCAATCAATTTCTAATTTAATTTTGTTTTTTAAGGCAAGGAATTTCACGTCACGTTGCGGTGCTCGACGGTGGCATCACTCTTAAAACGATCATGCAAAATACAAGCGTTGTATGACATCGAAAAACGAAAATTAAAAATATATAGAAATGAATACCAAGATACCAACCGATATTTTTTATTTACATTCACATGATTTACTGTGTAAATAAAAACAAAAAAATATGTACTGCGAAATGATAATAAAACAGAAATTACCTATTAAAATATTAAAAACATACTATTGCAGTAAAAATAAAAAAATTATGCCATATATTTTAGTTTACTAACCGCCAATGTCGCACCCTCCAAGGTAAAAGCATATTATAATATAATAAAATATTGTAAAATATTCAATTTGGATTATGAATAAAATTTACAGAGTAAAAACAATTTTTTTTTCTACACAAAGTCTTCCTCATTTAGCCAATGATTTTTTTAAAGGCTCTATACCTAACGAGTAGCCAGTTCTGTTGAGGTATATAGTTGGAGAAGCCTTTTTGTATGGTTTGTCGCATAATGTGCATATATTTTTTTTATTATAAAAAACCCATCGGTACATGGTTGGATATAGGAATCGAATTAAATTATTTTACTGAGAGAAATAGAGAAGAGTTTGAAAAAAAAACTATGGTCAAATGCAGCTAGTTAAAAATACAAATTATCTATCTAGCTGCAACTTCAAAATTACAATAGCTGAAAATATGTTAAAATTCTGAGGGATACCGGAGTAAAAAACTGATCATTCAATGCCAATATAACCACCATATGTTATTTAGATGGGAAACTAACATCATTATGTGGCAAGGGTGGAAAAAATATAGATATTTATTTATTACAAGCCATATGAGCGCCTCTAGGACCATAAAAATTCGAAAAAACCCAAAATAAGGACTACCCTAATTCACACTCACCCATAACGTCTGTTCCTACGTGCATGAGGAGGTCCAGCCTCGTTCCGGATATCGTAGCCATACACGGCCACAAGCTCCTCGCGCGATTTCGGCATCTGGAATCAAAATTCGACCCAATTATTTTAAGGTAAAATTCTAGAAAAAAATTAAATCAAAATAATAATAACATACTGAATACTCTGTTTATTTTAATGACTTAATAGTGGATAAAAATAGTGTCACGTAATTTTTAATTATAATTGGCGTGATTCTTTGAACAATATACATGTCCTGTGATTGGATAAGTCCCACCCTAGTCCACATAGACCTAAGTGTAAGTAACATAGTGTCCCGGAACTGTTTGTTAACGTTAAACTTGTCACAGATATAGGACATGTGTGGCGCGCGACGTCGGTCAGATGGTGACTCGTTGCCCCCGCCCTTTATTTTCCACTTAATTATTAAACGCGCTGCCTCCCGATTGGATCATTCCCACCCTAGTCCACCTAGGCCTCAGTGTAAGTAAAACATAGTGTAGAGCACCTGCTCGTTAGAGTTGAACTTGTCGTGCGACCACTTGTCACAGATATCGGACTTGCGCGGCGCCCGACGTCGCTCGGATGGTGGCTCGCTCCCTACTCCCCCCTCCTTCTCCGCGGGCTCCCCGCCCTCGGTGACAATTGTCGTCGTCTCCTCACCGCTGAAATTTTTTTTATTCTAATGATCTCTTCCATCAATTTAATTAATGACAAAATGGGACCTATGGAACAATACAAAATCATAAAAATAAAATTCAAGGACTGCAAAATTGTTTGTTAAAATACCTCTGAACATCCCTTTCAATAATACCAGGCGTGATAATATAGATCACAATTTAGTCTAGCATGCGGGCCATATTAAGAATTTGTTAACATCAATAATTGTCCAACTTTCTACAATTCCAAGTTATTACCGAGTAACGCATGAGTGGTCTTCACCTTCTCAATACATTAATTAACTGGCATACTTAGAGCTCTATGCTATATATTGTATTTAACAATCATTATAGGTTGATTAACCTGAGCTGGTACATTCAATATGTGATTTTTTTTATATACATGGTAAACACAATATAAGATTAGGAAGCAAATATAATTAATCTTAAAAAACATTACCCAGCCGCGGTTCTGTCGTCATGTTCATAGAAGGTACCCCGCTTGGGGATATACTGTGGGTTGCTGCGATCCTCGTCATCGTCCACCCGTTTTTCTACCTCCTGCAATGTAGTAGATTTGGTGATTATGATGATTTACAACTTCCTCTCAGAAGTTAACCTGACACAGTATACAGAAAATACAGTGTCACTAGAATTATTACTGAACACTGTAAATTGAACAGCCATGTTTAATTTAAAACTTAGTACCACGAAGATGTCTTCATGATGTGAAGATTCTGTCATACGGTAGAGGAAACCACTTTATACATTTAATAAGAATGTGGCCTTCTCATACAGAAACGATATACTCATCTGGGAGAACATATATTGGCACCAGTTGCAGTACAAACAATCACTGCAAAACACCTGTTGAAATTCCTGAACTGTACAGTTGGCTGCAGTGATACATGCTCCATAAATTCAAAAATTACTAGACTGATTTGAAATAATATTAAATTACACTGACATTTTTGTGATTTAATTTAATTTTGCCATTTATGGAGTTTGGTTACCTATACTATGTACTGAAAGTATGTTGATTGATAAATATGTATCTATTTAATATTTATCCAGGTCTCCTAATCTCTGTCCAAATGTAGTAGATTATTGTTTGAATCTATATTCAGGCAGAATATAACCATAATAGCTTAAGCTTCACTATTGTATAAATTATTTCTAACTTAATTTAAATAATTTGTACAAATTTTGTGTATATTATACACAAATCTAAACAAATATATAAAATTTAAGACTATGTCTGTGATTTCAAAATTAGTACAAATTATTTAAATTAAGTTAGAAATAATTTATACAATAGTGAAGCTTAAGCTATTATGGTTATGCTATATTACAGTTTTTATTAAACTTTCCAGGATAATATCCACTACTTGAGAAGGATTTTGAAGGATTCCATATAAAAATGTATTTTTGTGTTCCACAGGTGAAACCAGGATGGAAAGCTAATATAAAAATAATACTTTACAAAATAAATAGCATACAAATAATTATTATAGATTACCCTATTTAGGATTGTTTTAGCTTAATTTGTATTTTTGTAATTGTATTTTTAATTGGACATCTTATAAATTTGTAATTGATTTTTTGATTTATTTTGTTATTTTTAGTCATTTGTCATTTTTTTGTACTTTTCGACATTTAATTTTGATTTTAATTTTGATTATTTATTTTGTATTGTCTACTTTTTTTAATTTTGTTTGATGTAATGATATAATGTCTCCATACCTACTGTAAAGCCAACATAGTAGAAATCCATTTATGGCAGTAAGTTTTACTTGTTTTTTTCTAAAAATTTTTATATTGTGAAGTGCTGTGGATTTTTATAAATAAATAAATAAATAAATAAATAAATAAACTTTCTAATTGATTAAATTGCTAGGAAATTGCACACAATAGAACAAGCATTTCTAAACCTGTTTTGAAAATGCTACTTATTTTAATTGTATAGGCAACTATTGTATTTTTATATATTTGCTAAGAATTCTGTGATACTCTTAAGAATATTTAGGTTTAATAGAATACTAATATTATGAAGATGTAAATTTTGTATGTTTTAATGTTTTCGGGTAATCTTTGGAACGACTCGACCAATTTAATAAATTCTTTCACCATGTAAAGATTATACCCCCTTTCTTTTGTTGAACTGTGGAAGAGAAATATTAGGGACACAGAGAAGTGGCTTCAAATCTATTACAGCCATAAACTACGCTATTTTCTTTGTTTTATTAATATAATTTTAGTGGTGTAATGAAAGTTTTGCAAAAAAAGAATTATTTAGTTACCGGACTTCCCCTGTTCTCCTGGTCAGACAAATCAGAATCATCACTTCCACGGGAGGAGTAATCTGACTGCGGCGCGGGCGCTTCCTGCAAACAATCGGATCCTTTGAGCTGATGCATTTCTACCTCAAATAATTAAATATTACCGGCGTATACGACCGCCATTCACAATGACCCCCTTATAATGCAAGAGAAAGTTTCGCAAACGTCACACTTTTACTAATACACTCACATTTTCCGAATGCAAGTCTTCTTGAGAAACGTCCGAATATTCCCCGGAGTCGTCTTGCTCCTGTCTTCTAATAACGGACGTCATGGTTCCTTTTTATTTTTCTCTACAATTATAAAGTCTGTTATAAAATGCAAATTAAAAACATTAATATTTTTCTAATTAGTCAAAACACTGGATTAAAAGTTAAGGATTTTTATTTGAGAAAAATCAAAGAAATAGACATGGACGTCAGTCAATCAATGTCGAAGTAAACCATAGATTAGAAGTAAACATTCGCTCGCCGCAGGCAGTCGCCATAAAAAAAGCGACTGAAAATCGTTCGTTCGTTTTATCTGTTGATCAATCAAATAAGAATGTCGAAATATCGATGTTATTTATTCAATGCAATATCGATATTTCTTTATAATCTAGCATGAAAACTTATATAAAGCGATATTTTCCAAGTAATAAAATAGCTCAAAAATCCCCTGTAAATCCTACAATTTTACAATAACCGGTCTGTTTTTAACACTGTCTTTCAACTATCGATATTCACTTTGTCTGTCACATACAAAAACAATGCTTTAGTTAGATACAGAAAAATGTAGTTTTTGAATCCACAACATTTCAAAATTTTAACCCCCTAATTTTATTAGCCTATATGAAAGTAGATGAAAAATTAAGGTACGCGTATTTTTTGTTTTTCTAAAATTTTAACTTTAACACTCTTAAAATAATTTATAAATATTAGATTTTTAGAAAAAGCTGAGGAAAAAGCCGATAACGGCAAGGCTTACGAGACACCAGACACCTGCCGAGTTAGCATACATTTTGACAGCGACACTTTCGTTTCGGTCGAATGGCCTTGAACAGGCCAAAACGTTCATGTCCAACAAGGACCGGCCAGAGATAGCCCGGACCGGGCATGCCCTGCACAAGAATGCCGAGCAATTTGCTTGGCCGGACAAAGACAAGTACACAGAATTTTCCCGCACATTGTTGGGCCGGACCTCTCGGCGCCGGGCTATCTCTGGCCGGTCCTTGTCGGACATGAACGTTTTGGCCTGTTCAAGGCCATTCGACCGAAACGAAAGTGTCGCTGTCAAAATCTGTGCTAACTCCCCTGATATTTGCGTATTCTGTATTAAAAAAAGAAATTACAAGAGCTGCGTGCGTTCATTCGTTCAATCGTTCATTTCATTCGTTCAATCGTTCGTACATGGTTCTTTTGTTTCATTCAATATTGTTTATTTTCGAGTTTATTGATTTAAAATTAAATATTTATTCACTTTCATCAACGAAGATGGGTAGAGAAGCACGTAAATTAGATCCCCTTGTATCCTGTTTTGTTCCTACATCTACAACTAATAATTTTTCTGCCAGGTACCTTGGAGGAAGAGAGTATAGTAGCTTTAAGCCGTACTCCTTACACTGTGTAGTTTTTTCAAAAAGTCTCTTAAACTACTGAATAAAAAAAATTATTAATATGTGTATCGTCTTAAGCAAAAGAAGATCTCCAATCGGATTTTTAGTTTTGGTACTTAACAAAAAATTAAATGTTGTGAATTAAGGACCTTTGCTGTCAGTCATCTTGTATCTGTCAAAAATATAGCAAATCTCAGTTGATATCCTGGAAAATTGAGTTTATATAAACATTATTTAGAATATTTTTATGACATAATTAAAAATTATATTATAATACCTATATTTTTGTTTAAAAAAAGGATGTTTAAGAGTGTGGCGGTCAGCACATACCTAAACCACAATATAAACTCGCCACAAGGCGGTAACAAGTCACGGCCAAGTAACGCATTCGTAAACGCTGTCCCAAGACAGACGGCCCGCTTACGGATAATGTAGATCTCAAAAGATCCAAATCATCCGTCGCTATCTCGAGTATCGTAGTTCGAAGCTGCACCCTTTTGTCTATTTCCTCAACAAACATGGAACACGCAAATATACATCATCTGCAATCAGATACATTTTTTCATTTCGTCTGGAACCACTTCTTACAAGAGTAATTGATTAGGACGTTAGGGTTGTAGATAAATAACAATCAAGAGCAGCAGGGTTAGCATATTTTTGACATGACATCTTTCGTGTCGACCGAGAATGTCCGGCCCAACAATGTGCGGGCAAATTATATATCTTAAAAACTTGCCGTCTTGTCGGAGGCGACGAACGAAACACTTTTTGATTTTTTGCTCCTTATGGGCCGTTAGTCAATGTCATGTTATAACTGTCAAAAATATGGCAAATCTCAGTTAATCCTGGAAAGTTGAGTTTATTAAAATTTATAGAACACTTCCATCCCACACAGTTGCTAGTTATTATTTTAAAATTAATTTTATTATAAGACATATTTTCATTATTAAGATTTATCAATAGCCATAGTTTTCAAAACGCAAAAACAATGATCGTTTAAAAAAATACGGCTATTTAGAACCCTAAATTTGACCCTGTTATCAATGTCAAATATTAGTAAGAAATAAAGTTATAATATAATAAGTAATTTTTTTCAAGTGAGTGAATGTTGTCTATGATCTATAGACAAATCGTTCACTCATAAGACCAAGCTTCCTGTATTTAATCTGTGGTTTCCTTCAGTCACTATTAGTATCACTCAAGAAGTTATACTATACCAAGGAGTTTATAGAGAATATTCTTGTACTATACTTATCTATACAGTCTAGTCTGTGTTCAACTCATTCAACTGATTGAACTGATTGTGCGCAAGTTTTGTTCTGAATTTTTTGCTCTAAAACGTAGTGATTATATTCTCTTTGATGAAAATTTGAAAATTTTACTCTGTTTACTTGCTTGCCTGGTGTATTGTATTATTTTATTTATTTCTTTTCTTTTCTTGCTTGCGTTGTGAGTTGAGTCTTTTTGGCCGCCAATAAAAGAATCGAAGTTTAGGTACCTGTAGTGAGGCCTAAGGATTGTGAGAAGTTTCATTTTTGCTTATCGTGGATCACTTTTCTTTGCCGGTGTTATCAAGAATTCAAGAAGCGTTTGAAGCCCTTTTCTATGTTTAACCAGCGACCTAAAAAGTATTCGTACTTTCGTCGGTTTTAACAAACGCTGACTATAAAACAAAATTTCGTTTCTAGTGAACATAAAAGAATTCAGAGTTATGGAAAGGTTATTTAATTTTGTTTATTTATTTACTAGGTTAATTTATTTCAGTTATGTCTTTTATCATTGACATTCTTACACACTATGTGTTTCTGGAAAAGTTTATATGGCAAAAGCCAATGAAAATGCTGGCAGTGGGCGACCTAAGTTTACTTTTATTGAACATACATAAAATTGCCGAGCATGTATGAAAGGTGTGAGAATATAAAAGAAGCCAAAGAGCAAATGACATTCAATTGTCTCTGCCTACCCCAGATTGGGATAAATGGTGTGTTAATAGATATATATATATATATATATATATATATATATATATATGGGTTTCTGCAACTTGCCGTTTTCACTAAGGAGTTTTGGGGAGTAAGAAGAGATACACATTTGCCTTTTTTATTTTAAAAGAAGTTTTGAGAGGGTGATTGAGATAGTAGGGAGGTTGTAAACTTGATTACAGATACATTGTAATTTAAAGTAATTTTATTTGTTAATTTTGTTATAGTTTCATACTCTTTCCATTTCAGTTTAAGCGACGAACAAAAATTTGTAGATGAGAAAACAATTCAGCAACTATCAAAAGGCATTTTAGAGTTGTATGAACCATCTTTAGTGACTATTAGTACACATCTCAAGGAATTAACGTAAGTATTAATAAACAATCATTATATAAACTTCCATATTATGAAGAGTTCACAGCCACTGGAATATATTCAAGGTGTAACAAATAGAGATAGTGAACTAGCTTCCGACTCTGCTTCAGCCATGGAAAATTTTGAAATGTCACATTGGTAATTATCCCCAAGGGATTCCGGGATAAAAGTAGCCTATGTCACTCTCTGGCCCTCCAACTATCTCTGTGCAAAAGTCAAGTCAATGCACTGCTCTGTTCAGGCTTGAAAGAAAGACAAACAAACACACTTTACATTGATTACATTTATGAGCTAAGCAGTTAAATAAATAAAAACAGCCTTTATTTACTGACAAAGTTTACATAGATTATACTAATGTTTTAATAGCCAACATCGGCAACTTTTTTGTCAGGGTGTCCCAAGAGATAGTCCTACTCTAGTTGGTGCCATTTCTGTTGATCTCTGGTAAATTGTGCTCCAGTCTCTTCACCTGTTTTTCCTCTCCCTTCTTAGTCCATCTAATTGCAGTTAGCGCATAGCATATTATGCTGTTGAATCCATCAGAGATATAACAAAGTCATGTAGAAAAGTATTGTGTAGAATTAATTGGTCTACAGAAAAGGCTGCAGTATCATATATCTATTAAATATTTTAATAGATTTGTAGTAATAAGTGTATTTATAATTTAAATTGTTGTAAAACGTCATTGTAAGGAGGTGGGTCCCAGTCCCTAGTGTATTTATTTTTACTTTGTCTTATTTGGTAAACAAACTTTGCATGTCTTTTTATTGTAAAATATTTAAATAAGAGTTTAAAAAATATTGTTATTAGTTCTGCAAATGTAAAATAGGTTAAAAATGTTAATTATTATGTAAAATTGTTAATATTTAAAAAAAGGCATGCACAGTTTTGTTTTCCAAGTAAAAAAAAATGCACTTTATAATATGTGATATGCAGTTCTTTCATGAAAATATCTCAAATTTGAATATGTCGCCATTATTATTTCCAGTGAAGGCCAAGAGGCTGTGAATGCTGTTGTGACATCAGAAAGACGAAGACTTCAAAATCTGAATAGTGATGCTGATATTGATGCCTTGGTAATTTTATTTTACTTATATTTGAATAGATTCTGCCCACAACTTCGCCTGTGTTAATTTGGTTTTAATATTGTTTCGTTTGATTTGATTCTTCAGTTTTCACGCTTTAACTAGACTCGGTACCCTGGGGCCGACAACGGTTCCCGGAAGCTGTAAGGCAACCCGTGATAAAAAAGCGTTGTTCTGTATTGACGTCAAAGAACAAACAAACAAAAAAAAACACAATTTCACATTTATAATATTAGTTAATATTGTGTAAATCATATCAAATATCAATATATATTTAAAATCACATCACTTCAATTTTATTTCTTTGTAGGGTACAAATTGTACCTAGATAATAAAGATAGCTTATCTAATTCCAGATGGCCATTATTGCTACTCAAAAGGAGAAATTAACTTCCATAACAAATTCTATGAAGGACATTCTGAAGAGAGTTCAAGCTTTGATGGTATGTTTTTTTGAAGTGAATCTTTAGGCAGGGTGGAGAAAATTATTTGTTATGCTTAAGGTGTTCTTTAAAAAATACAAATGGCGCTCTCGTTAACAATAAATTCATATTTATTATTTAATTATGTTAAATAGAAAATTTAGTAAATATTTAATTCAAAATAATAAATTAAGGCAAAGAAGTGTCACTTCTTACGTGTGTACACTAATACACTTTTTTTTACACAACGAGAACCGCAATCGTCACATTCAATATGCCTTAGCTAGCACTGATCTCAATCCCAGGACTGGTTGCTGTGAAGTTATTATTGTGCCTAATTGATTAACGCCATTTTGGCGCTGTTATCGTGGAACTAAAACTAGTGATATGTTTTTGTAGCGATGTTTGCAAAATACGCATTTTCTCATGTTTTAAATATCGAAATAAACTTAAAACCTCAACAAATTAAAAAAAAACAAACAAAAACAGACTAAACGAATTATATACCTACTCTTTGACACATACTACGTGTATTTTACGTAAAACATAGTTCTCGGGACTTTCGTTGACATAGGGGGCGCTTCATATTGTAGCTGTCATTTGTATGGAAAACCCTGTCCAGTACTTTTTCACATTTAGCTTGAAGGACTCTAGGTTCTAAGTCTTCACACGGTTAGTAAAGTTCTATGAAAAATTAAAATTGCCCGGGATAGAAATATAATGTGAAAAAAATAACGTCGATCCATTGCTCTGTTTAGTAATGAAAGGAAGACAAAAAAACACTTTCGCGTACATCATATTAGTGAAAGATTTCATATTGATTTCAGGTGAGGGCGGCCAATGTTGAAAGAGTTGCAAAACTGAAAGCAGAGACTCAGAAGCAATCAAGTGCATAACAACTTCGTATAATAGGCCATCTAGTATCAGGTATCACTCTATGTTTTTGGCTACACACATGGGCGTAGGCAGAATTTGCTTCAGCGGGGGGCATAAGCAAGCTCTTGGTTTTGTATCTTGGCCCGTACCTGGCTGCGCCCATTGCCCCCCATATAAAGTCCGTTTATCTGTAAGACAAGTACAGATTTAGTAAACAAATTTTGCATGTCTCTTTATTGTTAAATTTTTAAATAACTGTTTAAAAATATGATTATTGGCAAATCGTCTGTGAACTGGCAAATGGTCCTATCTTTTATTTGTCAACTTTACAGGACACAGAAAAAACTGAATATTTAAGAAGAAATAATATTAAGTGGCAAATAAAAAAATACGTTTGGTAAATTACGTTTATTTACTCTATTTATAATTATTAAATTGTGATTTTGTCGTCTACTAATTTGATATAAAAAAAAGAAAATGCAAAATTTTGAGATAGGATTTGCCAGTTCACAGACGAAATGTGAAATAGTTTAAAATGTTAATTAGGTACTACGTAAAATTGTTAATGTAACGTCTTTTAAGAATTTTAAATGACAATTTATTTAAGGATTCCACGTGACGTGATGGGGAATCCAGTTTAATCCCGTCCGCGCTCTGGTAGTTTAATGATTATAATAGGGCATATCGCGGTCGGCGGGATCATCTTAAATACCGATTAATCGGCTTTATACACTATAAAGGCTATAAAAGGGGTTTCCACATCCGGTCATGGCGCCGACCGGACGCGTTTTCGTCATGGCGTGATGTGGAATCCGGTTTAATCCCAGCTACCGATTTATCGGCTTACTATTGCACAAGATTAAACACTGGAGACTGGCAGAAATACGACGAAAGTCAGCACTGTTGCCATATATCAAAAGAAGAAGAAGAAAGGCTATAAAACGTGACATTAGCAAGTCACCGATTAACATTGGTGGAGCCATAATAAAAGAAGAAATAGAAGGAATTACGTACATTGACCTCAGTGACAAATTTATTTGTAAATTTGGTGTAAGAAAAATCAGAGAAGAATGCGGAGTAAAAGATGATGTGACTAAAATGAGGGAAAAGTAGTTTACGCTGGTTTGGACACGTTGAAAGAATGAACGATGAAAGTTTTTAGTCAGGTTTTATGGCTGAATGAAAGGATGTGCTGGCAGAGGACGACGTAGGTGTATTTTTATTGAACATATAAAAAATATATTGATCGATGACATTATTAAAAGTTACGTACATACAATCGCCGAGCAATGTATGAAAGGTACGATGAATATAATAGAAGCGAATTGGTATAAAAGGCGTGATGATAGATAGATAGAAAAAACTGTCTGATACCTACATAATCAACTTGGTAAAACCAGGAATGTTCTATGAAATTGTAATGCAAGGCAAGTTGTTTCGTATTATGATTTTTTTACTACTTCGTTTTCGATAATAATGTAGGTTGATCAGGTCCGGACTGGGACCCAAAATCGGTCCGGGCATTTTTGAGACGTTGAGCCCTCCCCTCCCCTCCTACCAACTCTGTACAGACTCAACCCGGGTGAATTAGGTGGGGGGAATCTGGGGGTTGATTAAGTAGGGGTGCAATGTAGAATGAAAATCGTAAATTATTCGTTAATTTTTATTTTTAAATTAACTCATGAAAGGTTTTGCAAGAAACATTGAAGTTTTGCTGTACTTGCAGCTCAGCTTTCACTAAAGATATGTTCATCCTGTTCCTTTCCTTGCTCCACACTTGTTCTAATCATGCTAAATACGCGCTCACAAGAAGCATTAGAGACAGGAATGGAGAGAACAAACGTGACGAGCTTTTTCAATTCAGTGCAGGGATTTCTGTCTTTTGATGAGATGTGGTTGCATTTCGCGTAAAATTCCTACCTCATCGTAAAGTATGTCAAGACCTACGTCAATTTTTAAAATTTCTTGTAGTCTCGTAATGCCTGCCCATCTTATTGGTTCTTTCAGAGATAATATTTTCATCGCTTGATATTCTTGATCATCAAAGTTATACCACTTTTGTAAATAGTTTAAACAAGACGTAAAAAACTTATTGGCATCATTTTTGAATTTTATCTTTCATCAAAATGCTTTAATAAATTCATGGCAGATTTACCATAAAACTGATCAGTCTGTCTGTTTTGTAGCTTTGTTTTCAAATCAATCATAATGTCGTGAATTTCAGTGGTTGTTAATCGGCTTCCAGTAATTTAATGGCGTTCTGGAAGATTTGCATTATATTTTGCATAAAATAAAGAACGCATTTGCATTTGTTTCTGAATCACTGGCACAAAAATTTATATGGAATAAATGAAGAACAATTCTCTTCACCTTGCGCCTTGAAATAGCTTATTAAAGCTGGCCATAGTGATAGAATTATGTCTATAGCAGGAAGTAACGATAACCAACGAGTTGGCACATGTCTTATTATTTCTCTAAACTCAATTTCAGCATATGAGCAACTTATTTTCAGTTCATTTCTCCTTTTAGCAAAAGATGAAAATTCGCTGTAAACTTTCAAAATAGATAATTCAACATCAATTGACAAGGTTTTCAAAGAATTTTTAAAGCAGTTGTGTAGAATATGACACTTACAATTCGCTTTATATATTTTCGAGTTTAAAGTTTTAAGCTTTTGGTAAATGGAAACATTTATTCCATAATTAACAGCCGCATTGTCGGCAGAATATGCTGAGATTTGACTTACTTCTAGACCGTTTTTAGTTCGCTGTTTTCTTGGTAATCTTCATAAAAGTCTAATAAGCCGGTTTGAATGCCATTCTCTAATGAAAAATACTTGATCAATAATGGATACATTTTTAAATTTCCTCTATTTGATGAATCACTCGCTACTGAAAAATATTGACTTGTTTTTATATTATTAAGTAGGCTTTCTTGGCTTGCCGGTCCTAAAACATTTTCAGCAATACTGCTCGCTTTTGTTCTGCCACATGATATTTTTTTCGCAATCGCCGAATCAGAAAACATGGCAGCGTTTAATTTGTGTCCACAATCTTGGCTGTTGTAACTATGATGATGTTTTATACCATGGAAAGTTGAAGTAACTTCAATAGCAGTAATTAAGTCTTTGTCTTTACTATTTTTAAACGAAAAATAAGACGAGATACCTCTACCTATACTTATGTTTGATGTTTAGAAGATGCTGCATGTTGTTTCACTGCCCCAAAACCGTCAAACTTGACAGAAAATAAATGCTCACATATGTTACATTTTGCTGTGAACTCGTCTTTTTTCGATAACCACGTATGTTGTTTAACCATTGGTCATTGAAAGAACAATAGTACTTTTTTTTCTTTGTAGCTGTACTGCTCTCACCTTCAGAGTTATGATGATCCATTTTATGAAATAAGTTATTGTCACCACCACAATAAAATCTGTTAACTCAATACGCGTATCAGTTATTATTCACTGCATGAAATTCTCACACGACTGACGCACGTTGTTGACTTGAGCAAATGAGCAAGCTAAGCAAGAGAGACAAAGCGAGCAGCGCGGGGGAGCAAGTGGGAGGATGAGTGGCACCATATGACGACGCAACGCAGCGAGATAAGACAAAACGGGTTTAAACCGGCAAACGGCATTGTGCGCAACCGACTTAAAAAACAATGAGGAGGTATATTTTTTTGTGTGTATGTTATTTTGTTATTGAATATTAATTTAAAAAAACCGGAGAAATGATTACGGACCGGGAGCGAACATTATTCCCGGAGTCTCCCGGGCATTCCGGGAGGGTTGGGAACCCCATCCACGCCTCACAAAAAAAACTACAAATTAGGTAGGAGGTATACTGTATCATTCATTAGAATGTTTGACAGTTTACATTATTCTAAATATACACACAACAATTTTTTTAAATATTTTTAGGGTAGAAAAGGATCTTTCACAAGCATATAAACTTTTACACAGAACCATATAAAAAAAATTAAATTAAATCTAAACATTAAAAGATTAAATAAAATTTTAATCAGCCTTCATGAAGTAGGAACAAACTTGACATAATAATAAATCTCAAATGTAACTTTTTCATAGTGTTTAACAGGTTTCTTTTGCTTATTTTTTGTTTTGGTTTCTTTTTTTCCTGCACACATACGATACGACTAATATCATCTTGCTGTATTTTTTATAATCTTGTTCTTTGTCTCCATCGATATTTTGTCTGATCTCTCTTATTCTCTCCAAAACGTTCTTAGTTAGACATTGTACATGTCTAAGTTTTACAATTTTTAATAATTATTTAATAATCAATGACTTCGGTTACTATATCTATTATGTCGTCGTAATCTAAATTCATTAATAAATCTATTTATATCGCCATTGTCATGAATGAGTTTAAATTATGATTAGACAAGGTGCTCCCCAAGCGATTTTTTATTATTTTTAGGTAGAAAAGGATCGTTCACAAGCAACTTGACTCGATGATAATGTGAGAAGAAATTTGAAACCTAGTCCAATTAATTAAACTAAACAATTAATCTGGTCAATAGATTAAACCTATGTAAGACTATTTTATAATTTTATAACTCAGAAGTTTTAAGTGTGTCCCAGTGCATTGATTTCAATTTAACACGCTTTTCACATGTTGCTGTTTCATAAAATTTCAACAATTGTCTGCTTAACTCATCTAGACACGAAAAGTCAGCATACAAATTGTTCATTTGCTAGGAAACGGCGATCCATTCCCACAGAAATTGTTTCGAAAGTAACATGAACATTTACTTTGTATGCAGTATGTGCATCAGAGATAACTTCATCTCCTGTCGTATCGCCTGCCATCAATTTCTTGTTTCTAAGTCTTTTTTTGGGAAATTTTGTTTGGGCTTCTATACCAAAGTTATACCCGACCGCCTGCTCCCACGAATATTAGGGAGGTAAAGGCCAAGGTACGGCGGAAACAAACTATCGCGAAGACTTCGAAACAATGAAAGGAAAATACAGCAGAAGTATGTGGCAGACACCAGGCGGGCCATTGGGCCAAGCTCCCGAGCGCCGATTGCGAGTCAAGCAAGTAACGATATGTATCTGGTCTCAGCCAGAAGAAGAGTGGGAGAAACAATCGCACGCTCCGTCCCCAGTGACAGCCTTCCAAATGACACGCCTTTATCTCGTTTATTAATTTAACATGTAAATCAAATTATACAATTAAACAATTACAATTACACAAAAAGAACATAACGAACGAGATAACTTACAAACTACGAACAAATACAGACAGAAAGAATAAACACATACACAATAAAATCGAACAAACACAATATAAAAAGGAAATATTATAATAACACATTATTTAATTACATCATATACCTGTAGGTATATAAATCGATACCATATACGAACTATATATTTGGCCCCCACAAGAGACGATTTAATATCGTACATACGAACTAACTACAGGGGCCTATTGAATGGTATCGATTTAATGACACAAACATATACCTACTACCAGGCATGTGTGTAATCTACGAACAGAACTATTGGTTATTACAATATGCGAACACGATAAAACATAATGGAACGAACTAATAAAATGTAACACACGCAACAATATATTAATTACAACACATGCCTGTATTGATTTACCGATTCCAGATAATATACGAACTATATGGCTCTCACAAATGACATAGGAGAGCTGGTATCGGTTTACGAACATAAATATCCAGGCATGTGTGTAATCTACTGGAATTTATGAGTGATTCTCACGCTTTCCAGGATCCATCTGCTATTTCTATGAAAGACCTTTTGCCATTATCGTTTCTATGAAGGGATATTTCTAAAGATGCGAAAAGACATTGTTTAACAACTAATAAAACTAAAACTAGTCAATGGACAATTTCTACAAATATCTTAACTAATATAGTTTTAGTATTTCCTGCCTAAAACGAAACAATACCTCTTTAGAAATATCCCCATCTGTTCTGTCGATAGTGGACTGTAATTTATCTATACAAATTTATTTTAGAATGCCGACTCTATCCTAATGGCTTTATTATATTATGTTAGAGGTGTGCGCCGATGCCTGTCTGACCGGCGGCGGACGCCGACGTCCAATTTGTCGGCGGCGGCGGCGTCGTCGGCATAAATAAAATAAATATTGAAATTCTACAACTTTTCTACTTTTATATAACACATTGTTATATTCGTCGTTGCATTCTTTAAATTTTTAATATTTAAGAATAAAAGTCAATAATATTTAGAAATATTTTTTATTAAATCAACTTAAAAAAAAACAATTAAAATTGTTTTTGCACCTGGTTCTTACAAACATTATAGTTATCGTGGATAAAGAAAATTTTATCCACTGATGTTGGACTTAACCTTGACCTCTTGGCTGTGATCGTAAGTCCTGCAACTGAGAACACTCGCTCGCTTGGAGTGCTAGTGGCATGAATGCACATTATAGCTCTTACGAAATTGAACAGCCAAGGGTAACTAAGTTTCTTTTCTTGCCAGTAACGTAGCAAGTTTCCGTCGACTAAATCCTGAGGATTACATCCTCCAAAGTACTTCCAGCATTCTACGTCTACAGGATCATCAGCTGTATTAGAGCCTGGAGTGGAAAACTTTTGTGACATCGCTAAAAGCAAGTCTGAGGAAGAATCTGAAGTTGCGGTAAAAGAGGTAGACCCGATTTGCTCATTTCTTGCTTTATGATGGACATCACATTCTTTGACGAGCTCTCTGACATAGGCAGATAGAAATGAAACTCTTGTTTCACCTTTTGCCTCTAAATATTTGTCAACTGCGCAAAGTCCTTGAAAACGGCAGTCAAGTAATGCAGCTGCGATCAATAGCTTGTTCACAGGAAATCGGTGATCTAATTTCGCTAACATGTTTCTCTTCATGCGACCCATTATCAGAACTTCGTTTTCATCTATTTGTTTTAGTGTTTCTTCTATTTCACACCGGAACACAAGCTCAGCATTAATTGTGATCGATTGTGATGCACTCATTATATTGACGGCATCTCTAAATTTCTTTAAAAGATTAATTAAATCTCCAAGGAGCTTCCAGTCATTATCTTCTATCATTAAATCTAGTTTATTCAGTTTCATAAGGAGTCTGTGAATAGGATTTCTGTTGCACATGTTGTAGATGCTTTCCAACATTACTAGTTAATAGTACATAATATGTACTATTAACTAGGCATTCTTAATGTCCCAAAATTACAACAAAACACACGAGCACTGTTAACTATTTATCTATTATTACGAACTAATACGAATGTCGTATCACTAATTCACTATACATTGTCACACACTTGGCGCGTCCACCTACGAATCCTGTCGCGAACCAAAGTCTTTATTTAATTGTTCATTAGCTCAAAAAACAAAATAGTACTGCATCCATCGATGTAAATATATATGACGTTTCAATACAATGCGCTCTCTAGAAATGTTCCCGAGTAACCACCACGGCGCGGTAATGACGCGATAATGCACAGTCACTAATCAGGAAGGGCACGTGTAATCTCCTGATTGGTGCATAAAAATTCAAATTCAATGAATGTGACCTTGTTAATTTGAACATGGAAAGGGAAGGAGTCGTCGAGAGATATTTAAACAATATTTATAATTAATAATATTTATTTGTAGGTAATAATTATTTACAATTCTTATGATACTTATAACTTTACTTACTTGATAATATTTTTAAGGTTTTATTTTTTCTTGTCAATCTTGTACACCTGGCTTTCAATTTCTTTATTTCACTGCTGTGCTTTTCTTTAAGAAACAAAAGTCGTTTAATTCGTTTGGAGAGAAAATATTTTCGAGTACTTTTTAAAATACACTCTCGATTTCTGGATCTTTATCTAAAACGCTGTTCATTTCCGGATTATTGATTTCCATGGTAGGTGTTGCAGTCCCAGCGCTACGAGCTTCATTTAAATACTATTTGTAGTTAATTCTTCCTGAAATAAAAACCCATAATTAATATTTACTTTGATTTATTACTCTGTCCCCCACCGACGCGCTTGAGATATATATATTCTCAATTAATCCAAACAATGGCGTAAGTCCATCATCACAAAAATCCAACGTTAGAACCATATTGTTATTGTATTTAGTACCATTAACAGAAATCCAACTTAATTCTAATATCTCATCAGTACAGGTTAATTTAAGGATTTGTTTTATTACTTTTACAGTATTTACGTTTATAAGTTTTTTTCGTCCAATTTCGAACATACCGTCTAAACTGCCTCTCAAAAACATATCATTTAATAGCAATTGGTGTTTAATTGCCAAAGATTTGCATATATTTTTTCTGTTGCTAGACACATTAGCATACAATTTAGAAATGCGGTGTTTGGCTTCATTACGCATGGACCATATAGAAACTAATGGTTCAAATTTCCGTAACATACTGTCGTAATGGGTTAAAGAATGAAATTTAGGAGTTAATGATTTTTTTGCTGTATAGAAGATACAGCCTGTGGTACTCTGAAACTAAATACCGCAGCAAACCACAGCTGTCAATGTGAACAATGCTAGACATAAGAATTTCAAGAATTTTTCTTAACAGAACATATAACTCCCATATGTAATCATTAGACGGAATCAAATCACCAATAAGCAGGCCAAAGTATCTAATAAAACAAAGTATTTCTGAAGCAGCCATTTTGATTTTATTATTTTGTAAATGATCCATGGCAATTATTGGAGGTTTACTACCTTTATCAGGGCCATAATTAAAAGAGGTGATCCTGTAATTTAAAGTGTCCAACGAAAACAATTTTAAATTGTTAATATAAGTAGAAGTAGTTAATATCTGGTAAAATTAAACGACACAAAAAACACTTTGGCATTATAAACTAGCAACAAAACTACTCACTTTCGATACCATATCAGTTAAAATAGAATTAATTGAAACGAAATGTTTGTCCCAAGGTGTCTGCATTTTATACAGGCCTTTGTTTCTTGTTGCAGTTGTATTATTCCATTTCTTTTCCACTAAATCCCATGGTTCAGTCGAATTTTTCAACCATAAAATATTTTGTTGCACATCTGTAAAATGAAATAAAAAAATTTAACCACCTAACCAAAGAGTATAGTAATATAGGGGGAAAAGAGAGCCAACTCCCCTGTCAAAATGAAAACACAATAACGCTAGCGCCGCCAATGGATAACTAGATGCGCTAATTATGCATGTGTGCGTGTCACACACCCATGCATACCTAGCATAGCCTAGTATCATATAGATATAAGGAGATTCTCCTACAGATTTTACTAACTTAGTGTAGATAGTCAAGACAATGAATACATACGGGCCAACGAATATAATAATAATAAACAGTGGCTTTTCTACCCTTCAGATCAATTGTCTACTTACTTTAATGAAGTGCAACATGTAATATCAACTTTTTTTTAAACTAATTTAATAAGGAATCATCCTAAAGAAAACATCAAACTATTATTAAATTGATCCATAAGTTTTCCTGTAAATTGTGACAAACATAAAGTAAGTCTTTTATTTTGTCAAAGACAAGTTTGTTAATACCAGGAGCTATCTTGGGTGATCAGCTTCAAATATTTATACATATAGGAATAGGTTTTAGGACCCTTTTTGTAGATTGATAAGGCCATTACTTTATCTTCTGTGTTGTCTTCCTTTTGGTTTCTTTAAGGCGTGTCTGTATTGCATATTCGTTAAAAGTTTTCCGACATTTGTCATATTTTTAGTCACAATATCAAGAGCTGTCCTTTCTGACAATGCTTCATTATGTTTAGGCAATCTCCGCAATCGGGCCTTAATTTTTCTTAATTGCTTCAAGGCCACTTTGTATTTTTCTTTCGTATTGTGTTCTGATGATGCTTCTGTAAATATTAATAAAGACAATTTAAACATAATAATAAACAATAGTATACATTATGTACATACTACATGCTACCAGTATCCCAGTTAACAGAAGATGTGTTTATAGTACACTAGCTTTTGCCCGCGACTTCGATCGCGTAGAGTTAGGAATAATGACGTAATTTATGTAAATACGCAGAGATTTCCCTTAATTTTATGTTTACCCCCGTAAATTCCCCGTCAGTCAGAAGTTCAAAAAAGTATAAATTCAGTACCTATAAATTAATATCTTCCCAGTGCCGTAAAAATATTTCCCCCATGCCCAATGGGTTGTTTTGAAAAAATCCTTTAGGTCAACTCCTATGTTAACCCCGTTGTTAAGTATTGCTTTTAAAAATCCAAAAATACCTATTTTATTATTTGGTTTCAGTAGGTTTAAGATATAATTGGTTTTTGCTGTGTTTGAAGCCGGTCAAATGCAGCAACATGTTATACTTGGAGATGCTGGCTTACTTACACCTCTTAAAAATCCATTGACTGAGGCAGAAAAGCTGTATAATGAGAGCATTTGTAGTCTGGAAGCAGCGATTCCCTGTTTTATATGTGAAAATAAAAGTAAAAACAGAACTTGCACAACATAATAATTATTGCAACAGCGATTTTACATAACTTGTGTATACTTCAGTAACTTGAATAAAATATAAGGTTTAAGTTAGGGGTTTGCTGTACTTATTATAATGTAAACTAACGTGGTATCTTGAAATCAGTGTTTTAGATATAACAACAAAGTTGTATTTCTTTTATTTTTATTTCAATTTTTAGTAATTGGCAGCACAATTCATGCTCAATTTGGTCTTGCTTAATTATTTCTTCCATACTCTTAATTTGGATGTCTAGAAGCTGACTTTTTTTCTTTGCAAACTTACTGTAGGAACTCATTGTGTTATTGAAGCTTTCAGGGTTTCTGCCCTTTCGAAGAGGTGTAGAATTTGATGTTTTTAAAACAAATTTAGAAACTTTGTTTTGGGTTGTATACTGAAAAACAAAAGATTTTAGAATAAATCTATACCTACATATAAATAATATACACTTTTATTATAAAGAGAAAAGATTTATATTTGGGATCTTGTACTAAGCCATTTTCCAAAATATTGAGTGATCTATCTTTGTATCTTGTTTTCGTTCATTTTGCTGTATATAGTAATTTATTTGAGGGGACATATCTTCCGTTGTAAAATTGTTACACAAATTGCATGTATATTCTGCAGAGAATATGATTTCCCTTATCAGTTGCTTACAATCGTGATTGCATTGCATCCAGTTTGTCACGCCGTCAACAAACGAAGAACCTTTGCCACAGTGAACACATAACTGAACATCTGGATCATCTTCAGCTAATACTGGATGATTGCCATTTACTTTTCCCATCAACTTTAGATGTTTTCCCTGAAAATGGGAGTAAGTTGGTTTTTTTTTCTAGACCATGTCTCTCGTGCAACTTTTCACTGCTTATGTCAGTTTTTGTTAACCTATTCTTTGGAATATTAAGTTGACATTCTTTAGTCAAAGCTAAAATAGAATTATTAATTAGTTTATGACACTCCTCCATATATTCAATTAGGGTACATCTATTAAATGCTCTGTTCACCTTGCTACCACATCCATAATTTTCAGTTGGGCATTGCACAGTGCACACCACCTGCAACAACAACATTAATAAGTTTATATAATAATAATGGTTCATTAAAAATGTTTTTTATTTCAATTATATAAGTACCTGAACATTTAGGGAATAATATCCCTTTCTATTTATATAATATTGAGCAGCATCACCTCCTGTTTTCTTAATTCTAATATGGGTGCAGTCTATTGCACCTATTAACAGTGGGAAAATTTGCAATATCCTGAAATTGACGTATACTGCGCTCTTGTTCAGCCAATGTAGTAGTCATGCATACAAATTCAGGCCTAAGCTTAGCAATAGCCCTTGAAACTCTTGCACATATGCGGTGCACAGTGGGTTGGCTTAAGCCATGAATATGACCAGAATCATCTTGTATCTACCCACTTAGATTACTAACCTCATTTCTTGCCCAACATCTAAGAGCTGTGAGGACTTCTACCGACACTGATTTACCTCTTGTACTCAGAGTGATCTCATCCCGAACCAAATCTATAACGCGGCGCGCTATACTTATTCAACCGATATTTTTTCTTAAAATCATTGTCCTCTTCCATAAAAGGATAAATTCTTTCCTTAAATAGTCTCCTCCTACGATCGACTTGGCCGACAATATTAATCACATTAATAATATCTTGTATAGCACGTATTCCATCCATGTTGGTGAATAAAGTAACAGGTAACAAGTATGAAGTAACTAAAATCTAAATTAAACCAGACGTCCGCCATTTTGAATTTTTGACTTAAAATGCCTTTAAAGTAGGGTTGCGCTCATTTTAATTTCACAGATGCTAAAATGAGTTTTAAAACGCATTTTACACCTAAAATGTGTTTATGAATACAATTTTTTGATATTTTTGTTTACTTAACACACCTAAATACCTAAATACATTTTATCCTCCCACATTTGAATCTCTTGTTCCAGATCTAGGATGTTGAAGCCTTGGTGTTTAAAAGAGTGGTAATGTGGCTTGCATTTCCAGTCAAAATGATCCAATGATGTATTCTAGATTTTCCAGAAAGGGCTATAGTTTTCAGTATTAATCGAACATTTCAAGGTAATAGTTGTGATGGTGCTTTCCAGAGTTTAGCGCCGGGAGTTTTTCAGAAAAACATATTCACATAACTGTCTACATATAACATAACATTTTAAATAAACATCAAAGCAGCAATGTCACCTCACATCAATGGAAAACATATATGGCAGATTTTTATTTTTTTTACTGTAAATATTATGTATAATATTTTCCATGAAACATTGTTTTACTTACATTTATTCGACTTTATTATCCTATCTTTTTAATTTGGTCGGGTTATAAAAGACCGACAGTTTGTGGCCGCAAACTTCACACCGCGCCGGTGAAAAATTGGGAATATTTATGTCGATTACTCATTTAACTTTGAGCATTCTATTGCATAATGTTCAACTGATCCATATTATTAATATCAAAGTTTATTTGTGCTGAAGGTTTCTATTATAATGTCTTTTATGCTATTAGAACAAATTGTAGTATCGTTTGATTTATTTAGTGTGATTAATTTGATTATTGACTGAATTCTTTTAGATTTAATGAAATTAGAAAATTGGTCTGTTATATTGATGATTTTTGAGATAATGTAAGAAAAGAATTTTCGTCAAGTACTGGCGAAAATGGTAAAACTGGCATATGTGACGTTTTAACAGTTCTATCTTGTACTGTTTTAGCAGATAATAGTAAATCTTTGATTTTTTCATGATTTCTGCGTTGTATTTGAAATCACGAAACAGTTCTTCAGATGCACGTTCATCGACGCATACCTTATTCCATAGCTGGGCACCGTTAATCAAATCGTTATTCGCTAAACTGTTGCTTTTTATTTCTTGCAAGATAAAAACTAAGTGTCCACTTCTAATAATATACTAGATACTTTTCAATCCTATTTATATGCTAACTTTATGTTACTTATGATATTCTTAGATAACGCATTTAAAGTAGGATTAATATGTTTGTTTTGTTTAACTTAACACTAATTTAAAAAAAAAATTACTAAATAAAGTATAATATTCAATCTGCAAGAACCCCTCCACAAGTGAAGGCCTCCTCCAAAGAAGGAGAAGAATTTGCTAGCAGTAATCCTCACATCTCTATACTGTGATTAAATTTTATCAGTTTGACCTCGGATTTCCATTTCAATTGCAGTGAGTGACTGAGTCTGGGCTAATTGTGTTTAAATGAAAACTATCCAACAGTTTCTGAGCGGAAGCTATTTTTGAGTAGTTGTGATCCCATTCAACTGCGTATGGGTTTGCAGGTTCATATAATTGTTGGATACGCATACTTGTTGATGGAAAATTTATTACCAAACTTCGGAATCTTTCATTGTAATCTGTTTTTATGGATTTTCATTGTACAAGGAAAAAATAAAGTACTAATCTATATTTCTTTTCATATACAATCCAGATGCTTTTATAGATGTAGAAGTAAATATTGATATCGGTGCGTTAAACCTGCAGCATTTCTGTTGGTGTATAAAATAAAATAAAATTTATTTCTCTCACATAAACTTATAATTTACTAGGTGAGAGCTGATGCCTAGTAGAGCAAAAAGCCTGTATCCCGGGTCAGCAATTTGGAGTCATACGGCGAACGTAAAAAACACGTTCGCCGGAGTCATACATAAGCTAATCATTACAAGAACTAGATACATATGGATAGACTTACAAAAGAAATGAGAAATTAGTGAAAATAGTTTAAAGTGCTATACAGTTACAGGCTACAGTTATGAGAATTTAAATTACTTATATGTATATGTTAATGTCTTTATTAGCTAAATTATACAAATGAAAACCAAGAAGCAGAACTGACGCTGAGCAAATTCTGTACTCAACTTGAACTTAAATGATATTTAACAATTCTTTTTATCGCACCATATGCCCTATTTCATAAATTGTCATAACAGTGAGCTGTTACCACTACTCCACTTCCTGCAACACATTTGCAGGATGTCTCTTCAACTGTGCCACTTCCATGCAATTTTAAATTAGAGTCATACTGGATCCTCTTCATTGAAGCCTTGCAAATACTTTCAACAAAATTAACTACCACCAAAAATCTTGACTCATACAGGCGTAAACCTTCATCTGTCTTTTTACCATGCCTGGAACAGTATTATATATCACATAAATAGTGAAAGAAGAACAACAAAGAAAATGTGAAACATTCAGATATTATTATATACTTTTTGTAAAAAGGCATTCAGGCAAGGCAACGTAAAATTTACTTAAAATCAATATCATATTTTTATTTAAACATTATAATCATGACTTTAATTTATTAGGTATTCAATACTAGCTATGTCCTGCGGTGTCACCCGCCTTAAAATCTTTAAATGACAATAACCTAGTTATATTTTGCTCCAAATTAAGCTTTGTCAATGATGAATGAAAATCCGTTCAGCAGTCTGTGCTAACTGACAGAAAATAATTCTAAAAATCGCTGATTCTCTTTTTACACACACCACACTGAAAAAAAATCAGGTCCCTTTATACGACATTTACGTTTCTAGATGGATTTATTTTTATTTTTAGAGAAATCATCATTATTAAAGTTAGAAAAAAATATATTGTACAGACATCTTTGGTTTAGGGACTTTTGTGAACGAAAACACAATATTAACATTTTATTCGATACAAACCAGGCTAAGTGGTTGGTGTATATTGCGGTTGCTGGAATGAGACAAAATATTTTTTACTAGATTTCAGTACCAGTGGTCGAGATATAAGAAGACTATTGTAGAGGGGGTACCACGATTGTGTGGGCCACGACGGAATAATCATAATGCCTTTGGACTTATCATTTATGTTTTTCTGAGGGATCGGACAGAAATTTTACTAAGGAATGTTAGATATGCCTAACGATAAGAAGCTGCCAGGTACTACATCTTCCCTTCCATAACATAAATATCCAGGCAAAACATTAGACGTAGACAAACATACATTTAATTACCGCCTTTCCCGAGCAAAAAAGCTTTGCCTTGCTTCTTGAAGTTTCTTATAGAACTTCTTTGCTCTTTTTTTGTGCATTATAAGCTTTTCAGCCAGAGCGACCTGTCCGGGTATATGTGGTTGCTCCAAATTAAATACTTTATTAACTGTTTTAACTGTTTATTTATTACGACTTTTACATAGTCATTTAGTTAGACAATAATAGAGTAATTTTATTGTCCGGCAAAAAGCCTCGGTGCAAAGTCCACACACCATCGACATGAACGTCACAGATCATTTTTTAAATCATGGCACTTATGCAAAGGTACCACTTCATACAGCCGTCTACATTACTCTCCCTCCAGTAACAATGTCCCAAACGTTTTCTACGTATTTCGGATCTAATTGCGAAATTAGGTAATTTAATTTTGTTACCTCTGTTGATACTCTCTGGATGGCAAATTGGGCTTCTACCTGGTAAAACCAAATCTCTGGTTTTTCTGTCCAGACAGGTGGAATCTTGATTATAGTTACTTTGTTGCAGTTTTGCGTTTGTTCTTCCTTTCGAACCTGCTCTTCGGCATTTTTGCCTTCTGCCATTTTCAGTTTTTTAGCCAGAGTCACTGCGTCTAATATTATTTTAAGCGTGAACAAAAACGTCGGGTCACCAATTGTCCGGGTATATGTGGTTGCTCCAATCTATGTCATATGACATCTCTATTTGCCCTAATGTTGTAAGCAAATCATACTTTCACATTCTCCCTGTCCGAGGATTTATTTCATTTGTTTAGACTAATCGTTATATTTCCATCCCCATCAATGGCTACACCTTCTGAAGTGGGACGTGCATCTGGAGATTGAGCGTCCTGTTGGGTTGATGGACCAGGGAGTTCTTCTGCTTCTTCTGTTTGTGTTTCAAAAAGCATAGCTGATCCTGCCTTTGCCAAGTCCTTCCATGCTGTTCCTTCTAAAGGATCAATAGGGTGTGCAATTAAGATGGGAGCCACTGGAGGTGTGAATTTGTCATCGTCTCTATCAATGGATCCTGACATCGCCTCCAATTGTTAATGTCTTGAAGTCAGCAGCAACTTCCATAAAGGGAGGCTTGTCCAATTCTTTTTTGGCGGCTCTGGTCATCTTCCTGGGAGGTTCCATGTCTGTTTGAGATCTGTGGGATTTGGGAGGTTTTTCGCCGGATGGAGTTTGAGACATTTTAATTCTGTTGTTTTTTTCATGTGATTATCATATCATGCAGATTGTACAGTTGATTATAGTAGGGATATCTTTTACCTTTTTTAAAGCCTAGAATTATGACGTAAATTAGGAAGTTAACAAGGGTTGGCCGTTAATATAGACTTGATATTTTCTTTTGTTATTCCTGGTGTTGTTAAGTTGAATTTCCCAAATATTTTAGGGTTCTGCTTCTGAGGAACTCTAATGCCATCCGTCAAAGCAGAGAGTAAGTCAGTGCATGCAGTCTGTGTATTAGCCTCCAGTTCTGGACTAACTACGTCGGGGTCACCAATTGTCCGGGTATATAACTGTTTATTTATTACTCTTTTAAATAGTCATTTAGACAATAATCGAGTAATTTTATTGTCCGGCAAAAAGCGTCGGTTCAAAGTCCACACACCATCGACATCAACGTCACAGATCATTTTTTAAACTTCATACAGCCGTCTCAACATCGTTTACGGTATTAGAATTATTTTTTAAGTTAATGTTTTCGCAGAGACAGCACGTTTCTACTGCTGGTCGACCAAAGTGAAAAGCAAAATTTTCTCTGAATATTTTATTGTAGTATTCGTACTTTATCATGGTTCCAGGATTCTTCTCCTTGTATAATCTAAACATTTTCTTAACCGATATATCAGCAGTGAGATTTTTTATTATACCAGAAGAGAGTGGCTTTCCTTTACTGGAAACTAGGATACCACTGCAGAAAATTCATCAGCAAGTTTGATTTGAAACGTGCTACATGTTACGATCCATACATTTCCACAACGTGACATTTGAAAGTTGCTAGTAACTTTTACTCTTACCTTGCATTAACATTGCAAATGTAGTTTGCACGTAAGTTTCTTTCTGTATATATATTGCCTCAAAGTTTTATGTGTAAGGTTCAAGCAACTTGAATTTTTGTTGTTGCATGAATGTTGCGAATAAAAGTTCCATGTAAATTACTTTAGCAAGAGCCATTTAATATTACAATTGTAACATGTGCTGCAACAAACTGCAATATGTGGCATGTTACAATTGTAATAATGGCTCTTGCTAAAGTTTTATATTCACAACATTCATAAAATATTTTAAAAATGACAGATTGTGTTAACAAAAGTTAACATAAAAAAATATAAAGAATACAAAAATTTAAATTATTTAGTGATAGACCAATAAATAGTAAAACATGATATTAATATAAACGTTTATTGTACAAAACTTATGGTTAAATATAGGTAGGTATATTAAACGAAACAATGGCATACTTCACCAACTAGAGATTAATATAAACGTTTATTGAACAAAGCTTACGGTTAAATATAGGTTCATTAAACGAAACAATGCCATACTCCACCAAGTAGAGATTAATATAAACGTTTATTGAACAAAACTTATGGTAAATATAGGTACAATAAACGAAACAATGGCATACTTCACCAACTAGAGATTAATTATTGAACAAAACTTATAGTTAAATATAGGTAGGTATATTAAACGAAACAATTACATACTCCACCAACTAGAGATTATTATAAACTTTTATTGAAGAAAACTTATGGTTAAATATAGGTAAGTACATTAAACGAAACAATGGCATACTTCACCAACTAGAGATTAATATAAACGTTTATTGAACAAAACTTATGGTTAAATATAGGTAGGTATATTAAACGAAACAATGGCATACTTCACCAACTAGAGATTAATATAAAACGTTTATTGAACAAAGCTTACGGTTAAATATAGGTTCATTAAACGAAACAATGCCATACTCCACCAAGTAGAGATTAATATAAACGTTTATTGAACAAAACTTATGGTAAATATAGGTACAATAAACGAAACAATGGCATACTTCACCAACTAGAGATTAATTATTGAACAAAACTTATAGTTAAATATAGGTAGGTATATTAAACGAAACAATTACATACTCCACCAACTAGAGATTATTATAAACTTTTATTGAAGAAAACTTATGGTTAAATATAGGTAAGTACATTAAACGAAACAATGGCATACTTCACCAACTAGAGATTAATATAAACGTTTATTGAACAAAACTTATGGTTAAATATAGGTAGGTATATTAAACGAAACAATGGCATACTTCACCAACTAGAGATTAATATAAACGTTTATTGAACAAAACTGATGGTTAAATATAGGTACATTAAACGAAACAATGGCATACTTCACCAACTAGAGATTAATATAAACGTTTATTGAACAAAACTGATGGTTAAATATAGGTACATTAAACGAAACAATGGCATACTTCACCAACTAGAGATTAATATAACAAAAGTTATGGTTAAATATAGGTACATTAAACGAAACAATGGCATACTTCACCAACTAGAGATTAATATAAACGTTTATTGAACAAAAGTTATGGTTAAATATAGGTACATTAAACGAAACAATGGCATACTTCACCAACTAGAGATTAATATAAACGTTTATTGAACAAAACTTATGGTTAAATATAGGTACATTAAACGAAACAACGGCATACTCCACCAACTAGAGATTATTATAAACGTTTATTGAACAAAACTTATGGTTTAGTTACATTTACCGTATTTGCATCACCAGGTGTCATCGGCAATTCAGGCATTTTAAAAAATGAGCTGATATCTTGGAATTTCTTCATGTTATACCTACCTAAAAAAAAAGGTTATGGTTTGATATACCGACAAGCAAAGATCTTCTGAAGAGTCTGAATTTTCCTCTCCGCTACATATGTCATAATTATTCATAGATATACTTTTCCGTTTATTTGTTTGTGTTAGGGTTTCGACCTTGTGTGCCACTTTCCTTTTATTTAATCCTGATGTAGATGGCGTCGGATTAATATATGGGTCAATGTTTAAAAGCTTTTCTTTTTGTTCTTTACTTTTGGTCATTTTGCCTTTCTTCCTCGTGTTATTCTTTGGGACAATTGTGCTCTTTTTTTAAGACATGAGTTGTTCCAAGTCCTGAGATGATATGGAAAGTCCGGATTCTACTTTTTTGGTTACGGCCCCCCGTACTATTAGTAGTTCGCGTTTAATTCAATTTAATTCGATCTTTGAGCTATTTCTGAAACACTTTTCTGATAATTTTTAATAAAGCTTATATAACTAGTAGCCTAAATATTGGTTTCGAATGAAAATGGGGTCTGGTTATGTGCAAGCTGATAACAGCAACTTACCTAAAATAGACGCATTTATGGTTGCACTTTTTTTTAAGAATAACGCTGATTATTATGCTGCGGAATATGGACGTAAAAAAGGAGAGGACACCATTATATCCAATAAATTAAAAGAAAAATGATAAAATTCACTTCAAATGCACTTATTTTAACTTTGGTTGCTGGCCAGTGATGTCACACGTGTCACATGACCTGCGCCATTACAAAAACAGCGTTTTTGGCGCGGTTTTTTAGAAATTTAAACTTTAACATTGATTTTTATTGATAATACAGTAGATATCAATGTAGTGTGCTTATTATGTAATAAAGAATCATTTAAAAATATTTTCTAAAATTAGTCAAATAGCCTATTGCGCGGCACGGATATTATTATTACTGCCATCTCTAGGTAGAAGGCCGCAGCGACAGATAATTCCGTGCTCTGTGAGTAAGACACTTATTTTATAGCAGATTTTTTTAAAGTAATGTAGGTATACTACAGGATACAATACCAAGTATAGGGTTATAAATATATAAAATTATAAACACCAGAGAGAGATGTGCGAACTTCATTTCTCTTACATCTCCCAAGTTTTTAAATAGGTACTGGTACTGTAATATTGTCTTTTGATTTAACATAGCATCAAATACAACTGAACAATGTCACTTTTTGGTATCCCAATTTGCTGATGTTTGTTTTAATAGGCTAAATATATTATCATTTAGCCCAACCCCAAAATCAACTTTTCCAGTCGATTTTTTTGATGGCATTTTAAACATTTTTTTTAAGTATGTATCCTTTTGGGCTTTCTTTCATAAGTGCTAGTGTCATCAGTTTATTATTAACCTTTATTGTTTTTATTTACAAGTCTCAACTGCATCATGATCAACTCCTGTGCATGTTTTGATAGTTTGATAAAAGGTTTTAAGGAAAATTAAGAGTTACATAAATTTCTTGCTTAATGAATGTTTTGTTCAAATGTATTATTACAAGACTCAAGGTTATGTCCTTCATTCTTCTTATAAAAGAACAAGACTTTGAAACCATCTTTGTTTTATTAGAAGATTTCTGAAATGTAAAAAAAAATAAAGATATTTTATTATTATTAAACCAGCTAAACTACACAGGTATATTCACAGACTGTCTGTTAAATTTTATTTAATTGTAAGATATCAATACATTTAACTTACCAGCAATTTTTAAATGAGGTTCTTTTATTGCTTTTATTTTATACTGCAGATTCTTTTTGTAACCTGAAAATAAAACAGATGAGGGTAGTTCAAGAAGAAAATAATAATCAAGCACCAAGCTTCACAAAAAGCCATAATTATAGGGGAAACTCGTTATGTGGTTAAACTTATTTGGTGCTGTTTATACCCTATTTAAGAAGAGACAGACATAGATAATCATTTCATCATTGATGAACCTTAAACCTTTAAACAGGTGATGCATAAAACGTATTTCTAGATGCAACCTTTGGAACGATGACCCAAAATGGACGATATCTACGAAATGTTTCGCAAGATATTTTCATGCCAGTTTTATTGACAAATACTTTATGTAAGTTTAACAGCGATTCATTTAATAACCTTATTTGTTTCTTGACTTTTCTTCCTGTTATTGTTTCCTTTTTCCCTGCGGTAAGCCTGCTATTCTCAGCTTGCAATAGGAACTCTTATACATCCCTACATTTTGTCTCTACATTACTCTTGGTTCTCTATTCTTTGATAAAGTTAAATTATCTTAAAAATAAGTATTAAAATCTAAATTATGGTAAAAATATATAAAGTATTGTCACAAGATATCTAAGATGGAGTTGTGGTGGGAAGGCTGCACATTTTGAATTCGTATTCCTTCTTGTAATTTTCTTATGTTAATATGGAATAGAAAAATGGAGCACAAATTGTTATACACGGTTTTCTCGAGTTCTGTCAGGTTCATTACACTAAAGGAGATCACTGGTTTGCCAACATCGATATTCTTTACATATCCTTGGTTTAGTTATATGTGCAGATTGAGGAGAACGTGTAGATTAGAATAGACAACTTGTTGCGGTTGAGGGGTACACATAGGTCTAGGTACCTATATGTCGCGTTGATATGCACTCTGTATGTTACGCGTGTCACAGCAGTAGGATACAGTAATTTGTTAATTATCGTTGCTCCAGGCCCTGCATCACAAGGATATACCTGTTTAAGTGAGACATCAAGGGACCTGCAACAGTGTCTCAGATATCCAGGTATAAATAAATATTTGTGTCATTTACAGAGGGTTCCATTAATAGAATAGAGGTGCGATTATTAAATGAAATAACGTATTACTCTATTGGAAGTATCAGCCATCAGATGTTTTTCGATGTTATAAATTTTATCAAATATGCTTTGGTCACAACAGAATAATTGCGCAGAAGAACTGGCAGCTCTTCAATCCATTGGCTACATTTGTTAACATCAGCGTTACTTTCTCCACAAATTGCTTTGAAAACTATACCGTTTTTTTTAACCCTTCCAATTAATCATTGCTGTTACAAAAAATATGAATACCGAGCCTTCGCGCGAAATCTTGTGCCCTTTCTTTAATCATCGTTCCACTTACTTTTTGTTACGAAGTTGCTTGACCCATGTTAGCAAACACTGTTCAAGTTCAGGATATTCTGATAAACGTACACGTTTTAGTTTTCCTTGTCCTTCAGAACATTGTGATTGAATTTTATCTTTATTCTGAATTATTCTACAAAGAGTAGATTTTGGCACATTAAATTCGACACAGACTTCATCGCGTGTCTTCCCACTTTCATAAACGGATATTACCTCCAGTTTTTCACGTACTGATAACGATTTGAGCCTTCGTTTCGCCATTTTTCAAATAAACATCCGTATGTAAAGCAAAACTAAATCTGAAGGTCATTGAGGCTCAAAATTAGTTAGTGCGGAATTTGTGGGTAGAATAAGAATAAGTAAGTAAACAAACAAAACGATATTATCTCGGACAGAATTTTTTCACTTTGAATCTTCTTATTCTCTTATTATGGCTCCACCAATGTTCATCGCTGATTTGCCAATGTCAAGTATATATGCCGATTAATCAGTATCTATTATGACTGGGACGTACAAATGTGCGCATGATTTCATTGGACGTAGTTGCTCCAGTACGTTAGTAATAATAAATCAATGGTATAAATGAATAAAGGGTGCTAAGTGCTAAAAGAAAAAAAAAGGCATTACTAATAAATATATTTTTATTAATACATTCTAGATTATGTATATTTCCTAATACTAGACTAATTAAAGTGCATTTAAGTAAAAAAATAAGTATTTTATTGTGACGTTAAATATTTTTAATTCAATTGATTAATGGCAGTTTTATGACTTTATATGCATGTCTCCTTTAATTTGTTGTGTTATAAAATATTATAGGTTTTATTTAGACTACAAAGTGCAATAGAATATATTACACGAATAAATTACAGAATTTAATTTGGCCAGTAGAACAATAAGTCAGTTTATATGGGTGAATAAACTGTAAAGAAATCTAACCAAAATTACTGGTTAAGTACTGAAAAAGAAAAGAAGAAAACAATTAGATTATTAAAATTATCCATATTAACCGACTTATTGTTATATTATATGTAAAGTAAAATCCGCTTAAAACGAAATCAGTGTAATATTTAAGCGATTGTAGCTCCGCAATAATTTGTTATTAAAATGAAATTAACTGTACATATATTGTAAATTTTAAGTTATTGAAATTATGAACTTATGATAAAAATAAGCTCTGAAAACATGTCTAAATTAATACATTAAAATACAAAGACAATTTTAATACAAAATAAAATAATCTAAGTAAATAAAATATCTCACATAATTACATTACTGTGAGATAGAGATCTAAATTATTAAATAAAAATATTTTTAAAAATTGTAACTTTGTGTTATTTTTTCATTTCTTTTTTAGTTTTTTTTTCCCTAAAAGAGGTGCTAAACTAGTGTGCGTTCTTGAATGTATGTATCGCGCCCTTTTCTTTTATGGACATAGTTTCAGGTAAAATGTTTCAGATGCGTAAGGAAAAACTTATCACGAGGTTTACGGGTCTCAGGTAAATGATATGTCACCTTGTGCCAGGTGGCGAATCTTCAGTGTCAGAAATCCTGCGTCAAAACTTAAAATATCTTAAATCTTTATTTAGTTACTGTCCTATTACAAAAATGGTTACGATTGTACATATCAATTGCTTACTTTGTACTTAGCATTAATATTATTAATAAATTGTGCTATGTAAGCAAAAATCTTTACCTTAACTCTAAAACCGGGTTCAATGACTAAGAGTGACACTCTAACTATGCCGCCTTATTACAATACAGTACAGATCATATAGTGCGCTTTATGTGTATCTCAGCAATTGCAGTCTTCGATCAAAATATAGAGTAGATGACGGGTCACATATTAAAGCTAAAAATGTTTACTTGAATTAAACAAGGAAAGCTACAGTTTTTGTCCACAAAACAATTTCATTTCGATCAATTATAAATAGTAGATAGTATGGACGCTACTTGCGTCGATACACTTGCAGCTTCCGATCTCCATGGGACTACAGTCAAAGCAGGAGAGGCAGCGGAATCAGCTTAAACTGGCAAAAGGAGCAAATATGAAGTCATCGGTAGAGACCACATTTTTGTGCATTTTGCCGTAGATACTTTAGGTCCATGGGTACCAGAGACAAAGTCATTTTACAATAAATTGTCGAAAAAGATAATCGACTCCTTAGGTGACCCTCGCGCTTACAGTTATTTTATTTAATATTAGTGCTGACTTTGTCTCAACTGTTAACGCAACTAACAACAAAATAAACTTATTTTCCGAGTCACTATTTTATATGCTGATCTGATAAAATTAATTTAATTGATCAAAGATTGCAACTGTCATATTTTACAAATAGTTTCAGTGCAAGACTCAGACATTATCTGTTGTCAATTCAAAATTAAATAAATTGATGGTAGGTATATTAGTTGAATATTGTACTGATTTTTAGACATATACTTTATATGGCACTTAAAGATTAAGATCGATTTTGAATACGTTTTATACCTAAACTAAAGAAATATGTTTAACTATTCACTAATTTAAAAATTTCAGTTAACAAAATTCAATGTTTATAAAATATAGTCGAACATTTGTACATAAAAAACATTTCCCAATTAATTCCGTTACACTGAGTTTTTACTGTACTGTCCGACTATATTATGATTATTTTTTTGTTCAAGTTTTAAGTTTTTTTTTTACAGATTTCCTTTTTATCACATTATTTCGCTTACGATGCCCCTTTACCAATGCGTATTTTCTTGACTTTCGAACACACATCGGTACAATGAGGGGCATATCTGATTCTATATGTTACTTTTCCGAGTTTGCTTCCCTGACTTCAACAAGAACTGTCACCACGAAGGACTCTATAGCAGATTCGTTATACCCGCGTTCTATCCTAAAGTAGCCGTTTTCGCCCCATTCTTGACCCCAGCTGTTCGAAACAATCTGTAAAGTAGAAAAAAAAACTCAAAAAGTTGTTTTATTGTTTTTTAAAATTTTACGCGAAAAAACACGAAATCAAGCGAAGACGATTTATAATGGTATCGAGCTGTTCGCCCGTGGGGTTCATACTAACTTTCATCCCCTATTATAGGGATGGATTTCACGGGTTATATCCATAATTTGTATGGAGATATTACTATTCCAAATACTCTAAATACTCCATCTGTGTCACTGTAATTTAGCATATAGTTACTTATTCAATATATCTAAGTGAAATAGTCGTTATTTTTTCAATTGGTTTTATTCTGCCCCTGCTGTCTCTTTCATAATCTATCACAAAACTCTAAATTTTTTTAAAGCGCTCTTATACCATATTCTTCAATTATATATATCGCTTTTTTTGTAGCTTATTGAAAATAAAAAAAAATGATTTTTGAATTTGGCAAAAATTATAAAATAAATATTATTTTCAATAAGCTACCAAAAAATTCTATATAATATAATTGAAGGGTCATGGTATAACAGCGCTTTTAAAAAAAATTCGTATTCTATAAAACCCATTGAAAAAATAAAAGCTATTTCACTTAGATATATTCAATAAGTAACTATATGCTAAATTATAGTGATACAGGTGGATTGTTTACAGAGAAATTGGGAATAGTTTATCCCAGAAAAAATCCTAGTATAGGACCCTTAAGCTTTCAAATTTCATTAAAATCGGTTCAGTGGTTTAGCCGTGAAAGCGCAACAGACGGACTTCGCATTTATAATATCAGTATGGATTATGTCTTCGAGTTTACTCCTTAAAAATAAACAAAGACACATTTTATCTTTAATATTTAGAAATAAGGTAATCTATGACATTAGATAGAGGAGTGGCATACTATATTGACACAGGCAGAGCCACGTGCAAGATAAGGTTCTTTAAAAAAATGTCATACATACCCAAAACTTTTGGAAATGTTCTTCGCCCCATCCAACAATGCGCACACTATGTAGTCCTGACAAGTGTTGGTTCCCATACGGGGTATGACGGTAGATTCCACTACGGTAATGGAAGAAATCTTGGTACACCTTCATGATGGCTGTGAAAACGTTAACAGAGGTTAAGCAGTATAGTTAGATCTGATGGGTGGGTGAGCTACTTAAATACCTGGATGGCTGCTAAAGGCGATGGATTTTTAAGTATGACGTCACTTCCGTCTATTATATTATCAGCCCAAGGGTACCCATGAAAACAGTTCTTCCTTATTTAGCCGATTATATTTTTGTGGCTACCCAACTAGTGGCCTGTGGCTATTGTGCGAAATACACACAAACATTCAGAGCGGTATGGACATTTTGGTCAATTCGTTATCTTTTTTGTATTCACTTACCTATGTAAAGTAAAAGCTGAGGTACGATTTTTTATATGTTTTTTGCAAAGATTGAATTATTTTATGAAAGTATATTGTTTTCTATAAGCAGTAGTTTTGTTATAATAAATATTAATTTGCCTACAAACGACATAATGACCGTCTTCATCAAATACATACGCGCTTGAGAAGAACCGACATATATTTTCCGTACCCTTTCATATAAAAGGCGTGATGATATTACCTTGTACTGGTCCAGAGTCCATAATATCATACATAATATCCTTTTCCTTCTGCAGTCTGCCAGGAGGTCCAACTTTGTACCGCTCAGTTCTGTCGCCATTCTGTTTCGATGGCAAACATCCGTCTAATTTCAAATTGCCATTAGGTTTAAATGGACACCGGGTCTTAGATGCCACGTAGGGGAAACAGGCTTCGTTGACTAAACTGAAAAAAATTAGAGCAAATATAAATAGATAAATTGGAAGCTTTTCAGATGTGGTGCTAGAGAAGGATGGAGAGAATCAGCTAGAAGGAATAAAGTACTAACGATGTGGTATTGACGATCGTAGAAGAACAGAGAACAAGTAAATGAAAAAGTTAATAATGTTAGCTCGTACCAGGAGTACCAGGACGTCAAAAGTTATGTTACCGATTTTTTGGAAATACTTTAAACCTGAACTTTTCTTTTTAAAATTCCCGCGAAAACGTTCTGGATGCGATGATGACGTCACATTCACGCAAACCATCAACATGATGGTCACAGATTAGATAAAAAGAAAATAACTTAGTCAGTGACAGATTGACAGGCAGTTGTTATAATCATCACGTCACGACGAAACGTGACAAATGACATAAATCGATACAGTAGATCAGGGGTGGGCAAACGGTCGATCACAAAATTTAGAAGTATCAATTTCTACGTTTTTTTTTAAATAAACTATTCAAAATTAAATAAAATTTCCACCATCGGCTTACGGACTGAAGACACGCAGTACCTACCAACTCTAAATAACATACTCATTACTCAACATCTAAATTAATAATTGTATTTGCATAAACTATAAAAAAATCCTATACGTCGATCGGATGCCTCTCCATTTTTTTTATGTAGATCGCCGATAGAATAAGTTTGCCCATACCCCTACAGTAGATTATATTACGTGTGATCATGCTAGCACTGCAGGAAACGGAAAATAAATGGTACTGAAACGCCAGTAAGTATACCTACTTTATGTTAAAGAAACAATCTCAAGTTGTCAAGAATAGTCCGCGACTATAGTCGGTCATTGTGGGGCCCATTTGTCGTTAGTCGGCCAAATCCATAGTCACTAAGATCACAAAGTATTATGTATTTAGGTCCTTACCCATGGCTCCTCGCGAAAGGCCAAGCCGCTTCAATATGACCTCCGCTACATCCTCGTTGTGGCCGCACGTTGCATGACAGTAGAGTTTGAGCACTCAACTTTAAATTTTCTGCACCGTTGGACTGAATTGCGAATCTGAAAGTAAAGTTAGACATCTTTAATTATCTAAAAAAACCGGCCAAGTGCGAGTCGGACTCGCGCACGAAAGGTTCCGTACCATTATCTATAAAAATAAAAAAAAAACACGTTTGTTGTATGGGGGCCCTCTTAAATATTTATTCTGTTTTTTAGTATTTGTTGTTATAGCGGCCACAGAAATACATCATCTGTGAAAATTTCAACTGTCTAATTATCACGGTTCATGAGATACAGCCTTTTACCCTTTGGGTGCGGAACCCTAAAATCGGTCAATGGCCGCATCCACTTGGGGAAAATGTTTACGGAGTCCATAAATGGAGTTGACAAACAAACGAAAGTTATAGAATAACTAGATGTCCCGTGCGAATATTTCGCACCGTTAGTTCAACAGATGGCATCTTTTACAAAATAAATAAATAAATGAATTAGTCTAATTTTAAAAGAAAACTTTGATTTGTTTGTTTATTTTTCGTCATTAGAGGGAAAAATAATCTTCAAAATGACGTATCAAATATTAAGAAATACATAATATATATCCCGTAAAACAGGACAAGGTAAGAGCTATATAATTATAATGTTTTGTTATAATATTTTAAAGAAACATCAATAAACTTTGGTTTTCTCAGGCCCAACGGAATAATATAATAATTATGTTATTTACTTCTATTTCTACGCGGGCGGACAGCTTGTAGACTTATAAAAGTAGGTGTTTTAAATATATAGGATAGGTTCAAAGAAAAACCTAAGTGGCATGCACTAGAGACCTAACAAGACCCTAGACCCAACAACTCTTGAATGCTTTGTGAGTTCGTGACAAGTGTCATACAGTTTTACAAGTGGTTGCCGAGAAATACAGAGATTTTTAAAAGCTTGGACCCATAAAAGCTTTTTTACAGAGCCCTAAATTTCTCTGTAAATAATCTACCTGTGTCACTGTAATTTAGCATATATAGTTACTTATTGAATATAAGTGAAATAGCTCTTATTTTTTCAATGTGTTTTATTGAATAGGAAATACTTGCCCCCGTTTTCTCATTCATAATCTTATCACAAAGCTTTTATTTTCTTTAAAGCGCTGTTATACCATTACCCTTCAATTATATACATCACGTTTTTCTGCAGCTTATTGAAAATTCAAATTTTTTTTTTTAATTGGTCAAAAATAATAAAATAATTAGATATTATTTTGAATTTTCAATAAGCTACAAAAAAAAGCATGGTACGTACTGGGATCGAATCGTGGTCCACCTAGTTATAATCATTCTTAACCACTCAGCCACCGGTGCTATGTAATTTTCAGTTTTCAATCGTTTACATAAATAACTACATACTTATGACTTACTACTCGCCAACAGATGTCGCTTTGAATGAAATATTTAGTAAATAAACGCACTTTCGTCTTTATAATATAAATTCATGTCATGTCGACCGACGCACGCGTTCCGTCGTGACATAATGGGGAATCCGGTTTAATCCCGCCCGCGCTTGATAGTTGTTATAATCACAGTCGGCGGGATCAAGATACACTATTGACATTGGCAAATCATCGATTAACATTGGTGGTGGCACAATAAAAGAAAAAAAAAGAAGATAATATAAATTACAATTATTAGGACGATATATCAGCGTTATTTGATAATAAAAGAGTTTGATAAAAAAAAATATTGAAACGCCTAAATTTTTGGTCATCTTTTTTCTTGAAATACGTTACATTGTGTACTTCTTTCGGGTAAAAACAGAGCAACGGATTGTTCTAATTTTTTTTACATAGATAGCTGGAGGAACTACATATACTACTTTTTATTCCAGGAAAATATCTCAAATTATTTTGAAAATCTCTTGGTATGTCCAAAGCATAGATTTAGTAGTTATACGCTCGGGCGCACTAGATTGGCAATACAAAAGAGAAAGCGCATAGATACGTGTATGTTAAAGCGAGACAGATAGACGAGACCGTTTTTTGAATACTGTAACAGTAGTGTTTACAGTGCATGGTGCAGTGTCTGGATATAACTCATCTAAGATGAAAAATCCACAGAATTACACATTTGTCACGCACACTGATGTATTCATTTTTTGGTCTCGTTCTAATCGCGACATTATCAATCTAGTAGAGCGCAAGCATACTAGATCTATGGTCCAAAGTGTCTAAAGGTCCTAAAATTTTCGGTCCGACCAGCCGTATGATCGAGATTGAACCAAGGGCGGATCCAGCTTTGGCGCCAGGGGGGGGGGGGTCACATAGTCATGGTCAAGTCACAAGAAGTTATAATTTAATTTTGATAATAATAGATAGGTACAAGTAAAAAGTAGGTATTTTATTAATAAATAACATTATGTTTAACAATTTTAATTAGTAGTGCACCTAGGTCCTGGACCCAGCCCAGGGGAGGGTCATGACCCCTATGACCCCCCCCCCCCTGGATCCGCCCTTGGATTGAACACAGGCCACACAAGATTCGATTAAACAAAGTGTCAACCATCCGTGTGTGTGTGTGACAGATCGTATCGGTCATCGAAATCAACCACAAATACAACTTTTGAAAACGGATAGCGGACCGTACGTTACAAGAATTGGACGAGTCTGTGGTCGATTTCGGCGGACCGTATGGCGGCGCGCCGGGGATTGGACGATTGAGCTACTTCCAGTTTCCTTTTTTTTCTTTAACTAACCTGTCAGAAGCAACACTGGCTATAGTGACAGCCCAATCAGAGCCGCACCATCCTTGGTTTGGTACTTCACTAATATATTGAGGCCACTGTTCTCGTGAGTCGAAGTTGACCGGGTACATGATGTCTTTGTCATATCTTATTGGTCCCATCCTCATTGTTGCTTCACTTAGCGGTAATGTACCTGTAAACATTTTTTTTAATTTAAAAAAAGAGAAAACGTTTATATTTGAATTTGGCTAGAATGAGAGGTTTTCAATCTGACAGTTTAAAAAAAACAAAAATAGTTTCATTATGTTGTTGATAAATGGCGATGCAGTGCAGTCTTATGTCAAAAACTCTTGAGGGTCGCTGAGGGTGGAGAAAATGACTTCTAGTCTGTGAGCGTCGTCGTACATTTTTCTTTAATTTTTTTCAAACTTAACAATTTCAATTCAGCTGTCATCGTGCTAAATCCATACAGTACACATTTTATTTTTGACATATTACTAGACCTAGGCGCCATCTATTGGCGTTAAAAAAAAGTATTTTTTTTTTAAATGTCATCTTGAAAACCTCTCATTATGGCAATGGTGTAAATGCCGTAAACTGTATATGTTATGGCTGCTCATATAAGATCATCAGATTTCAAGACGGCGGATGCAGAGTCCAGGCGCGTGCACCCAGATATAGAATGGGAACTGGCCGATTATCGAGTCGATAACCACAATGAAACCATAGATAGAAGTGACAACGTAACTATCTGTGCGGAGGGCTTTACGTGCATTTTTTGCAAGTCAAACTCCTTTCTGCTGTGTCCTTTAAAAAAAATTGTTTGCCTTCCATTAAAATGGAGAATGAGAAACAAAAAAAAATTGTGTGACAGCTTTCTCTATTTGCTATGTACTAATTTGCATAAACTATTTATTGTACAAGATAATAATAGTTAAACCAGATAGAATAATGGCCTGGCAATAATGATTCATATTGCGCTTTTTACTCTATGGTTCCGTATTTTTTTTAAACGAAGCTTAGTTGTGAGTTGTAAATGCTAAGAGATAGCGTATGAAAAAAATAAAAACTTTGTAAGCCGCCATCGATAATAAATGTAACTAAAAAATGAAGAAAAGTATTTTACGCTGGTTTGGACACGTAAACACGTTGAAAGAATGAAGGATGAAAGATTCAGTTCTTACTCGTAGTCAAATTATTTTGTCAAATTGATTTGACCTACAGGAAAATCCTGTTAGTCAAACTTCTTAGATATCTAGATAACTAACCTAACCTAAGCTAACAATTTGACCACAAGGAAGAACAATTCTTTGACTACGAGGAAGAACCTGAAAGATTGACTAAAAAGGTTTATATGGTTGAAGTGAAAGGAAATGCTGGCAAAGGACGACCTAGGTGTACTTTTATTGAACATATAAAAAAAATGTATTGATCGATAGAAATATTAAAAGTACGACACAATCGCCGAGCATGTATCAAAGGTATGATGAATATAAAAGAAGCGAAAGAAGTATATATGGATCGTAACAAATATCATTCGATTATAATATCGGCCTACCCCTCCTGGGATAAAAGGCGTGATGATATATCTAAATAATTATTATGTATTTTGCTGGGAACTCTGGAATCCATGGTCCTGGGATCCGTAATGCATCTGTGAAGTTATAAAACCGGTGACATGTTTTTTAGGCTAAACCTAAAGAGTGGCCTGTTGAGGTAATTTGAATTTTAAGATCGAAAAGCTTCCAAAGCTTCTAAGTTCTTTTTTTTTTGTTTTTTTACTTATATGTTTATTTTTTAATTTTTTAACAACATACAGATAGCACGACTTGTGACTCTTCATGTCCTGTTCATGTCCGTCCCGTCAGCTCCACTATGTAGGCTTATTGATAACACAGCGGATATGAACGAGCCAAGGGTTTTATGTATAGAGTAACGCCATTTGTGTGTGTTGTTTAGCTCAACTCTGCCTGCGATACCTACATGTAAATGGTTATTCTAGTAAACCAACGGTACCCTAATACCGTTTGACAACCGTAAAGAGTTCAAAAGAACTGGTCCACACTTTCTCCCCGCATTTGCATACACTAAATCTAGACTTTCACTATTTTCCTGCAGATTATAACTAGATCCAACCTAGTTCTTCTAGAATCTAGATTAGAAATCTAATTTATATATTTATTTTTTTTGTCCTTTATAGATTAAAAACTATTGAACCGATTGCGTTAGATAGTATATTCAACCATGGGCAACGCCGGGTACGTGTCACTTGTATACAAATCAATCAATCAAATCAATATAAAAAGGGTCTGTGATTTCAAAAGTAATACCAAAATCTAAGGGAGATATCTATCTATCATCACGCCTTTCATCCCAAGAGGGGTAGGCAGAGACAATGGAATGCCATTTGTTACGATCCTGACATACCCCTTTCGCTTCTTTTATATTTATCGTCACTTCATCGTACCTTTCATACATGCTCGGCGATTGTGTGTTGTTTTAATATAAAAAAAACACGATAAGTACCTAGGTACTGAAAAATAAACGTCTTTCGATTTTTTATCTATCTGTCACAATAGGTCCATAGAGAAACTGGTTGTGCAGAGCAAAGTTGATGGCAGCAGATCGTGAGGACCTAGGACCTCCTTGACTGTGCAACTCTGTGCAAGAAAAGCCTCGGCGAGAGAGACATGGCGCAACGAACCGCCATGATTGACCAGACCACGAAAGCTCTGCCAAGAACCCTACGACTAAGAAGAAGAAGAAGGAAATAGTCCAGAATATGGATTATGATAAAAATTGACTTCAAAAAAACTTTGATTCAACACGGACGGAATAACAAGTAAAACTAAGTAGTAAACACCAAAGGACATCGCTAACTATAAATTATGTCATTCATAAATTTATTCGAGATGACAGCATTCGCAATAAAACAAAATTGTCGGAACCAACACAAAGGATTGTAAAAAATAATATGTTTATTTCAAATGTGGTTATTTGAAACGTGGAAATTGGGTCACTTATAGTTATGGAACAGATGTGAATGGAAGAGTTAGTCGAGGACAAAGTATTTTTTTTGTAATTAGCATCAATCGATGGTATTTAGTGACAAAAATGATAAAAAAGACCGTCGATAGCTCCTCTATTTTTCAGAAATCTATAAATTTCTGAAACTCCGTTTTAATTTTCTTATAAAAAGTCAGAATCTATATTAGTAATTTGTATGAATTAAAAAAAAAAATTTGTGCTTTAGAGTAGTTTAAAGATAAAATGGAAATGAGTATGAATTATTGTCAAAGGTCTCGCACGCGGGCGCTGCGCAATATTATTATGGGAAATGAACATAGGTGTGTTAAACACTCTTACAGAGCCTAACTTCACCGCACTCTTGCGCACAAATCCATACGCGAGCATGAACGAGAAGAATGAATCTGAAGCGGTAGCATGACGTCCTCATTGCGTCACATGATAAAGCAAATTGTCTAGGTATCACGTGACAAATGTCTTAAATAGACAAACTGACAGTAATAGCAGATTTTGTCTAACCCCTGTAGATTTCCCTTCGTGGTCAAAAATGGGCAACTGGTTAAAAGTGCATTAGAGAGAAACTAAACAAATGTCACTTACCAAGTTTATATATCAATCCATCGCTAAGTTTCTTCCCCTGGAATTGTGTGTAGTTTTGTGCTTTCCAACTTGCTCCAAAGTTAACTTTCCTGACGACATCCTCACTCATAATGCACTCTTCTGTTGAACACTGCCATTGTGGACCCGTTCTTTCATCGTCAACGCATACGCTGTGAAAAGATAAAAATAACTTAATATTTTCTAAAGTATACGATAGGGTTACACCTGGGGGCTTAGACAATGTATAAAGCTAAACGAATAGAATAGAATGTAGAATAGATAACTTTAAATGTATGGGATCGACTGAAATACAACCACGTGACCTAACTAAACTGTCCTTCACTCTGACGATACCAAGGAGTTTATTATTTTTTACAAACTTCTTGAAGTATTTAATAAACTCCTTGTAGAAAACTAATTATGTCGTTTTGTCTTCGTGAACGCAAAGTTAGCGTCGCCCATACCCTGTAGATAACGCTGTAAGAAATGGCGAAGGTTTTGATCGATCAGCTAATTTTTTGAGGTTATGCCCGATTGTTCTTTTTCGGATTTTTTATTATTAAAGTAGTTAAAATGCAAAAATTAATTATTAATTTGTTATAGGGTTGCGCGCGCATACTTTTCACATAATTATTATAATTCGGTTAAAATAAGTTTCTTCATATAATATTATGATTTAGCGTTCCGAGAGAATATAATAAGTACTAGCGTTCGTATACATTGTATAACGGGTTTTAAGGCGATTTCAATGATAAGAGTAGGTTTTTATATTATAATATATATTTATTGAGTCAAAGTTTACATCATTCCAGCGTTGCTGATGCCGGACTCCCTTCAGTCTCGAATTCTACAGAGCTTCAAATATAGTTTATAAATATTTAAAACTCTGTCCAAAACATTACTTGCATTAAAACATACAGCTAGTATTTCCTACAAAAAGTATGAATGAGTACTCATACTTTACACATTGTCAGGAGGCAGAACTGCCCGAACTGAACTCATCCAACAGCCTGGTTGTTTGCATATGTAGAACCGAGACCGAGTCTCCCTCTTTTAGCCGATGGTATCTGTGAGGCTATTATATACTTACCTAACGAGTGGCCATCAGTTCTGTTGAGGTATATATAATAAGGAAAAGCCTTTTGGATTATGTTTTTATTATGGTTTTTAATTATAAAAAAACCCACGCTGTCTGCCTAGTTAATACCAGACGCACATGCCTTCGGGATAAGTATTTCCACGGGCTAAGCCGGAGCAAAAAGTTAGTACCTACCTATACAAACAAAATCTTACTGTTTGGTTAAAAAAAGCGGAACTTCAGAAGGCTACGTATTTGTCGTAAAGTTATATAACACACAACGTAACCACACGCTAATTGTACAAAATTAACGGATCATAAATTCTGTTTATAATGCACTTCAATATTTTGGAGGTCGTGTCTACACATAAATCTAAAAAAACGACAGGGAACTCATTTCAGATTCCGCAGCTCCTAAAATTACATGCCTGTTTCCCAGAGGGGTAGCCAGAGATCACGGATTTCCACTTGCTACAATTCTGACATCTCTTTCACTTCATTCATTCTCATCATATTCTTCATGCATGCTCGTCGGTTTAGGGTACTTGTCACCTGGCCTTTCTCCAGGATGTTTCCGATTTCGTCTGCATACATGAATACATCCGCCCCCAAGGTTTTCCGTTTTCAACTGTCCCTTTTAATTTATTTGGTTAATTCTTCTTGCATCCATCCTTTCTACAGTCCAAACCATCTTAGCATATCTTTCTCAATTTCAGTCACTACATCTTCTTTCACTCCACACATGCTCACTACATCTTCTTTCACTCCACACATGCTCACTATTTCTTCTTTTATCTTCAAAGTCACACCACACACATTTACCCGACTCTGATGTTTCTTCTGCTATAGCCACTCCTAAATATATGCTTTGCTATTTTAGCCTAGTTCAGTATAATAACCTCTCAATCTATTACACACCTTTTATCCAAAGAGGGGTAGGCAGAGACAATCGAATTCTTCTTTCGCTTCTTTTATATTCATCATATCTTTCATACATGCTCGGCGATTGTGTGTACTTTTAATATTTCCATTGATCAATACATTGAGCTACTTGAAATAATTATTAAATTAAAATTAAAAAAGTAAAACCCTCAATCAAAGGGCTGGTTCGTATTTGGCTTTGTAAACACTAATACTGGTAATGCTCAGCTCCTAAACGTGATAGGTTCATGTTTAATACTCGTAAACCTTCCTCCTGAATCAATCTATCGAATCGTGAAAACCTCAAAAAAATCCGTTCAGTAGTTTATCCGTTTAGTAGTAAATGGGACACAGAGAGACGGATGGACACGGCGGGAGACTTTGTTAGTGAACTCGTGATACAAATCATCAACCAACCGTAACAAATATTTTAAGACCCAAAAAAGGCTTAACAAAACAGCCATAAAATTTTTTTCTAGCATACTTAATAGGCATCGATGTATAATAGGCTTTTAAATTAAATTTAAATCCAATAAAACTACCAAGTAGGTATTTGGTTTAAAAAAACTTGAGAATTTCTGAATAACAGTGACATCATGTCGCTTGACATTTAATTGGTTGTAAACTGTGTATTCTGAGAGTATTTCCTAAAATGATTTTTTTGGGTTACTTAGAAATTCTTTAATAAAGATATATCTAGATGAAAATAGATTGTAAATTAGTACTTAATCTAATTATGATTACCTACTAAAAAAAAAGACGGATCGTTTCCAAGCTTACAAAAACTTACAAAAAAATAGGACTTTCGGGCTAAGTTCAGAAACTGTCGAACTATGTACCTACTTCTAAAACCCCTAAAGATGTGTCTATTTTTCTCTCATGTCAAATCGACGTGATTTTTTGCACAGAGATGGCTGGGGTCCGGAGAATATCATAGACTACTTTTTACCCGGAAAATTATATTCTTCATAATCAAATTTTCTACCAGTACCTATATAAATGCCACTTGTCCTGAAAATGACCAACTCGCTAAATGTGGTCATTGTTAAAGTTACCTGTTGTTGTTTAACAATGGTTTCAGGTTCGATGCTTTACATTAGAAAAAGAACCACACGATTATTTTCCGAGAAATAGCCGGTTTTTTGTTAGTCTATTGTCATTTGTCAATTAAATTCTCGATACAAGTTTACGTCATCGATTTTATTGATGCGCAAGAGTTCGTCCTCCGACAAATTTAGATTTACGCAGTTTATTGATCCAACGAGTTAGTGTTCAACTATGTGTACTAGAATCTGAAATGTTTGATTGTGAAATTTTATTTACAAAATTCTTGGACAAAATATCAGCCTTACCTTATATTTACTTACTTATATCATCAACAGAATTGGCCCATCGACCTAAAGACTTGATCTTCTGCTTGCTTCCCTAGGACCCTCAGATGAACTGGGAGCCTGGGACCGATAACACGATAAAGGAATCCGTGAAAAAAAGAAACGTTGGTTGTGTTGACAGGCAACACATACACACTTTTTTTCTTCACGGGTTGCCTTACAAGCTCCCGAAACCGAGTTACGGTTCCAGGGTACCCAGCTGAAGACCATGTATCCCTCGTTAGCCGATGGTATTTGTGAGGCTATACCTAACGTGAGGTATATTTAGATTGAAAAGCTTCTGTGTGGTTTTCGGATTCAGATCGACAGGCTCCTTACTTGTGGATACAATTATGTATCATTTTGAAAATACGGGTCTTGGTCTTCAAGACTGATAGAAGGAAATTTTGAAATTATTGGTAAATTATAATTTTTCCGGACTCGTATTCCAAAAACTTACGTTCGAGTGACGTTTGACGATCGATCTTGTAAAGCTCACTGAAGATTTTGAACATTAAAAAACAGTATTGACACCGTAGATTTGATTTTTCAACTTTCATAAAAAAAACGAGAAAAAAATGTTTGAGAAATCGTAATTTTTGGAAAAAATCATAGATATAAAAATGTATTTTTTGTGAGCTATATACAAAAAAATTGTAATATAAAAATAACACATTATTCTCGAATTATTCCATAACAAGAATCTAAATTTTATTTAATAAGTATAGAAAACATTACAAATATAAATAAAAAATAATTTAAAGAGTGAAAAATTTGCAATGTTGAGTATTTTTTATTTTCAAACCATCCCCGCTTTTTATTTTGATATCAAAGTCAACATAAAAAAATCGCGAAAATGAACAAAATTTGAACGCACACACGCTCATTACTTAACTAAATTTCGAGTGCGGCGTAACGGTAAGGCCTCTTAATAAACTAAATGAAAGCATTGTTACTTGTTACTCTTGTCACGCGTTATATATGCCGTGATGGTGTGTTTTTATCCACTGTTGTGAAATCGATACGATTAAGCCTGCGAGTATAATGTAAACGGACATTGATGTCACTCAGTAATACAGATGTTGACCTATAACTTACTTGAATAATTTTCAAAAAATGTAAACAAAATTTATTACTTTTTTAACCGAACTTGACTGGACCAATTTGGTTTTTTTTTTGTTGGTCATCAGGTCAGGATCTGATGACGGGATCCTGGAGAAATCGAGAACTCTTCAAATTTTATAGGCACTGCACTTGTTATAGTGACTTATACATTTTGGTTTTGAAGAAGGTTTTTTTTTCCTTATTATATTATAACAGTAACATTGACCTATCATGTTTAGGAAATGAACATGTAGGAGTAAAATGGCGTATGCTGTCTAATCCATCAGAATTGTGTAGAATAAAATTGTCTACAAAAAAGTCTGCAGTAGCATATAATATCTCTAACAGATAACTAAGTTATATTATAAGCGTATTTGTGCAGGTAGGTAATCAGGTAAAACAAATACCATTTACAATAAATTTTAGCGTGTATATATCTATAACAGACGTCCTTTACGGAACCCTAAAATTTAATTTCATTTAATATTACTCATTTCCGTCCCAATTTACAACATTACTCCCTACAAATATATGTCACATAGAGAAGTTACACATTAAAAAGTTTTGTGCGAAACATTTACAATTAATAATAATACAGTTGGCATTGGTTATACAGATTTGTTGTAAATCTATTTTAGCGTGTATTTATGTACGACAAATAGTATTGTGATGTAATGCAGTAATTGAGTTTGGTTACTCGTCATGTAGTTTACTGTCAGTGTCACCTTTACTATGATGTTTAGTGACGGGAACTTAATGATATTTTTATCGATAAACAATAGTAAACCGACCCTATGACCCGTGACCGTGACGCTCAGTATCGACTATCGATTATATTTTTGGGACATATCTAGTTCTCTCGCATATATCTACGGATCGCACTCTTTACATTATGCAAATTCTCGCAATATGAACAGTGCGAGGAATAAGCATAGATTGCACACTAAATACTAATCTTTCTGCAAAACTAATGTGAAAATAAGAAAATAAAATGTTGAATTCATAAAGGAAGCACTTTCAAATGGACGGTACCTACATTTATAATATACAGGATTTATTTTAGTAAATGAAAAAATATACTAAGTATGTATTGTGAATTGGTGATAATATAAGTACCTATGTGATCATATTTTTGTTAATTTATTTAAAACTAGCTTTCCGCCCCAGTTTTTACGAAATTTTCCAATTTGACGGGATATTTTCCAATTTTACTTTCCCTAAAAACCTTATTCAGACACGAATATTTAAACCAAATAGCCAAATCGGTTCAGCCGTTCTCAAGTGATACGCTTTCCACCGAACAGCATTTTTTTCTGTCTTCACGGGTTGTTACAGCTCCCGAAACCGTCTTACGGTCCCAGGGTACCTAGCAAGAGACCAAGTCTCCCTCGTTTATCCGATGATATTTGTTAGGCTATACCTAACGAGTGGCTAGTTCTGTTGAGGTATATTTAGATGAAAAAGCCTCTAAGTGTGGTTTGTCGGATTATGTACATAAGTTTTAATTAAAAAAGCCATTAGTACATGGCCGGGATCCAGGATCGAACCCGGGATTTGCCTAGTTAATACAAGACGTCTTAACCACTCGGCCACCGACGCACCAAATTTTTTTTTATATTAACAAATTAAAATATAATGTAATAAAAGTAATTTCGTGAAACGGAAATATGTAACCGGAACTGGAATGTTACACTTTTCGATCAATATAAGTTACACTTCATTACTCGCTTTTTTATATTTTTGTTATTATTATAAAAATAAATTACATCATTGTCTCCGATTCTGAACCCCTTTAAGATATCGAGATAGAACAACTAGATTGTAAATCTATATTGTATAATTTACATAATAATAAACATGACATTACATTAAAATATATTTACATATCGCTTTGACTAGGATACCTTGTGCTAAATAACATCCTTGGTTCCGTCAATGTAAAACTAGAATAAATAGAACCCTATACTCCTAATTTTTAAATTTAAAATTCTTATCCCTCCATCTTTGAAGTTTCCCCAGTTTTGCACGAGTACAAAATCGGTTTACAACAATTTGAATACCTGTTTATACAACACGTAATTCAAATTATAAATAAGCTAATTACTACTTATCTATTAAAGATGGATATATGCTACCGCGACCTTTTTGTAGATTATTTTATTCTACATGATTTTGTTATATCTCTGACAGATTGGACAGCATACGCCATGAAAACATCTAAGGAATCAATCTATCTATCATTACGCCTTTTATCCAAAGAGTGATAGGCAGATACAATCGAATGTAATTTGCTACGATCTTGACATACCTCTTTCGCTTATTTTATATTCATCTTACCTTTCGTACATGGTCAGCAATTTTGGGTACTTTTAACATTACTTTATATCAATACATTTTATATTTTCTGTAAAAGTACACCTAGGTCGTCCTCTGTCAGAATTTCCTTTTACCTTTACCATATAAACTTTTTTAGTCAATCTTTCATCCTTCATTCTTTCAACGCATCCAAACCAGCGTAAACTACTTTTTTTTAATTTTGTCACATCTTTCACACCGCATTCTTCTCTAATGACATCGTTCCGGATGCCGTCAATACGCTTTATATCAGACTGCATTTATCTTACTTTCATGCTTCTTATTCCATACCAAAGTCTCGCTTCCATAATATATCTGATCTGTTCATGAAACCCGCATCAAAATGAGTTATATTTTTTGGAGTAAATAGGGCACAGTCATTGAAATGTAGTGAAGTGATAGTGATAAAAATATGCTGTCCCCTTATCACAGGTATATTAACCTTAGATGGAATGCAAATAAGTACGTGTTAATTTAAATTGGCTGTCGATAATATTATTTTACATCTTGTTTATGGAAAAATGAAGGTTAAAATAGGTGATAAATAAATGGTAATGTATATTGATTCTATTTCACCTACGCGATGAATCATTGTTGATATCATCTTAACGTCATCATTGTAGGTCATGTGTATTGTGTATGTCATATTAAACATTTAGTGCAACTTACATTGTTTGTTTATCCGATCTGACTTTGAATTTACCTGGTACAAAAGGCGCTCATTGTCTTTACATGAGCACCAAGTACTACCTCAGAATAAAGAATCCGCGAAAATTCTTCAAATTGAGGCTAAATACGGGTACTATACCCGGTTGTTGAATTTCTTGATAAAAAGACAATAAGAAAAATTTATATAAACATAGAATAGGTGTTATTTTTTATATCAATGCTTTTATATTATATTACTTTTATGGTAAGGAAAAGTTAGGATGCTTTGATTACAGAATGTTGGATTGGATGGTGGAATTTAATGAAATTTAATAATTTAATTTCTCAAGTTACAAAGTTATTCAAAGAGACAAAACAGATTTGAGTTACTAACCAACTAAGTATTTGTTGACAAAGCACAAAGCAAGCTTCTTTATTATTTCATACAATATTGAAGAATCCTACTTTTTGACCATTTGTTTATATTTCAAAGCTTATTTGTTTACACTATATCGACACGGGCGAAACTGCGGACCAGTCTTAGTCATTTGTAAACGTGGGCAGATAAATAAACATGAAAGTCAACAACAAAAATGAATCATTTAACTTATAAGAAATGTTTGAATGTCATTGTGTGTCATAAGAATACTTCACAAATATTGGTTACCTACACACTATTTTGTATGAAGATAAGAGCGGTTTTAGTCTAGTGGCAGTAAGATCGTTAACAGCGATTAAGTAGTCAGATTATAAAAGGCCCTGATTTATTATTATTCCTATTGGTGTAGATCTCAGGAAAAGATATGATTTAGAACAACTTCCTTGGACATACTTTATATAATAGGCATAATAGCCATCAATTCTATAAGTTGTGTAATCTATTATCTATAAAACCGTCGTGTCGCTGACTGATTGACAATCAACGCTCAGCCTAAACTACTGAAGATATAAATAAATATGACAATTGTAAGGAATATTCCTTGTAGAGGTGCAATAAGAAAGGATTTATCGAAAATCAACCCCTAAATGGGGTGTAAACATTTGTAGATAAAATCGTATTCTCTGCGTGCCGTATTTACATACCTAACATGCGTCATTATTCGGGCAACTGTTAGTTATAGTTATAAATATTTTTGGTTAAAAATGTACGTATTGGACGTCGTATTACACCCTACCTCAGAAGTAAAATGTGTAAAGTAGAAACTAGGTAATTTAAATAGTTATATCGTACAAGGACAATACGGCCTTGTGACATTACTCTACTTTCTGACTTGAATGATAATGAATCTAAAGTCTACACTAAAATGCTTTCTGAATTGTTGATTGTTTTATCTATACTAATATTGTAAAGAGATAGTGTGAACTTGTTTATTTGAAAGTAGTTTTTTTTTAAATCCGACTCGTAGTTTCAACTTTTCAGCTTTATTATAAGTATACTATACATCTCTCTCTCTCTCCACAGTCGGTCCCTCATTGCTGAGGATCGTGACCCCGCCTCATCAGCTTCTCCTCAATTATTTTCTTCCATCGGCTGCGGTCCTGATGAAAGGCTGTGGTATAAATACTGGTGTCTAGGTTTTCGGACACTTGATCGGACCATGGTTTGGGGCTTCGTCCTCGAGGTCTTCTTCCCTCCATCCTGCCCAACACCACAAGCTTTTCCAGGTTGTTGCCTATGTTACTATACATACCTATATGTAAACTAAACGACTAAATTTACGTCTAGCATCTTTAGATTTTTCGTTTAAATTCATCCCTTGAATCAATCAAGGTACATAAATAGAGAGTTTATTGAACTTTTTTATTTAAAAATCTTGAAGTATGAAGAAAGTATTTTCCTAAGGGTTATATTTAATTGCACATCAGAAAACTTATTGCACATCAAATAAATTATTGAAAGTAAGACCATGTTGGCATGTAGAGGTATGTTAGGGTTTTTTTTATAAGAGCACATAAACTCACCCTGGACAGAGCTCGTACAACCTTTTACGTAGGGGTAGTACAATACCATAATAATATTTGGAGATAAGTATTTTGCTGTGCAATCAGTATTTTTGATGGGAAATGGGCATTATTTATTATACCTACAAAAAGTTGATTTTTTGATTTTTCCTATCTCATCTACATAGATCAGAATTTCCATCTTACTAATATTCATTTATAAAAAGTAATAGACAGATTTAAAAGATACTTATAATTCCAGATGGAGATAGACTATGTTTTATTAAAATAAAGTTAGGGTTCCGGAAAGTATATTACTATCACATTTCAAAAATTTACACGAGCGAAACCAATACAGAAGCTATGTTTTAGATAAAAGACTCGAAGAAAATAAATAAATCTGTTTTACGACACTTTTTTCTCCAATTTGTTATTTAAAAATATTCCTAAAATCGATAACATAATATATTCTGTCACAGGACATCCCTATTTCTAAGTATTGTGGGCCAGTTGCCAGTAAGTCTAGAGTGATAGATTGAATTCCTAACCTCGACTATGTACCTAGGTGTTTGCATCACCTGGGACATCAAAAAAGAACTATTTTCACGGCCAAGTATATTGTAAACTACTTAATTTGTAAGAAAACTGGCTTACCGCCCCCGGCATTGCCTGTGGATATTTTCGAACAAAATAAAATAAAGCCTATGTTACTTAGGGATAATGTAGCTTCCTATTAGTAAAAGATTTTTCAGAATTGGATCTTTTTCTTTATCTCTTTATAATATTGGTAGTTGCCCGCGATTTCGATCGCTTGTTACAACCGTTTCACCTCCTTAGAGGTTGATTATCGAAAAATCCTTTCTTAGTGCACCTCTACGCCCCTAAGGAATACACCTTTATTTTTTTCATATTTTTTATTAGTCAGTCAGCGTAGTATAGGTAGATATGGAAGGAAAAATCATAAAATGATTAATCAGTAGCTATAAGATGATCCCGCCGACTATCACAGCGCGGACGGGATTAAACTGGATTCCCCCATCATGTCACTACGGAGATGTGTCACTTCTTTAACAGACGTAAATATCGGTTATTTTTAGAAGAAGTGCCCTCCGAAGCACGAGGAGTCAAGAACATCTTGGTAGGTAGCAATGTTTATTTGTGTAAAGTCCATAGGGTAGAGTTTTAGTAGTTTTCATGCATCGATGTATTTATTTTTCATCCCACTAAATATTATAAACGCGAAAGTTTGTATGGATGTATGTTTGTTACTCAATCACGCCAGAACGGCTGAACGGATCTGGATGAAATTTGGCACAGAGATAGATTATAGTCTGGAATAACACATAGGCTACTTTTTATCCCGGAAACATGTATGGTTCCCGTGGGATAGATTTGTTTTTTTTTTCACGGGATCGACGTGATTTTTTGCATAGTGGTAGTTTAAGAGGATCGTGTAGCTCAGCGTACGCAGCGAAATAGGTATTTAGAAAATCATATTCTGTCTCAAGCGCGCTCTTCCCCCGGGCATCAGTGCGACAGAGAACACTGCAGCTCGTGAGTGTTCGTAGGTATGTTCTTAGTTGAAAATTGCGTTTTGGGGGAAAACGATTTACACCTACTAAACTATAACGAAACCTTATAATTTTGGTGTCAAACGTTTTAGCAGATTATAATCTACGTACGTACGTTTTGCTTTTTTTGAAATTTTGCTTTGTTTCTCAAATACAGACGGTTTATTACGAGCAAGTTATGAACCAAAAAAACCGAGATTTGAGGGGCTTATAACTTTTGACCTATTACGAATTTTGAAAAAAGGAAAAAATACGTACGTAGTTTTTCATTATGTCAGTAACATATTACAAAATCGTTAAAATTAAATTATATTTAGGGGTAGTAAAACGTTTTCTCCGTTTGTATGGACATGGACGCGGTACACTACACTCTTAAGGGTCAGAGAATGACATGATATTACTTTTTATACCGCGAAATCGGGCGGGGGAGGGGCAAATTACAGCCACGGGATTATTTATTTTTGGATATATTTCCACGCGGGTGAAACCGCGAACAGAAGCTTGTTTTAATATATGTATTTTTATTATCGTAAAAATAGCTAATTTAACAATTTATGTAAAATTTACAAATTGACACGTTTTTTTTATTTATAGCTCGTATACATTGATGATACTGATTTATTTTATTTACCTACTTCACAGAAAAATAAACCTCGAAAAAAATCAGTTATTTTTTCAACTAACCTTGGTAACATAATACGAGTAACATTTTTCTTATGTGATGAAATTCGAAACAGTTTTATGTAAATCTTTATGTCAGGGAAGTAATTTATTAGTTTTGACTGGTGACATCATTCTCAACAACAACGAAAACACAAAGTTTATTTATCTTCAGAATAAAAAACAAACCAGTAATCCGCATATAGTCTGTGCCGAATAGTTTGGATAATTTCTTAGTATCAAACGACCAAGAGAGTGTCGAGCTTGCATAATCTGTGACTTATCTATCTATCCAACATTATGCCTTTATCGCAATTTGTTACGATCCTGACATACCTCTTTCGCTTCTTTTATATTCATCATACCTTTCATACATGCTCGATGATTGTGTGTACTTTTAACGTTGCCATTAATCAATAATGTTCAATAAAAGTACACCTAGGTTTTCCTCTGTCAGCATTCCCTTTCCCTTTTAATCAATCTTTCATCCTTCATTCTTTCAATGTGTCCAAACCAGACTAAACTAATTTTCTTCATTTTAATCACGACATCATCTTTCATTCCGCATTCTTCTCTAATGACATCGTTCCTGATGCGGTCGATACGCCTTACATCATCTTACTTTCATGTTTCTTTTTCCATAACCAAGTCTCGCTTCCATAAGGTGATGGAACTAAAACAGCATTGTGTATATATTAATTTTACTTTTGACTCAAAATCTACTATAATCTACTACCGCTTGTTTGTAGGTTCTGTGTCTTTATGTTCTCGTCCTTCCCTTTCTACGTTTTCCTACTAATTTATTCGGAATTATTTGAACAGTGGTCGTCAAAGGGCGGAACAAATTCAAAGCGCATTGCAATCAAAACATTGCCAATATTTAAATTATTTTAGCCTTGCTTCCAATGGACTAAATTTTAAATTCGCTGAACGTCTTGCATCTCACCAATTTATTATGATTGACATAACCTTGTCGTAGTAATTCTTAGCTCTTTATTATTAATTTAGGCCATCGATTTACGAGGAATCCACTCTCCCCATGATCTCCTCTAGTCTATATAAAATTCTAAGTCGATTGTAAATGTTATTTTAACGGCTTTTACGTTATATGAAAATTATGCTAAAATAATGATAATAATTATTATAAAATAATGATTGGAAACACTATGTTCCCGCAAATCAAACATCACAATTAACTATTTATCTAGACACACACGGTCAGTTTAACTGGTCAAAGAGCAAAAAAATGGCGAAAGGGGGAGCCCGTCTATGGCCCTTGTTTCATCAAACGCTAAATGTAGAAATTGTTCCCGTAAGGTACAAAGGCCGTTATAATGTTGCGCATCTTTTAAAATAACGTAAGACCTTGGTAAAATTAATGTTAAAAAATTACAGACAAAAGGACATAACTACAATTTTTCCTGTAATATGTAGGTCGACGTCCGGGTGGATATGTTCACACATGTTTATTTACAAAACCTATACACAAAAAATGTTTCTACTTATGTCCGTTATAGACTTTGAAACCATCCAACCGATGTGCCCCAAACCGGATATAAAGGTTTTAGAAAAAAGAAACTAAAACCACTTTTCCCATACAAAAAATTTCAACCTTCACAAAGGGTGGCGTTTCTCGCAAATAAATTAAGACGATACATTCAAATAAAATCATAGTTTGAGGGGCGTGGCCTAGCTGCATACGATACTCTAGCGCTACTCTAGCGCTACCCTAGCGCTACGTGATCGATTGGTCTCTCCGCTGAATCTCTCTCTGTCGCATTGAATAGAAACAAAAGAGATGAGGCGCACGGAAGGTGCTTGGAACAAACGTCCTAAGTGACAAATCAAAAATAATTTATTTAAATTAAAGGAGTAGCTTTATTGAAAATCTAAATTAACATCTTACTTTAGTAATAGATGATACAAATTTGTACTTAATTTAATAAACAATACTTCATGTACTACTTAGAAATTTGGAAAGGAGACTATTTTCAGAGGCTACTTTGCAATTTTTTTCTATCGAGCAAAGTTTCTTAAAACATGTTTTATGATTAACAGATTATTATGAAATATGATTAATTATAACATGTAATTTTTTCTATATTTCTAAGAGCTTTAGGTTTCACTCAAAACGATTTGAAAAATATGATTTAATATGAAGGTAGCCTTTTAAAAACATTAGTGTGAAGTTTGTATATAATTGTTACCCAGGGGGAAGTCGGGGCAAGACGCTAGTATATTTATAAGAGTTAAAGAGAATAATAATTTTATTTATTTTAAACGTTCGTCCGTATGTCATAATACATTTTCACTGAACTACCATTCAATGGAGACGTTGACAGTGAAAGAAAATAAATACATAACATCACTGAAAATAATGTTTATTTATTTGTTTAATTTTTTTTTATTAATATCAAATGAAAAATCTTTAATTTAAATTTGCAGTCACGTGACTGAAAACGGAATGTGACGTCACTACTAACTATATTAAGGATAATAACTGCCTGTCAATCTGTCACTGACTAAGTTATTTTCTTGTTATCTAATCTGTGACCATCATATTGTAGGTTTGCGTAATATGTGACGTCATCATTATGCCCAGAACGTTTTCGCGGTAATTTTTAAATGAAAAATCAAGAATTCTCAACACACTCATTACGAAAATACCTATATTAAATTATAAAAGTTTAGATATCAAAATATAAAGTTTTTTTTTCATAAAAACTAATCCACTAACAGGTGTGGACATATCTTTTAGCGCGGTTTATGTGAAAATATTTATGTTTTCCACTTATTCAAAGTTTATATCTGCTATCATATAATTTTATAGCTGTAAACACAAGGGTGAATAAAACGTTGACAGTTTTACAGGCCTGTCACTTCTCTCGACAAGATACTTTGTAAATGTCACTTTATATTTATGACAGGTTTTGCTCACTCTTTACGTGGGCTGATTTTGATTAAATAAATAAATAACATTGAATTTATTTCACAGACCTCTAACGAAATTGGATCAGGCACTCGAATTAATTTTTTCTTAGTAGATAATATTCGATGTCAGACCACAATTTTGCAGCCCCTAAAGTGGTCATCAATTTTGGAATGAAGTTCCTTATCGCACGTTACATTCCAGACACTTGGCGAATGAAAGCTAGGCCGAAAAAAGTGTAAGACTTCGACCGTCACGACACTTTCTATAGTACGTTACAGCCATGTATGTTAGTTCAGTGCAGTTATATTCGTTATAATGTGTGTTTACAATTTTATTTGTAAATGAAATCCTTCATTTCTTTTTTTTGCATTTCATTTATGCTATTTTTTTGTTAATAGTTACTGCTCTGATGCGCTGTACCCACACACGCTTTACCACCACTAGGCCACTAACGCACCCAAAATTCTAAGATTATATTCAACTCACCAATTATTACAATCATCCACTCGGCTCTCCCCAGGTAAATATAGTTGTCCACGATGCTTGCAAGGTGTCTTGATAGGGCCGGGTGGTATGTCTATCTCACCACCGAGACAGACCGGCACATAATCGGGGCAGCAGTCGTCGTGTGTTGTAGTACGGTTGCAAAACTCGTCGCAATAGCACATTGTATCTGAGGGAGTAATAAAAAATTAAAAATTAGCCACCAAAGTTTCCGAGTCCTATTAGTCCAATTAGGGTCCCAAAGTTTCCACACCAAACGCCTCAATGTATTGTTTTGGAAAAAATGCCTCTACCTATGCATTTTACCTACCTCTACCAAAGTGGTGACAGAAAGTGGTTGTAAGCACTTGCCGGCAGAATACCTCGGCCGGACCGAACATTTTCGGTGAGATACCGGACCAGTTCGTAGCCTATGCACATCAATAAACTAAACTTACCTAAAATTCTGTGAGAACAAGAATCTCTCCTGTTCCGGCAACACTGGTTGTTAGTTCCACAGTATGGTCCTGGAGGAAGATCAGGTCCATAGTAAGCTTGGACAGCACACGCACCCAAGAAAAGCAGTAACGCTATAAATCTGAAAAAAAAAAGTTTAATTGTACTATTTTGACAGGAGTGGAGCTACGGAAAAGAAGCCTTCTTTCTTTTCGTGAGCTCTGTGTTTAGGGCATAGATTAAATAATAATTTAGGTCCAATAAGTAAATTTTTTTATGGACAACTGACAGTAAGTGGACACTGTTACTGATGTGTCTGGCCACGGCGCAAAGTAAAAACCGTAATGGAGTGTTTAGGAGCTTCTCAATATCAATTCGATGTTTGAGTTTATCTCCGTAAATTATGAACCGATTTGTATGATTTCTGTTTTGTTCGTAAGAGATTTTTTCCGATATAATATGAAGTGGATCCAACTGTAAAATATGTAGGTAAATCTTACAAAAAGTCATTTTAAGCCGACACTATTTTAAGCTAAATGTAAGGCTTTTTGAACTTTTAAAGAAGTTACTTTTAGCTTCAAAGGCCTCGTTAAATGTGGCCATTGTTATTATTGTCTTCTGCCCACGCCCCAATATATAAATGCCGTGATGATGTGTTTACAGACAATTTTTCTACAAAACAGTCATGACCTTTCACAATATTTTCACACACAAAAATAACTGAAAACAAATATAGATTGCATAAAGCGTAATCACGTTTATGCTATTAAAACGAAATTAAGTCGCTTTTCGTATCTCGAAATAGAATTTTACGTGTTATTATTATTCGTTTACTGCAGAAATAATACAAATACTATACTAGCATTTATACGCGACTTCGCACGGATTCCTACTGTCTACCCATAGTCGATTTTTTAGAATTTGCCCCAAAATAAGAAAAAAATGTTTTGTTTTTTTTAATAAATTTAAGGAATATATCTGAATATATAAATTTAACAAAAATTAAAATAAAATTTAAACTAAAACTAAAACTCAAAACTAGGTAAAAAAGTCCATAAGTGGGACACCACTTGGCAGTGTACCTAATACACTTGCAGCATTGCCTCGTTGAATGGCAATGCTGAGTTTTTGTTTTAAAAAACTATGGCATTTGGAGTCACCACATTCTAGGAACACTCGTCTTCCAAGCTCTTGGAGGAAATCTTGAGCTTCAGATCCGAGTACTCCCGAAGTTTCAACGCCAAATGCTACAAATTCATATATTTGGGTCAAGTCCCGGTATTTCGTCCGCTTGCGTGACTCTGCCATGCAAGCGGCTGAACCCGGAACTAACGAGATAGGTAACCGAAATTAATAAATTAAATAAGTGGTCGGGAGTTCCTTTCAGTTTTTTTTCTAAAATCTACCCCCTAAGAGATGTAAAAGTTTGTTTACTCTTTGTTCACGTACGTACCTACCCCAGAAATCCTTCGAAAAAAAAAATTGTGTCACTACACGGGCTAAACTACCCTAGGACAGTAGGACATATAAAACTTCTCCGAATTCTTGTCGTTGATGTCCCACATGTCTATTGGCGCACCTTGAAGGTAAGGCCGACTCGTATGTCGTGACGGAAAACTGCGTCATGCCCCCCGCCGCTCTCCACTCACTTGTGTGTGCATGACGCTTATACTATATACTTCGTTGCTTCTCCGTGTGAATGTGTGTACTGCAGCTAGAGCAGCAGTTCTCAAACTTTTTTAGCGACGGAACCCTTTTGGAAAGCAAAATATTTGACGGAACCCTAAAATAATCAATTAATATCTAATGGGGGCACTCAATATTCCACTACTACTCTTTTAGTTATTTTTTTAACTTTGTGTTGGAATATTTACCTAGATAATATTTTTTTTTGCAATTTTTATTATGACCAGTATTTTTGCGGAGCCCCCACAGAGGCTTTGCGGAGCCCTAGGGCACACTTTGAGTATGGCTGGTCTAGAGTATACTTGACGCGTCAATTTAGATGTTTCACATCTGCCTGCTGACGTCCCGTGACGGCCATCTTTTTTCTTCCATTCCTCTCGCATCTATAGACGATATTATAAATATAGGTATACACTGTTGTTTATCTTCCTCGCATTTCATTTAAAAATTGGCTAAGAGCGAGTCGAACTTGCGTGGAGAGGGATTCGTACCATTTTTTCCGTTAGAACTTTAATTAAGGATTTTCGTTCAGGTTCTTCTGTATATTTATTTTAGACTCGGTAGCCCCCCACACAGAATGCATTTTAAAATTATATAACAAAAATATATTAGCCCTTTCATTTGATATGTCACATGATAAACTTGAAAAAAACTTTTGTTTTATTTTTAATTTTGCTCCCAAAAACGAAATTCGATTATTTACGCTGTGTCATTAAACTCTACAAAATAAGCTTTGATAGACAGACAGACAGACACAAGAGTGATCAAGGGTTTCGTTTTTCATCGGATGGACGAAACCCTAAAAACTAGCTTGTTATCAGAAACAATTATCATATTCTTGTTAAGAGGTAAGCAGACACCTTCTACAAGGTTTAGTTGTAATAGATATAACGTAACTGACTATTATTGATTTTTTTATTTTAAAACTTGTTTCTACCCGCGATTCTAACCGCTCTGATGATATTAAGAAAATGTGTCCCTATCACCCTTTCATCATTTTCATTGATCACACTTTTTAACCGACTTCTCCGCTAGTTGTGAACCGATTTTGATGGTTATTCTTCCAGATTGGTCTTTTTTTATGAAAACTGGTCCACTGGTTTCTCAAGAGTGTTGAAAGTCTATTGTTCAAATCCGTATACTGTCTTTGCCCGACCTAGCAAATTGCTCGGCATACTAGTGTCGGACATTCTCGGGCCCGTCGTTTTGTCTTCTGTGCTTCGAGTCAAAATGAAAGATGTCGCGGTGCTAAGTATGCTAAACCATCCCTAGCTAATAGACAATTTTTTATATTAAAATAAATCCAATAAGAATTTTCCCGGAGGAAGAGATATTATCCCGGGATAAAATTGCTTACAAACTCACGTTCGCATATTATATTATGTATATTTCCACATTTTCCACGTCAGCGAAGTCACTGGCAGAGTCTAGTATTTTCTTAATTTGTATACAAGTGAAAACGTGAGCGATAATATTGTTATTTTTACAAATAGAACGTAATTTTCTTTAATTAAAGATAACATCAAAGTTATTTGCTTGTTACATTCTTGGCAAAATTTTGTGTTTATTTATCCTAAATGTAGCTACATAAATAGCTTTCCGCCCCGGATGCATGGAAATTTTTGGTTGGTTGTTTATAGTTTCTGCTCCGCTCCTTTGGGTCGTAACGTGATGTTAAATAGCATATAACCTTCCCCAATGAACTATCTATTTAATTTAAAAATAATTTTTCAAATCGGATTGGTAGTGCCTGATATTAATTAGCGCGTTTAAACATACAAACAAACTTCAGAGTCTCCTACATTTTCTATCATTATATTTAGTTGTGCACTTTACTGCTCCGCTCCTTTGGCGGATGTAGCGTGATGTTATATAGTCTATAAACTTCCTCAAGAATTCCTAACTAAATAAATAAATAAATTATAAAATTAAATGCTTCTAATGATTCATTTCCTATAATTTTGTTTCGGGAGCTGTTGTAAGGGAACCCGTAAATATGAAAATAGTAGTTTATGATACGGGATCATAATAAGGGTAATTAAAACACAAGTGGAATTTGTTTTAATTCCAAGTTATGTGCCCGTTCATACACTACTTTATCTAATACCATGCAATAGTACAAAACAAATTGAACCAAGATATTTTTCTTAATCGACAAATTGGCGGCAAACCCGCAATCCACGGTTATCTACCTACTACTCGGAAATGCACGTGTCGATATTTTCATAGAGTTTAATGTGGCTGTATAAAAAAAATCCTCTGCCCTTTCTGCATTTAAAAAAAACAAAACATTACAATATCGTTTTTGTATGATAACTTCGTTACTATAATACATTATAGTATAGTATCGAAGTTTGACATATTAGAGACGCGTGTAAATAAAACATAAATTATGAAGTATAATTCGACTAGAGACGTTACGATATAAGAGTAGATAAAAAATATTATAATTCTATAAAACTCAAAAGGTAAAACATTAAATGATGTTATAATTATTTTCCTATAATTGTGAAATGATATAAAATTGCTTTCTATACTATTCAAATGCTATAATGTTTCTAATAGGTTTTAGCACTTCACTGTCACTGCGCTTACTCGGCTTGCGCTTCATTTTATTACAGTAAGATAAATAAAGTTAAACATTTAAAAAAAGTAACTGCAATAGGGTAGATGACAGGGTAAACAAAATATTATTCTATTTAGTCCGTCATTTAGATTATCAAAAAATAGACAAGAATGACAAGACCAAGGTATTCGGGAGGGGGGGGGGTGTCTATAAAAGGTACTAATAAAGCTATTAGTAATTTAGTAAACAATAGTTTTAGAAGACTTATATATTTTGAACATTTCAAACGTCTCCGACATCTTTCAAATGTCGCTGTAAATCTTTACCCTACTCGGTTTTCTATTTTATGGTTGCGAACAACAAATTTATGTTCGACACTGTAGGCTTGTCAAGTTTCATGGCGGAATACTTAGAAAAAGTTTATGGTGTAATCTGATCTACAAAAACTACATCTATAACTAGGGTTGCCATAGGACAAGAAACTCCGATTTTTTGTGCTTTAAACCCGTACTTTTTTCCGGAAATGTATAAAGGTTTGAATTATTCATCGCGTTTGACATATTTTTGCATTCCAGAGACGTATTTAGGAGATATTTGGAAATGATAATAAAGGAAAAAATAGTTGAGTGAGGTAAAATTAGTTAGACTGACACATTCACGAACTTACCCCATCACATACCATTATAATTAACATGTAAGTAATTGATTGATAATTGTAGATATTGTAGCTGAATATGATTACCTAGTTAAGTTATGGTGATCTATGATGTTTGTGTCATTATATTGAATGTATGCTGTTGATCATCTAGAAATAAATAAATAAATTATATTTGAAGGAAATTTGGAAATTATTGGTTTTCATACCTAATTGCGTCCAGTCACCTAATTTTAACAATTTTATAATAATAATAAATACGGAACCCTAAGAAATAAGCACCTACACACAGAAGAGAAATTGGTTCATTATATTTTAATATACCATAGAGTAAAAGAGGTATGTTTCCTTATACAACATTGAAAGAAAAATATTATTCATAATAATCCTATCAAGCGAATCTGGAGCAAAACAATCTATTGTAAAAACAGTTAAAGGCTTAACTGAGAAAATCGTATTCAAAGGATCTTATGAAATACTAGCTTTCGGCACCGGCTTCGCCCGTTGAAAATAGGTAGTTTGTTCTTCTTTCACACCATAGCAGAGCAACGAATCGATATTATATTTTGCACAGAGTTAGTTCGAGAACCTAATAGTGAAATATAGGCTAACTTTTATCCCGGATATCTTTGTAGGTACATAAATCTTATTCCGGGATAAAATCTTACAAAAATATATGATAAAGTGTGTTTTTAGGGATCCGTATCCGTACCCAATGGGTGACAAACGAAAACCCTACATCCGCTGTCCGTCTGTCCGTTCGTCTGTCACAGGGCTGTATCTTTTGAACCGTAATAGGTAGACACTTAAATACTATGGCTGCCATAACAAGAAATAATAAAAATAAAATAAAGTTAAAAATTAAAGGAGGTCCCCATACAAGAAACTTAATAATGGCAATACATACATACAAACGTCTAACTAGTATAACTACGTAAAACAACCAATAATAAGGTCAAGTGTGAGTCGGACTAGCACTAATTTATTCCAGCGCTATACAGGGGCGTCAAACTTGGTCTGACCTTAGTGCATACTATTGAGAGTACGGACCCCTTCGTCTGCGAGTCCGCCTCGCACTTGACCGTTTTTTTTGTCCTTTTTTTTAATTACTTTCTTCTACCAGTGCAAAACCGGGGCGGATAGCTGTATATATTTTAAAATAACCACAGCAACACAGGTATTTCCATGCAAAGAATTTTTAATCAAAACATAAATTCACCTTAGCTACAAAATATTTAGTCGATGAATGAATGATTCAGTACCAACGTACTCGTAAGTGCACAAACATGCCTAGTGCGATAAAAATAACTACCTTGCGTTCTTTGTATAATTACAGATTATTTTAAACTACGTCAATGGAGTGCCGGCTGAAATACTTGGGAAACTATCACGGTTTTTATTATTTGAGACGTTGCCAGAGGCAGTCGTAACTATAAAAAAATTAAGTAGAAAAACTCTTTTTGAAATTTTAAATTGAATAATAAAATAATAAAACAAATTAAATAAATAATTTATTTTCTTATAAATTCTCTCATTATTCGAATGTTATTTTTACATTATGTCCACTGTCATAGCATCTTCCGGTAATGACTTACGAATAGTAAATAATATTAATCATATAATATAATTATATACTGAATATAATATAATTAGCACATATATAATTCGCACTTGTATGAAACTAAAACACGTGTTGTGAATGTAGAAACTAGAAACATGTGGATAAATATTATAAATATGAAAACAGTGATCAGAGGCGCCGAGCGTGCCAACATGCGCGACTAATAGAGCTTCTATTTTGTTGGTAGCTTTTTCCAATTTCACTCTCATAATTTTTTTTTCATAACGCGCCTAAAGAAGTATAACTTCAAAAAAAAAAGGAGTCGATAGATCGTTGACTTGAAACCGGTATGAGATGTGTGGTGAATGCTGCCTAGCCTTTCTTGGATACAGGGCGTAATGATAAATACGTAGAATATTTTTCTATGGAATGTCCCATTTCGACGCAGGCAGAGCCAGGGGAAAATTCTAAGTATAGACACAGATGGCAGTAATCAAAACAACAATACGATTCAGTTCCGTTCCAAAAAATTCAAGGTATATTCGGAGTGATTGGTCATGCACTTGTGTAAACTACTGCATTCCTGTGTCTTGTAGATATTTACTAAAATTTAAAAAAAATATGTGGATGAACAGAGATAGATATATTTGTTATCGCAGACTTTTTTGTAGATAATTTTATTCTACACAATTCTTTCCTACATCATTTTGTTATATCTCTGACGGATTAGACAGCATACGCCATTAAAACTTTTCCCTCAACAAAATCTGTTTAATATTTTTTGTGTGAAAAAGCCACAAACACACAGACAATAAAAAAAATTTAGCCTATGTCACTCAGGGATATCGTAGCTTTCTATTAGTAAAAGAGTTTTTAGAATCGGTTCAGTAGTTTTCGAGTTCATTCATTACAAACAAAAATACAAAAATCAAACTAGCTGATTCCCCGCTACTTCGTACGCGTTGTATTAGGAATACAATTCACCCCCTTGGGTGGGTAGCGTGATGGCAATACCACCACAACAAGGCAATACAGAAGCTACACAGCTACGCCCCGTTACGAACGCAAGGGCAGGCCTCCTGACCGTTTTAGCTTTTCAAATATATGAGGAGAGTAATGTAGTATGATGCCTGCTGCCATTACATATTTAAATATGTAGTTATTAAAAGAATTAAAAATTATTTTTTCAAATCGGTAGTTTTTGATTCTATAGAATACGAACAAACAAACAAATATTGATTTTTATATACAAAGGGCAAAATAGAGGTTTGATTTCTACGGGTGAAGACGGGCGGAATCTTAGTATCTTGCAGGAAAAACTAAATTCCGGACAAAAGAAAACAGTTTTCCGAACCATCTGTTATGAGTTTTAATCCGCACTTGACATTTATTTTTAAACTCATGATTAATTATGAGATAAGACATGACGTGTTATTATGTCACAAATACTGATATTTGTGTACGAGTATTATCTAGGAATTATCAAGATAGAAAAACCCCATTGAGTTATTAGGTAGAGTAACTAAGTATATAGGCATTGTATATAGGTATAAAATTTGTAGTATTTGTGTAATTTTTGATTTGACATTGAATTCGGTACCTATGTAAAGTAAAAACTAAGGTACAATTTTCATATTTTTATTTCGAAGATTAAGCTAGAAACTGATTTGACTTTGTTTTCTATTTTTTTAATAAATTATCAAAGTTTTGGCACTGATGACGTCATTATGTGGCTGAATAGTTCAATACCTTTGAGATGTTCGTACAGAAAAAAGAACAACAATAATGTTGCCGTTCTCAAATTTTCCCACAAAATCTAGATAAAACATATTAAAACAACAAACGAAACCATCACAATTACACGGCTCCTGAATCGTGATTCATTTAGTTGTTCAATTAGTAAATAGCCAAATGTAAATCATGACTAATATTATAAATTCGAAAATATGTTTGTTTGTCCTGAAGGATCACACCAATACAGAACAACGAATCGACGTGATGAAATCCTCCTTCTGCATAAATTCTTCTGCCACTTTTCAAAAATTTCCACGAGCGGAAAGCTAGTAGTACTTAAACAAAAAGTAGCATTTTCCAGCTGGTACTTCCGCGTAAAAGAAAAGAAAAAAGAAAAGTAAGTATTTTTAAAAGAAATTAAATAATCCTGTGATTGTAATATATTTCAAACCCCTCCCCATCCCCTTTTTCGGAATAAAAAGTATCCTGTGTCTAAGTACAAAAGTGACTTGCCAACAAACATTCAAAAATACAAACTTATATAATACTAGTGACCCCGCCCCCGGTTTCATACGGGTACAATATCGGATAAATTATAGCAAATAACCTTCCTAGATAATCCCTCTTTCTTTTGGAGAAAACTGTATGAAAATCCGTACAGTAGTTTCTGAGCTTAGCCCGAACAAACACAAACTCAGCGCGGTGGGGGACTTTAATTTATAATATTATGTAATGATAACTAAACGATTAGTAGAATAATAAAATAAAATTAATTAAAAACTTAAGTACATAATTCGACAAACCACACTTAGAGGCTTTTCCATCTAAATATATATCTCAACAGAACTAGCCACTAGCCTCACAAATACCATCGGCTAAACGAGGGAGACTTGGTCTTCCGCTGGGTACCCTGGAACTGTAACACGGTTTCGGGAGCTGAACCCGTGAAGAAACAAAAAATATATACATACAAAACGTGATGACATGTTAACATTTTGTTGGACCTGAGTTTCGAACCAGGTTTAGACCTAAATCTAAACCAAACAAAAATAAAGTTGCAGAATCAAATTCCTATTAAAAACATAGTTACGGTTTATTAACTTTATAGGTATAAAATCGCAAAATTGAGTGCGAAAATTTTCATATTTTTATCGTAAATTTGTAATTAGCAAGTATTAATTCCTGCATCTTGTATACCTACGCAATACACTTGGAATCCAAAGATAAAACTGTGTTGACATCACAGAACGATAGAAAACTAGGATAACCACAATTTGTTAAATGGGTAGGACATAATAAAGGGTAGGACATAAGTAATAATAGATTGACTAAAAAAGTTTATATGGCTTTATTCTATTCTATTCTATTTATTTTTCAAATAGGTAGAATGCTCCCGCCGGCCGCAAATGTCCTATTAAGAGGCTACCTTCATATTAAATCATATTTTTCAAATCGTTTTGAGTGAAACCTAAAGCTCTTACAAATACAGAAAAAATTACATGTTATAATTAAGCATATTTCATATTAATCTGTTAATCGTATAACATGTTTTAAGAAACTTTGCTCGATAGAAAAAAATTGCTAAGTAGCCTCTGAAAATAGTCTCCTTTCCAAATTTCTCAGTAGTACATGAAGTATTGTTTATTAAATTAAGTATAAATTTGTATCATCTATTACTAAAGTAAGATGTTAATTTAGATTTTCAAGAAAGCTACTTCTTTAATTTAAATAAATTATTTTTGATTTGTCTCTTAGGACATTTGTTCCAAGCACCTTCCGTGCGCCTCTTCTCTTTTGTTTCTATTCAATGCGACAGAGAGAGATTCAGCGGAGAGACCAATCGATCACGTAGCGCTAAGGTAGCGCTAGAGTATCGTATGCAGCTAGGCCACGCCCCTCAAACTATGATTTTATTTGAATGTATCGTCTTAATCACTGACTAATCACAACTATTACAGCGCGGGCGGGATTAAACTGGATTCCCATTGACGTCCTGGTGGACGCGTGCGTTTATCACAACGGCGTCACGTGGAATCTATGGCTTTATTGAACATATAAAAAATGTGTATTCATGACTCAGTTTTCTGTCACGCCATACGAGTCTGTCTTCCGCCAAGGAGCGCCAATTGATGTGTTTCACATTAAAAAAAAATACTTATTTGAATCTTTCGTTGTTGAAATTTACAAATATTTAGAGTAAAATTTCCCCGAAGAACACCAAGATATGGCCACCCCACCTACAAATGCGTTAATTATATAGATTCTTTATTACTCCGACCTTGAAATTCCGTACTTGTGTACATAGGTCCATTAAGATACACTGTTCCTAAGTCTATGTTGACAACATAAACCAGTTTCACAAAATTTTACATACCTACTTATTCTTTGGCGCCAAAATTACACAGTTTTAACTAAATATTTTACTAGGTACCTACTATAGTGTGTACTAGTGCTGAAAAAGAGTTTTTATTTTTTTACAGAGGAACCGTAAATATTTGGTTTAGCCGTTTCGAAGATTAGCCCAGACAAACTAAGTCACTAGTCAATATCAGTGACAATAAATTTTGGGTCATGTTAAAGTATTTCTAGATTCAGGCAAAGAGATCTGCTAAAAAATATCAAATATCTTATGATTCTGATGAAAAAAAAAACTGAAAATTCACATTTTGGGGTGCCAAAATTACCACCTGTAATATAGAAGCGTGTGAACCCGCAAGCAAATGATTTTTCTTAATTAGACTTGATAAAAAAACATACTGTCTTTATTTTCAGTATTGAAAACTCTCACTGGAATAAAAATTCAAAAATGTTAACCTGCATTTATTTATATGATCGTCGAGTTGACCGTGAAAATATTCGTAGATTAACAAAAATATCAGATGTGTCATCAATTATCTTTAGTAATTTTCTAGTAGATCCCTTAAAATTCATACTAATATTATAAATGAGAAAGTGACTCTGTCTGTCTGTTTTTACGACTAAACTACTGAACCGATTTTGATGAAATTGATAAGGAGAAACCTTGAAATAAATAGGGAAGGACATAGCCTGATTTTTTTTATCCACCCATTATTATAGTATGGGACCTAGTAAATATAACAATTTGTCAATTTACGCCTTGACAAGTTAGTTAGAAGGATTACGATTATTACGATAATCTTTTCTATTTTTCTTTCATTAATTGTGTCGAAGAACATTAATACCAAGTTTCAAGTAAATCTGACCAGAATAGTAAAATTATCTATACAATAATTACTACCCTCTTCTCTCCTTAGGGGTTAAATTTTGAGAAATGTCTTCTTAAACGATGCCTAAAATGTAAAATCAACCCCTCTCCACATTTATAATTTATATCATAATTAGTGATTTGGCGTGGACCACGACTAGCTGTGCCTTGTACGGCGGATGCTTGCCAACTCTTATTGATGGATTTGCGGGAGACAAGAAATTAATATGCGGGGCATGGCCTAAAAAGCGGGACCTGCCTACAAATGTACAGAAACGAAAGAAAAACAATTGTAATTTATTATTAATCACTTTTGTTTAAAATTTGAAATAAAATTAACAAAATTAGGACTTTCTTATTACAAAACAAACATATCATAAATAAAAAGTGTCGCTGTCACCGTGTCAATCAAGTGTGTCGCACGGTCCTCTTACTTTATTTAAATGGAATTTCTGTTTAACCTAGCTAGGTTTGCCATAAAAATTGTACACGCTTCTTTGAGTCATAGCGTGTTGCTATATAGCATCTAACCTCCCTCAAGAAAAGGGTTATCAAATGCAAAAATATTTTTTTAAATTCGACTGGTAGTTCCAAAGATTTGCGCGTTCTAACAAACAATCTCTTCAGCTTTATTATTTTTTGACATTTCTAGACATTTTCAACTCTACAATGTCGTTAACCTGTTAAACGACTGGCGCCAGACGTCCGATGCGAATGTCATCGTGATTGTTTCTACCTCAATAGAGAAGATAAAATTTATTAAACCCGTTAATCGGATAAGATCAGTGTCATTTAAACAAATTGGTTCAGACTTTTTGTTCATTCAAGTTTTTATATAGTTTTTGTGGTTCTTACTACTTAGATTTATCCTCTCTCTTGTCTGATCCATCTAAACTATGGCAAAAATTCAATAGTGAAAGCAGGAAGCAAGGTATTTGGTGGACTAAACAATGTATGCAGAAATACACAACTTCAACTAAAAGTAAATGTAATATCATTGGCGAGACTTTACTATGGAATAAGAAGCATGAAAGTAAGATAAATGCGGTCTTTAGGTAGAATGTGTGATATAAAACGTTTTGACCGCATCCGGAACGATGTCATTAGAGAAAAATGCGGAGTGAAAGATGAAGAAAAGTAGTTTACGCTAGTTTGGACACGTTGAAAGAAAGAAGGATGAAAGATTTACTAAAAAGGTTTATATGGCTGAAGTGAAAGGAAATGCTAGCAGAGGACGACCTCGGTGTACTTTTATTGAACATATAAAAAATTTATTGATCGACGGCAATATTAAAAGTACACACAATCGCCCAGCATGTATGAAAGGTGCGATGAATATAAAAGAAGCGAAAGAGGTATGTCAGGATCGTAACAAATGGCATTCGATTGTCTCTGCCTACCTCTCTTGGGATAAAAAGCGGGATAATAGATAGATAGATAGATGTCATCATAAAAACCACACTTAGAGGCTTTTCCATCTAAATATATATATCTCAACAGAACTAGCCACTCGTTAGGTATAGCCTCACAAATACCATCGGCTAAACGAGGGAGACTTGGTTGGTCTTCCGCTGGGTACCCTGGAACCGTAGGTAACACGGTTCGGGAGCTAAACCCGTGAAGAAAAAAAAAAAAAAAAAAAATGTCATCATATTTATTTAGATCTGTCTGTCTGATTTGTCAATAATAGAGTCCAAAATGGCTAAATTATTTTAATTTTTCAGAAGACATCAACTGAGATTTGTAGAGAAAAGAGATTATGATTGTCACAAACATAAAAGTCACATCATTTACACATATTCACGGACATTGTAAATACCTTGTGGTGTGGCCAGAGACCAAGGGCGGATACTTGGGAACAGAACTGAGAAGTCCGGGTAAATCCTAGATGCGAGTTCAATCACTTGCCCCGAGCCCCGCCCAATATGAGTAGCTCCCGAGTAGCTCTATGAAAATAATTATATTATGAGTAACATTTTTACAACAATTTTAACAAATAGCCTCAAAAATACCTTGTTCCGTGTACTCGAAAATATAAATAAATAAATGCCTAACTAAACGATTTATAAATTCTATTTATTTTCATAAAAAATAACGGGCGGTACCTAAAGGTTTACATTATGACATCCTGAGTTTTTTGTGTTTTGACGAATTAAATTGCTACACTGTTTTATTACATACTTTAACTATTTTGAAGTCTCGGTAAGGTACCACTTTTCGCCGGTGTTCACAAGTTTTTAAGAAAATTGACATTGAAAAAGTTAACCTCAATATCTGAAATTGAGATTTTCGTGTTTAAAATTAAAATATTAAGGTTTCCAGCGCTTCGGCGGCCGATGCCGCGGCACAGCTCGCTTCGCTCGCTTGCCTCGCACCTTGATTTTACACCATCCGAACCACGCTAGTCGCTGCGCTCCTCGCTAACCTATTTTGTGGAGTAAAAAAATTCGATTGTGTCTGAACACTTTTTACCGACCTGGCGGTCACGAGAAAAGTTTCCGGCGGACAAAAATTCTCTTTGTGACGCCTTTCATCCTATGGCATCATAAAAACTGGGTATTATAGGGAGTAAAAAAACCGATTGAAAAGTCTTTTTCAAAATCATGAAAACTTCAACCTTAATTTTGCAAAAACCTGTGACAAAAACTTATACATTAGTGCAATTTAATAAACTCGAAATAACACGAAAATCTCAGAATGTTGTAATCTAAACATTTACCTAACCGGTCCCCCCCACTTGGAAATCCTGGATCCGCCCTTGCCAGAGACACGTTACCAATCCTAGATTTGTCACGTCTATATTTCACTAAGCCGGCTTATAGCCTTATATAATAACAAGATTGATGACTTAATAAGCCAACAATTCAACAAAACTCACTAATAGACCTACAAACATGAAGTTGGTAATTAAATTGGCGTGTCCAATGGCGCCGCGTCTAGTTTTTCACTATTAAGATTTGAACGCTAATTGATACCAAGTTAGAAAAAAAAATCTTTTTTCACGGTCTCTTGTATTAATAAAATACCCGTTTTCATAAGGTAGAGTCAATTGCATTAGCGTAATCTGTGGTATAGTACCACCGTGGTACCACTGCTTCTTCCTTCACGGGTTGCCTTACAGCTCCCGAAACCAGGATTCCAGCTGAAGACCAAGTCTTCCTCGTTTAACCGATGGTGTTTGTGAAGCTATACCTAACGAGTAGCCTCTAAGTGTGGTTTGTCGGATTATGTAGGTAGGTACTTAAGTTTTTAAATTAAAAAAGCCATTTGTATTGGCCGGAATCCGGGATCGAACCCTGCCTAGTTAATACTAGGCGTTTGAACCACTCGGCCACCGACCAAAGAGATTAAAATTATAGTGCGGGAAAATTCTGTGTACTTGTCTTTGTCCGGCCAAGCAACTTGCTCGGCATTCTTGTGCAGGGCATGCCCGGTCTGAGAATGTCCGGCCCAACAATGTGCGGGCAAATTCTGTGTACTAGTCTTTGCCCGGCATTGCAAATTTGCACGCACATTGTTGGGCCGGACCTCTCGGCCCCGGGCTATCTCTGGCCGGTCCTTGTTGGACATGAACGTTTTGGCCTGTTCAAGGCCATTCGACCGAAACGAAAGTGTCGCTGTCAAAATATATGCTAACCCAGCTGAGGTCGATGCATTTTGAAACCATAGTCTGGCTTGGCCATGGACTATGCCATGTGGTTACCTGCACGTGCGGAAGAATTTATAGGGAAGTATATATTAGTGGGAAGTGGGAGTAGGATGCGGGGCATTGATGGGTCGTAGATGTGGCTGGGCAAGCTGTGTTCATACGAAAAAACTGCTTCCATTGGATGAAATAATATGAAGGAGATGAGATGGAGGGGGGGGGGGGGAGGGGGCAAATTAAATCCTTACTGAATTTATTGTCAGTTAAGTTGTGCATATTAAACAGAACAGGTGGCAAGCCTTATTGTTGCCGTTATTGGTGTATGTATGTAGTGTTTGCTGCACGTACTTAGATACTGTTATTTTTTTGAAGAAATGCAGACGCTGGCTAAACGTGGCCTCCGAAATACGAACGTAAAATGGCGCTTAGCATTTTTGACATTAGTGAGATTTTAATATTAAAGTTCCGTATAAAATCCCGCTAAATATATGGAAAACTACTTTTTCTACAGACAAACAAACAAATTTATGGCTTTTATTAGTATAATACGACGAGTGTTGTGATTTGTGTTTGAGGTTATACATTGAAATGTAGATTAGGTGGCATAACTATGGAATGACGACTTAAAGGTGTGAATTCTCTAAACTAACTGAGTGCAACCGAATTTGGCTGTTTGACTTATTTTTAAACTTCTGAACCAAAAACAAAACAAACACATCTTTACGACCTTTCTGTTATGGCTAGAGACATCTGGAACAGTGTCCACTTTTGGTCAGTTGCTGCACTTATTGAACTTAGATATGTCATTTCATTAACAGATTTAAGACTTATTACTTACTTATAGGTACGGACAACATTTCATTTTTTTAATCACCCATTTTTATTACTTTAATTAAAAATATATTAAAAAATAAGTTACACGTATTTTTGTATTTTATTTTTGGTTGAGTTTTTATATTTTTAATTTAATTATGAATTTTTATAAATTCTGAGGACTTATAAACTAAAAACCTTAGCTAGGACAAAAATTAAGAAATATAAACTGTCATCCAAAGAAAGTGACTGATAGTGTCAGTCAAGCCACAGAGTAAACGTTATAGAAATGCAAAGAGTATAATATACCGTGTTCCAAATAGGTGTTGCCGTAGCCGGAACTCAAATCGCCTACAACATTATTCATAATGTATATAATAATACTAGCTTTTGTCCGAGATTTCACTCGTAAATATATTTCCTGTGATAGCCCATTCGAAACTATTCGAAAAATATTATATAAAAGAAGTATTTTTATAATATTATTTAAAGAATAATTATTAATTTAGCTTCAAATGGAATAAAAATGGGTAAAATTAATAGAAGGCAACACCTGGGGAGTTAGCACAGATTTTGACAGCGACACTTTCGTTTCGGTCGAATGGCCTTGAACAGGCCAAAACGTTCATGTCCAACAAGGACCGGCCAGAGATAGCCCGGGGCCGAGAGGTCCGGCCCAACAATGTGCGGGAAAATTCTGTGTACTTGTCTTTGTCCGGCCAAGCAAATTGCTCGGCATTCTTGTGCAGGGCATGCCCGGTCCGGGCTATCTCTGGCCGGTCCTTGTTGGACATGAACGTTTTGGCCTGTTCAAGGCCATTCGACCGAAACGAAAGTGTCGCTGTCAAAATGTATGCTAACTCGGCTTAGTTCAATAACTAACAACTCTGCCAACAGACATTAGTATTTTTAAATTAGAGGGTTAGCACAGATTAGGGCACCTATTAATCCTCATTTTTCATAATTTCAGTATTTTTAAAATAACTCGAAAATTAAAGGATATAAAAATAAAAAAAAATGAAAAATAAGCTTTCTAGCATGTAATCTCCAAACGGTTTTCGAATTTTGGTACCTTACGAAAAATGAAATGTTGTCCAGTGTTGTGACTATGGACATTGAAATCTCTCACTTCCATACATTTTTAACCTATATTGACTGCTTTTTAATTATTTAAAATTCCACAATGAATATTATTGTTCATTAAATGAATTTTACTAAATAACACACAAAAATCAACAAACTAAAACTTTCAGATTGTTTGAAAGTGTCCATAACGCCTGTGGCGCCACCTACAATTATCTTGGCACCAACGGTGGCTTGCGTGCTCCGCTTACCAGAATTTGTGACAATCACAACAACAACTACCTCTCGGTCGACATTGTTTGTAAATAATAAAAAAGTTTTTAAAACATTTGTAAAAAATATATTTAATGGCTAGATTAGATTAGATTAATTGTTTGTACCTACCTACTTTTTATTTACTGTTTTTCTTTTTCTTTTTGTTGTTTTTGCCACCTACAATTATTTTGGCACCAACGCTGGCCTGCGTGCGCCGGCCGCTTACCAGAATTTGTGACAATCACAACAATCAACAACTACCTCTCGGTCGACAATTTTTGTAATAACTAAAAAGTTTTTAAAACATATGTAAAAATATATATTTAATGCCTAGATTAGATTAGATTAATTGTTTGTACCTACTTATTATTTACTGTTTTTCTTTTTGTTGTTTTTGGGACTAAAAATGTATAACTTTGAGAGAATGTAGAGGTGGTGGGCAGAACTTGAATTTTTTTTACTACCTTATGTAGGTACTATATGTTATCTGTCTGTCTACAACTGTTATAAATTAATCTTTGCCCGTTCCCGAAGCAAGCCTTTTTCTTCGAGGTATCATTTCACATATATAAAGTACATACCTAAGTGACGACGCAGTTAAAGTGAATTTAGTATGTATAGTTATACAGAAGGTCATGTTTGAAACATCTTCTCATGAAATAAATATTTTGTACATTTTAAAATTCTAAGGACAGACAGAGTACGCGTGCTCACGGTTTTTTCCGTACATGAAAAACTTTAGCACAGGTATAGTCAGAGATAACCAAATACCATTTGCTACGATCCTGACATACTTCTTTCGCTTCTTTTATAAATGAATTACACCTTTCATAATATGCTCGACGATTGCTTTTAGCATTGCTTTCAATATTTCTTTATGTGGTCAATCAGCGTAAACTATCTTTCTTAATTTCAGTCACAACAGTAACTTTTAGCCCGCATTCTTCTCTAATCATATCCTATTTTTTTTTATTTCTTTTTTAATACTTGCCGTAGGATCTATATAATAGCTGATTGTACTTTCGTTCCGTCACGTGACGGTCGGTTTTTCTATATTGATACCACATCCAAGATAAATACAGACAGATATGTGTTACTAGACTTACTAGCATTCCGCCCAAATTTTTTATTGATTGACATTTATGGTTGGGTAGGTACTGCGCTGCTCCTTTGGGTCATAGCGTGATGTTATAATATAGCCTAATACAACCTTTAAATCGGACTAGTAATTTCTGAGATTAGCGCGTTCAAACAAACAAACAAATTTTTAACTAACTTTCATCTCTAGATGACAAATCTATATTTTTTTTAATTTGTGGCAAAGGTTTCTAAGTATATACAGCTTTTTATTTTTGAGGTCATATTACCACAGTAGGTATATACAATACAATGTCATCTATTGTTTGTTTACCAGCCACCTTGTGATACAAAAATGTGCCCTTAACATGTCCCCATATCAATTTTATCTTATCTTCTACTTTGCATATTTGTATTTATAATCTGATTTCTCTATGCTATCGGTTTTATTTGAACAAAAGAATCTACTGGAATACGCTTGCCATAATTAAAAACGAAATATTAAAAAAACATCTGTCAAATACGATTTTTTTTTGTAGTCTTCTTTCCGAAGAAAAGGCAAAGGTCTATGTTAATGTCAAATACGAATGAGAATCGTGCAAGGGTTCCGTATAATAATTATAATTTATCAAATCTTTATGATGATACTATCAAAAATCCCAGGAAAAGGGAAACACTTTCCAGTCCTCCAGCTATTTCTGTTTCAAAAATCACATCGATCTGTTGTCTGTTTTGACGTGAGATTAGGACAAAGAAACAAACAAACATTTATAATATTAGTTAATATTAAATTACGATAAAACAAAAAGAGTTTAGGAAGGAGTATTTAACTTTAATTATTTTCTTTGGTAATATAAATGACTGCAACTTATACCTATTATAAAACAAAGCCCCCCTGTCGTCTGTCTGTCAGTCAGTGATCTTTTCACAATTAAATAGGTTGATTCACCGGAAAGGTTTACGAGTATTAAACATGGACCTATCATGTTTAGGAGCTAAGTATTAACTGTATAAGTAAGTGAATCAAGTTGGGAAAAAAGTTAACCTCAGGGAGTTTTCATGGCGTATGCTGTCTAATCCGTCAGAGATATAACAAAATGATGTAGGAAAGAATTGTGTAGAATAAAATTATCTACAAAAAAGTCAGTAGTAGCGTATATCTATCTCTAATGGATAAGTAGTTATAAGCGTATTTATGTAGGTATTCAAATTGTTGTAAACTCATATTGTACCCGTGCGAAGGGAAATATGCAATAACTCTATTATTATTTCATATAAAAAAAAACTTGACTTTTCCATCTAAATATATCTCAACAGAACTGGCCACTCATTAGATATAGCCTCACAAAATACCATCGGCTAAAAGAGGGAGATTTACAGGGAGCTGTAAAGCAACCAGCGTTGAAAATAAAAGTTTAACGTCATATGCATGACTCATGCACTAAAAATTATATAAATACAACTCCTTATTTTGTGGCATGTCATTTCAATTGATTCCCCACTTCGTATGTTTTTCAACCAAGCCATTTAATGACGCTTCTTGGACACCCTATCATTCCGCTATTCCAAAACACCAGAGTTACACAATACGACAAACTAGATTCATAACAACACAAGCAACAGTTTCAATCAATCACATTGCAGTTATAAACGATTTGTTATCGCAAATGGATAGCATCTGTTCTACCTAACACCGCAACTAAATGAAAATATTAACTTGTACAGTCAGATTGAATATTACTTTGGCCTTAATCTAGTTTACCCTGGGCCTATGAGCACAGAAGAAACAAAGTTTCTCTTAGTACATTTATTTGAAAATCGAATGAAAATACTAAGCGAAGGGATGTTCTCGCACATATTATAGGCAGTGTTTAGTGTCTGGCCATACATTTTTCCCACTGAGTGGGCAGCAGAAAATACCAAAATCCTCATAAATTCGTGCAACTGAGGCTGAAAATAGTACGTAGGTACCTACCCGGTTGTTGCAATTTTTTTATAAAAAGACAATATATACAAAAAATAATAAAAACATAGATTACCTAAGTGTTATTAACCGAACTTCAAAAAAAGAAGGAGGTTCTCAATTCGTCGGAATCTTTTTTTTGTTTTTTTTATGTATGTTCCCCGATTACTTAAAGACGCCTGGACCGATATGGATTTTTTTATGTTTGAAAGGATGGTCCTATGGTCATCAGGTCAGGATCTAATGATGGGATCCTGGAGAAATCGAGAACTCTTAAATTTTTATAGGCACACTTGAAGCGATTTAGGTTTTTTTTTATACTTTGTCTTGTGCATTTGCTTTCGGAAAGCACACTTTTCAGTGCATATTTTTTGAAGTTTTAGAAAGGCAATTATTTTTTATTAATATTATCCTATCCTCTTCATAATAAGAAATTATCCCAAAATCGCGTATTTTTGGACATCGCATTATAGTTGGTTCTGTATTCTGAATTATGTGGTAATAAGAATTAGTAGATATTTTTGTGTTTGATTGTACAATTGCATAAGCCATTGTAATGCAATGGAAAACCAAAACATTATTTAATTTAGATTTATTATTTTAAATGATAACGAATTTACTTCGCATATCTATATCTATACTAATATTATAATGAGGAAAGATTTGTATTTTTGTGTATGTTTGTAATGAATAAACTCAAAAACTACTGTGCCGATTTCAAAAATTCTTTCACCATTGGAAAGCTACATTCACCCTGAGTGACATAGGCTATATTCTATTTTCAAAAAAAATAGGGATCCTTACTAAAACTCCAATAATGTAACCCAATTTGGAAAAATAAGAATGTGGAGTAATAAGAACATGGACAATTTAGAATTCGGACCCTAATTCCGATACCAAAAAATTACCTAAGACATTTCTTACAACGCGTGCGATGCAAAAACTATTGATGGTAATAATATAGAGTTAGTGGTAGTGGTAGAGGGTAGGTAGGGGTAGGAGTAGAAGTAGGGGTACGGGTAGGGGTAGGGTAGGGGTGGAGGTAGAGGTAAAGGGTATTTTATTTTGTTCGTAAATATCCACGGGCGAAGCCGGGGGCGGAATGCTAGTACATAATATAATAATAGTATTTTTTAAACAAAAACACTACCATCACTGTCTATACTCTTTATAGGTCGTTGCGTAGGCAGATAAAATCGTAACAATGTCATCATTTAGTGGCCAAAATCCTGAAATAACAAGGGACTTTTTTTTAAGTAAAATTTAGAAAGTGAATAATTTTAATTATTTTTTTTCAATAATTTTAATTTAAAAATACTACGTCATCATACAAAAAAGTACTTACGCTTTAGCCATTATTACTTTATTGTAGCACAGAACTAAAATCACACAGCCACATAAAAATAAAAGACTGACAATTAAAAAAAATACAAAATAAATAAACTTTACAAATCAATTAAAGTTTCGTATTTTTCACACAAATTTACAAATTAATCAGTTCTAATAAATAAAGAAGATTTTACGCACATAGCGGATTTTTTAAATTTAATATTTGTTTTTAAATTTTCGAAAGAGTTCGTATCGAAATAAGCGCGCGAAGTTTAAAATTCGAATCAAACGCACGGCACTTGCAACGGCCGCGAGAAAACTGAACGGTGTAGAATTAGTTACCTGCCTTATAAACATGAGACATTTTATAGGTGCGTATACATGGACGTAAAAAGGAGAAGACGGATAAAAAGAGGCTTGAAAATCTCAGTATATCAACAAATTCTACCCAAAAATGACAACGGCTAAATACACACACTTACACCTTCACGGCTTTTATGCCGTGCGGTGTGGCCAGAGACACCGGTAACAGTGTCCACTCTTTGCCAATGAAGAGCGGACGCCGTCTTTACGTGCCCTCCGAAGCACGAGGAGTCAATTATAGCAAATATTCTTAAAGAAAATTGGTGCTTAGCATTTTTTTTAGAACGAGTAGGAATTGAACCTGGGACCTCCCGGTTTTAAGACAACACTCTACCAATTAGGCTATCGACTGCTAAATGAGGAATAGTATGTCCTCTTCTGGGTACCCTAGGGCCGGTAACACGGATCCGGAAGCCGTAAGATAATCGGTGAAGTTAAAAAAAAAAAATTACCCAGCTACGCCATCTAGTGGCGAGAAGTCAAACTTCGGAAACATGCGAAAAAAATTACAACAATCCTTTACATATATATACCTACTCCCATACTAATGTTAATTGATAATTTTTCAATCTATTGTAGCCGTTATAGTATCAATATGCCGATTAATCGGTAGATAAGATGATCCAGCCGACTGTGATGTGTCTTATTAATCACAGACTAATCACAACCATCACGGATTCCCCATCATGTCACGACGGAACGCGTACGTCGGTCGCCATGACATGACATGGAATCATACTAATATTATAAATGCGAAAGTAACTCTGTCGGTATTGGTAAAATGTAATATTGGGACTGAATGAATGTAGCTTCAAGAATTTTCTAATCAGTTCAGTAGTTTTCGAGTAGGATACTTTGTTACAGTTGTTGTCTAATTTGTAGGTATTATGAAAGAAAACACTTGAAAATAATAAGACATGTATTTTTTTTGTCCTAATTTCACACGGGCAGAGCCGCGGTAAAGAAATAGTCATCTGCAGAATACCTATTATTCATATTATGACTAATAGTGGAAATGGAACGAGTAACGCATAGGGATAATTTTATTAGAACGGTGATGTCACAGAGTAAATACGAATTATTCTATGGAAATCCAATAATACCTGGATACGCAGAGTTCAGGATAAAACAAAAAATGAACTTTCTGTCTTTCTGTATATATCACGAAGAGATAGGTCAGTCTTTCTCAAAGTGGGCGATAACACCCCCTTGTGGGCGCTGTAGGCCTAGAGGGGGGCGGTAAGGGGCCAGAAAAATTGGGGGGCGTTGAAGTGGTTTAGGGGGGCGATGGCTGATTTGTAATTTCTTCTATTTAATATTGCACGCCTCACGGTAGAGGTTAGTGCTATATTATCGGTTTGTCAAAAATTATTGTTAAAAATCATCAGATTCATCCTTCACATTAGATTAGTTATAAAATTAAAATTGATTATGTTTGTTATTTTTAATAAAAGATACAGTTAAAGTTTTGGGTAAAAAAAGTCTCGTTTAAACTCCAAACTAATATAGCACACTATAATTAAATTAAAGTAATGAATGTCTTTGTGATTTTTAAGATTTGGATAAGTAAAAAAAAATTGGGGGGCGCTGAAAAATAATTGATTTTCAAATTGGGCGGTGGGCAAAATAAGTTTGAGAACCTCTGAGAAGGGAAAGGTTTACTTATCATATTTAGGAGCTAAGCAATAACAGCATAAGTGAATATAGTCGGGAAAAAAGTTAGCTCCTACTTGTTTTCATGGCGTATGCTGTCTAATCCGTCAAAGATATTTAGAAAGGAATTGTGTAGAATAAAATTATTTACAAAATGTCTGCCGTAGCATATATCTATCTCTAATAGAGAAGTCGGAGCGGGGTTGCTAGTATTTTATAGTTGTAATTTGAAAATGGGTGGCGCATGTAGTAAGAAATGGCCCTGGAATAAAAGCCTGAAAAATCCGGCTAGACCGAACGGCTGGAAAAGCGTTCAAAAAGCCTAACCATATCACAATGGCAACACTATTACGTAGTTCGGATTTTCTGCTCGGCGGTTTTTTTATTTTCCGCAAAAACTGTTAAAGTTAGAAGAAAACTGCCAATGGTAAAATTATTCTCATTGATTTCCCTACAAAATGGTATCTATATTGGGTTCATTTTGATAGTACCTACTTATGTAAGTGGACTTATTATCAAACTCTAGCCACGCCACAAAGTATTATAGATCGTGATGCGAAACACACTTTGTTTGTCATGCTTAGAATATTTTTTTTAATTTGAATTTTCAAAAGAATCACTTTCAGCAACAAGTAATAAACTTTACGAGCCAATTACGATGTAATAGTTAGGGAGATAGCGTTAAATATTAATTACAAGCTTCTGTCCGCGGTGTCACCCGCGTGGAAATAGATCCAAAAAGAAATAATCCCGTGGCTGTAATTTGCCCCTCCTCCGCCCGCTTTCGGGGTATAAAAAGTAGTTCCCTTGGGATCAACATGATTTTTTGCATAGTGGTAGTTTAGGGGTCAGAGAATGACATATACTACTTTTTATACCGCGAAAGAGGGCAGGGGAGGGGCAAATTACAGCCACGGGATTATTTCTTTTTGGATCTATTTCCACGAGGGTGAAACCGCGGATAGAAACTTGTATTTTATAAATCAATCTTTTCTAGGAAAATATACAAAAATAATAATTCAAACAATTTAGTTATATTTTCTCTTACTCGATTTCATGACAAAGGGGTAGACAGAGAGTATGGAGCGCCACTTCTTCGATCTTTGTATACTTTTCTAGCTTCATCCACATCCGTACATCGTTTCATACATGCACGTCTATTGTTAGTACCTACTACGTATTTAAGCTTTGGTCGTCCCTTCCTTTTTCTTATTGTTGATTTAATATAAAACTTTCTACTAGCTAAAATTGTGAAAAATTATTAAGTAGTTATGTATATTAAAACTGGTCATACCCCAGGACCTATAGGTAAATTGAGCCATGAGAAACCTAGCCATTAAATTGAACGTTATTTCTCATACTACGATTATGTAGGTAAATAGAAATAAGAGCTAAAATTAAAGTTTACTATACAACATTAGCTCAACATTTACCTGAGTTAATGGGCATAACTAGTGCTACTGCCAAATACTAATTTTAGTTTCTTATTAAACAATGAACAAAATACACGAGTGATGTTTACATTATTTTTAAACTATGACTGCATAACCTCATACGATTATTAGTGCATAATTATGCATCTGAGATAATTATAGATTGATTTGGGTTTGCCTGCTACTAAATTATGCACTGTATGCTTTCCGAAAGCAAATGCACAAGTCACTATAAAAAAACAACCCAAATCGCTTCAAATGTCTCTCGTTCTCGACTTCTCCAGGGATCCTATCATTAGATCCTTACCTGATGACCATGGGACCACCTTGGAAGTATACCCTTTCAAACAAAAAAATATTCAAAAATCGGTCAAGTAATAGAGGATCATACATAAAAAACATAAAAGATTTGAGAATTGAGAGCCTCGTCCTTTTTTTGAAGTTCGGTTAAAAATAGCTGTATTACCTAAGTCCTAGACCAATCCTGTCCAGTGTGACAATAAGAAAGTCAATCTGCCAAAGTCGTGTCAAAAATCATGTTATCGTTGATTCTACGTCATGTCATGGCGACCAACGCTCGCGTCTCGTCGTGACGTGATGGGGATTCCAGTTTAATCCTGTCCGCGCTGTGATAGTTGTGATTAGTCAGTCATATCACGGTCGGCGGGAACATCTTAGCAACCGGGCAGCATAGTTTTCAACGGGGTCGAATTAGTCTTAAAAGACCCGCCGAGTTAGCATACATTTTGACAGCGACACTTTCGTTTCGGTCGAATGGCCTTGAACAGGCCAAAACGTTCATGTACAACAAGGACCGGCCAGAGATAGCCCGGACCGGGCATGCCCTGCACAAGAATGCCGAGCAATTTGCTTGGCCGGACACAGAATTTTCCCGCACATTGTTGGGCCGGACCTCTCGGCCCCGGGCTATCTCTGGCCGGTCCTTGTTGGACATGAACGTTTTGGCCTGTTCAAGGCCATTCGACCGAAACGAAAGTGTCGCTGTCAAAATGTATGCTAACCCCACCGGTATAGGTAGAGAGATGGAGACAGAAAGTGGTTGCACTTGCCGGCAGAAAACCTCTTTTTCGTGTTGTTTGAGCCCCCTTCTACAAATTCTTGTAGGCGAGTAGGGGTCCAGCGCTTGTCGGTACGCCGCTGAGCCGATTTAGAATAAAAAAAAAATTAAAAAAAACCTTTCCTACCAGCTGGCAGAATATGAGTGAACAGCATTTGTGGTGATCTCTCGGTTGTAAGAAAAATATTTTCTGCCAATTTACCTGGTAGGTAATACCACAAGGTGACATCTGTTTTGTTTTATATACTTAGTCACTGTATCTTACATATCAAAATCTTAAACCTTTTACAGAATAATATTTATTTTAGCACACACACGTCATAGCTGCAGAATTCCGCGGCCTGCTCCAAATTCCTAAATACGAAGAACATATGCCCAGATGTTATTATTTAAAATCCTTCAGCACGATTCATTCGATTGTTCCAATAAATTCGTTTTGACCTTATTTCGAGAAGTAAACATAACACTCCTTGAGTAGGGTGACAATGGGATTTTCAGGACTGGATCCGTTTTAGAAAATTTAAAAAAAAAATGGGCGATTTTTTTTAACAAACTATTACGGCTTTTGTACTTTGAGGTGTGGTCAGAGACAATGATAACAGTCAGGGCCGTAAAGGGAGCAAAATTACGTATACCTACATTATGATGCCCGCAATTTTGCCTGCGTGGCCTACTATAATGTCAACAATATTCCTACTTTCCGATTCCTGGGTCATATTGCGATTAAACAAAGCTAACACTAGTGTACAAACACGTTTCGATTGTATTTTTTATCTATCTATCTATCATCAGGCCTTTCATCCCAAGAGGGGTAAGCAGAGACAATCGAATGCCATTTGTTACGATCCTGACATACCTCTTTCGCTTCTTTTATATTCATCATACCTCGGCGATTGTGTGTACTTTTAATATTTCCACCGATCAATACATTTTTTATATGTTCAATAAAAGTACACCTAGGTTGTCCTCTGCCAGCATTTCCTTTCACTTCAGCTATATAATTATATAAACCTTTTTAGTCAATCTTTCATACTTCATTCTTTCAACGTGTTCAAACCAGCGTAAACAACTTTTCTTCATTTTAGTTTCAACATCTTGACATCGTTCCTGATGCGGTCAATATCACACTAGAGACTTGGGTATGGAATAAGAAGCAAGCATGAAAGTAAGATAAATGCAGAGGAAAATGTATTTTTATAGATAGATAATTATTGTAAATACTATTGTAGTGTAATATATATTTATCAAGCCCGAACCTCATAATATGGATTGTCCTGGGGCCTGATTTTTAGAAGAATCTTTGTATTCTTAATATAACTTGGTGCTGCTCTTTTAGGGTCAAATGAGGAATGCACCAGGATTTTCTTCTCCTCAATTCCAACTCTCCAATAATGAACTTTAAAGACTATCCCGAAAAGTAACAGCGAGCAAGGCCACTGTATCCTTGATGAAAAGTATATTTATATTTTGCGAAGTCCTCGATGACGACTCGCCCTCAATCGTAAAGGGAAAATTTGTGTTAATAAACCTTGACAGATTTATAGGTCGCGGTTTGAATGACGTTTCACATTGTTATACACAATTTTAAAATAAAAGTATGACATCTGTAAAATTATCTAAATTTGGTCCCATGGATATGGATATGAATCCATCCATAATTTATACATGTGACATCACGAAGCTTATGAGTGATGTCACATTTTTCTGGGATAAACTACTCTGCCTGTGCCACTGTAATTTTGCACTGTAGGTAGCTGTTATTTCTTCAATGGGTTTTATTGAATAGGAAATATTGGTGTTTAAACTTTGCCCCCGTTTTCTCTTTCATAATCTATCACAAAGCTCTGTTCAGTTAGGTACCATAGCGTTTTGAATTTATTGAAAATTCAAAATAATAATAATTTTATTATTTTTGACCAATTTAAGAGCTTTGTGATAGATTTTGAAAGAGAAAAGAGGGGCAAAATAATCCAATTGAAAAAATAACGACTATTTCACTTAGATATATTGAATAAGAAACTATGCTAAATTACAGTGACACAAGTGGATTATTTACAAAGAAATTGGGAATAGTTTATCCCCATATAAATTATGGATATTAGGACTCTTAACGTGTGACGTAATTTATAAATAGAATAGTTATTCAGAAATTCTCGCTTTTCAGTCAACAATGTTTGAAGTCGGTATACTTTTTTAAAAAGTTAATTTATTTTTCCCTTTTAAGTGATTTTGCTGTTATCATCGAAATCGGCATAACATATACTTAACATAAATAACATAACAAATCAGCGTTAATTACTTTTCCCTCATCACAATATCATATTTCACTCCGCCTTCTTCTCTAATGGCATCTTTCCGGACGCGGTCAATACGCTTTATATCACACATTCTTCCATTTTTTCCTTCTTTCTTTACGGGTCGCCTTACAGCTCCCGAAACCGTGTTACCGCGGTTCCAGGGTACCCAGCAGAAGACCAAGTCTCCCTCGTTTAGCCGATGGTATTTGTGAGGCTGTACCTAACGAGTGGCCAGTTCTGTTGAGGTATATTTTTAGATGAAAAAGTCTCTAAGTGTGGTTTGTCGGATTAATTTAATTAAAAAACCCATTGGTAGATGGCCGGGTTCGTCTTTTTAATCCCGTCTAAACGACCCCAACAATAAATTAAATAGGTTATATCTCATGTTTATGTCACCATAATATCTCTCGGTATTTAGTCCAAGCATCCTCATAATTCTTAATAAGTACACTCCTAAATAAACAACTCAACTAACGCGCAATATTTAAACTATTTTGTTTATGTGACGATTGTTTACTTGGATTTCTGTTCGAGAATGGAAAAAAATATTATTAACTCTTCCAGTGTCTTCGTATTTCTTCAAGTCATCATCATTCATCATTACATTATTATAAAACAAAGTCCTCGCCGCGTCTGTATGTCTGAGCCATAGATTTATACCTATATTTGCGCAACCGCACTAGGTACTAGATTGGCAATGCAAAAGAGAGAGCAGTGTTATTTTTAACAACTGGCAAAAGGCGGACACTGTTATTCAGTCCGTACCGCAAGGTATAAACCCGGAACGATGTCATTAGAGAAGAATCCGGAGTGAAAGCTGATGTTGTGACTAAAATAAAGATAAGTAGTTTACGCTGGTTTGGACACGTTGAAAGAATGAAGGATGAAAGATTGACTAAAACGGTTTATATGGCTGAAGTGAAGAGAATGCTGGCAGAGGACGACCTAGGTGAACTTTTATTGAACATATAAAAATATATTGATGGCTGGAAATATTATAAGTACACACAATCGCCGAGCATGTATGAATGGTATGATGAATATAAAAGAAGCAAAAGAGGATCGGCATTCGATTGTCACTGCGCCTACCCACCCCTCTTGGGATGAAGGGCGTGATGATAGATTTTTTTGTTTTTTCTTATGTTATTTTATTATTTATTTGTTGCAATAAGTGCAACATGTTGTAATATTTATAAATTGTTGTTAATGAAATGACAGTTATAATATGGGTGAAGGATACATTTTTTCAGTTAACTTCAAAGGAATAAGGTACAATGCCAAAACATCAATTAAAATACCAATGGTTTCACGTGTAGCTATATTTGGGTGAAGGGAAACCATGATTTTGTTAAAGAATTGGACAAAAAATATAAAAAAACACGCACAAGTGCGAGTCGGATGACACAATAGTATGCACTTATGTCGGACAAAGCGGGAACAAATTAGCGCGAGTCCAACTCACACTTGGCTGGTTTTTATTACTTGTATGTATTATAGTAACTTTTGCCATTATTGCCATTATTAAGATCGAGCAAAAAACGCCGAATAAAACACGTTTCTTGTATGGGGTCTCCTTTATTGTATTTTTATTATATGTTGTTATAGCGGCCATAGTAATACACACTCTGTGAAAAAAGTGTCTACCTATTACGATTCAAAAGATTGACGGACAATCTCCTATCAATGTTAATCGATAATTTGCCAATGTCAAGTATTATAGACGTCACAGTAACAATATGATGTCCTAGATTCCACATCCGGTCATGGCGCCGACCGGACGCGTTTTCGTCATGGCGTGATGTGGAATCCGGTTTAATCCCGGCCGCGCTGTGATGGTTGTGATTAATAAGACATATCACAGTCGGCGAGACGAAAGTCAGCACTGTTGCCATATATCAAAAGAAGAAGAAGAATACGATGTCCTATAAATCACTGACTAATCACAACATGACATGACGTGGAATCCGAGCCTTATTTATAGTAATAGGATTTCCGTTGTCACCCTTTTTTATTTATTAATTTAATACGTACATGTGGACTTTGTGTATTTACAACTTTAAATTTTTCACAATTTCTTAATTTCTTCATGATTTTTAGTTACATCTCCACTATTAGGAATCTGCTCCTAGCTTCTATAAATAAAATCAGTCTTAGAGAAATTCAGACAGTAAAAATGGCTACCAAATCCATTCAGAAATTCTTGAGATTAGACAGACAGACAGTTTGTTTTGTGCTATGTAGTGACTAGTGATATAGGTTACAAGTGTGGGAAAAAATATATCTTCCTAAAACTGACACAATATCCCACTTCCCAAAGAATTACTGATGACAGCATAATTCTTAGTTATGACAAGATTAAGTTTGGGCCGTGGACAAATTGTTTTTTTTTTCACATTTATATTAATACAAATAAATAAAATTTAAGTATGCTATTTAAACGATACCAATACATAAAATTGTCTGTCTGTTTGTCTTTCGGAATGTCCCCAAAATGTAATTTTTAAGAATAATAGAGGGTGTTGAAACTTGAAATCTGATCTTTGTATCAACTCGATGTTTAGGAAATATTTTAATGATGTCTTTTATGGAATCGGGTCAGCAGTTAGGTATATATAAATTTCTAAAGGAGAAGCTGGAGCGGAAACCTAGTTTTAAGGGGAGGAACAAATAATTTCGGTTGATTTCTGAACTGAAATTCCCGAATTTTAGGAATGCTATGAACATACAATTTGGGGATTGAAAACTAGAGGATTTTATCTAGTATTGTGTAGGATGAAAACATGATTAGTGAAAATTTTCTCGATAACTTAAATTTAAAAAAATCACCTCTTCAAAAACACCCTTTTAGTCATACGACCATACTCTGAAGGGATTTACGTTTAAATTGTATACGAATCTGTAGGTAATTTCAGTACCTAGTATTAATTAAGAAGATGATTCCCTGCATGTGATAGTTTTTTAATAAATTTTTTATTTAATGTGCCGCTTACGTCATTTATTCCGAGAATCGGTACATTATGCCCTTCTCACTTCTGCAGCAAGAACGGACAAAGCGCCGTCGTTGTCTTGCATGACGCGATCAGTTGCGCCCGAACCACTCACCGAACCATGAGTTTAGGGCGTGGCTTACGATTAGAAATTTCTGAGTCGTTCCTCGTCTAAGAGCAAACTTGCTAGCGCAATTACTCAGTAAACTCAGTCTTATTTTGTCGATATCTCTTTAAAAAGTTGTTAGAGAACACTGCAAAAAGAATAGATAAAATTACCAAGGATAAGATAACATAGGCCAAGATTTACGTATCAGAAACATGAGAGAGAACGATTTTACAAAAAATTGGTCTTGCGAAAATACACAAAACGAACGTATGCTCTTTCAGTATTATACAAAAAACTATTAGAAATAGCAAGTTGTAGTTAATGATTTTATAAAGTATGTGAAATACTCTATAGGATAAATGGGTGAAAATGGTACATTAGTAAATATATTCAGAGAACTCGAGTCGGTTCATAAAATTTAGGTGTAACTGATTTTTTTTACATTCATACTGTGTCAAATATATATTTATCTTTCGTAAGCTATTTACGAAACATAAGACATATAGTTATCGAATAAGAACTTGAATTTTTTTATATATTCCCAGATTTTTCAGCTCTATTTGATTTTTTTGAGATTTTAATCAAAAACTGGTCACCCTAGTTTCTATATTTAGTTTTTCTCTCACCGTTCAATAGCTGATCCAAGGAATGTAAAATTCACTTTCGTGTGAAGTATCAAAGTTATAATTAAACACCATCTACTTTGCATATAATTTATCATTGTTTAAAATACCTTTCGACTTTGCTAAGTGCACCTGATTACGGCTGATCGAATTTTGATGAAAGGAGATGTTTAATTTTGGACTATCTCTAAACCAATAAGTCCAATCGCCATACGGTTCACCGAAATCGACCACAGATTCGTCCAATTCTTGTACGCGCGGCCCACCTTCCGTTTTCAAATCGTTGTATTTGTGGTTGATTTCGATGGCCGGAACGATCTGTCACGCTCACGCACACATCCACATGCCTTTGTTTAATCGCATCTTCTGTGTCTGTGGTGATCTAGATCGTATGATTTACATTGCTAATGTGTGGCCTGTGTTCAATCTCGATCATATGGCGGCCGGACCGAGAATTTTCTGTGAGATACCGGACCAGTGCGTGGGCTACTTAAAATATCGAGAAATATTTAGAAAAATATTTAAAGAAACTATAATGTTACGACTGAAACTTTATTTAGGGATGTAGTTTTTGATCTGTATTCGTCCGCGGCGAAATGATTGATATTTAAAATAAAAATGACCAGCCCTCCAACATTAGTGAAACCACGGGTAAAAGCTAGTTACAAATAAGGATCTTTTCTATTCTATTTTTTTTATTATGGCTCCATCAGGGTTCTGATGATCCTGCCAATGCAAGTATTATAGACGTCACAGTCGGTATGTAAGATGCCCTATATCACAGCACGGACGGGTTTACACTGGAGCGTTGGTCGCTATGACTTGACATGGAATCAAGTATATTGAAAAAACTGTTGATACTTATTTTTTAATACAAGGACTTTACCCAAAATTAACAATTCGTGGCATTTGGCGTCGAAACTTCAGGAGTAGGTACCTACTCGGATCTGAAGCTCTAGATTTCCTCCAAGAACTTGGAAGTCGAGTGTTCCTAGAATGTGGCGACTCCAGATGCCATAGTTATTTAAAACAAAAAAATCAGCATTGCCATTCAACGAGGCATTTCTATCTAGTTTAGTTTTTAGTTTTAATTTTTGTTAAATTTAGATGTATATTCAATAAATTTAGTTACTTAAAAGAAGTATTATATGCATAAGGGCCATTATTTAAATGAATATGAGAAACAACTGCAAATATTAACAGCACTAACCGTAATCAAAGAAACGCCTAGAGGGCAAAATGCGAAAGGTGCTTAATATCAAACGTGCCTTTACATCTACCGATAGTATCTGTAGTGTATGGCAATACCTACATACACTGTCTCAGGCACACAGTAGTGGTGGGGCGGACATTACGTGAGCAGACAGGCGCAAGCCGCGGACGAGCGTAGATCCCTAGGTGGATATGTGCTACTGTGTGTTGGTGAGCCAGTGATAAGATAGATGACAAACGAGGGTATTACATTTGGAGACGGGAAAAAAGGTAAGATTAATTAAATAGTGAAGTAAAATAAAAATGGAGGTAGTTTCACATAAATAATATTGAATATGTTATCGAATACAAAATAACAATATTGCAAAAAATCACGCTTTGTCATATTTTGTTCAATTTATTATTTTGTCAACAGAATGGCAATATGAAAATAAATGAAGCTTTGTACATAAATTCTATATCTCACATTCCGTTAAGTAGATAGATTTGTTTATCATAATTATTTCTATGATTAGACCCGTAATAGTTTTGATGCGATGTTATTGTTAATATCTAGTAGGTATATTAATTGTACCTATGACTTCGTGCCCATTAAAGGCTTTAATAGTTTTTTATTAAATAGGATATCGTAATAGGTTGTATTGGAAATTAAGACAAGGCATCAAAGCGACCTAGCTATCATTTTATTATACAATTTAGGTACCTACTGAAGTAAAATATTTCCGAAAATAGAACCATCCATGAACACATGTACTTTATGTAGCAAGAGTATATATATTAGCACATAGATTGAACCATGACTAAGAATATTTTTAATTATTTTATGTATTTAAAAATACCTCCATTAAATTGGAAATTATTGGGTAGGTATAATACAAATACCTGGAAACGTTTGGTACGCGATACCTCCACTAAACTGAGAATAATCTGGTATTTCAAAATACCTCCATTAAATTGGAAATTACTGGGTTAAGCCACCACCATTAAATTGGAAACAGCTGCTACAATAGTTATACATTCCATTTCAGGTCACCACAATCACACTCGAAATGTCAAATACATTGCCGGGTTTGGAGAGATTTGATCTGGAAGGTGACAGTGCTTCTGTCGGCCTAAGGTGGGAGAAATGGAAAAGATCCTTAAATATATACCTCGAGACCGCCGATATTGTATCACCATTGAAGAAGAGAGCAAACTTGTTACACTTTGGGGGCTCTGGGCTTCAAGATATCTATTACAATTTACCTGGAGCAAATGTCGAGTCAGTCAGTGGAGTAGACGTGTTCAATACGGCTATAAAAAAGTTGGACGGTTACTTTATGCCCCAACAAGAGGATAACGAAAAGTTTGAAAAAATTCTTGTAAGGCTGAGAAATCAAGCTGAAAAATGCAAATTTATAATACCGGATGAACATCTAATCGATCAAATCACAGAAAAGTGCACGTCCCTAGAATTGCGTAAGAAAATCTTGACTATAGGAGACGAAATCACGCTGGGTAGAATCGTAACGGAAGCTAACACACTCGAAGTTGTTCGTAACCAACTAGAAGATTACGGGGACAAAGTAAAAAATCAAGAAGTGAATAAAATAACAAGTACACGAAAACACACACCTGACAGAGGAGACGCAGTACAATATAAAAATAGAGAACATAAGACAAAAAGTTGTGAAGGTGTGGTAGCAACCAACATTTCTCATTCGATACAAGCTGCCCCGCGAAAAATCGGAAAAGTTTGGATATTTTCGCCAATATTGAAAAAGCCAGTTTATACAGAAGAGAAAGATCGAGAACACTAGAACAGTTGAAGGCCACAAACGAATGAAGAAGGATACAGGAAGAGAAATAAACCGCGTAAATGGCGAAGAAATTGATTACGTTTTCAATATAGGCGGAGATGCTAGCATCGAATGTGTTATAGGTGGTGTGAAAACCCACATGCTGGTAGACTCTGGATGTAAGTTAAATTTACTAACTGAGCAAACATGGGAAAAAATGCAGCGGGAGAAGATTAAAGTGTACAATCAAATAAAGAAGCCGGACAAAACCCTATATGCATATGGCAGTAGTAAATCATTGGATGTCATGGGTTCATTTGAAGCTACTATTGAAGTTAACAGCAGTCATGAACATTCTATCTTCTATGTAATCGCACGGGGAACAAGAAACTTATTAGGAAGGGACACAGCTATGCATTTAGGTGTTCTGAAAATAGGCATAGGAATTAATCAGATAGAGCATAACCCTTTTCCTAAATTTAAAAATATTCTTGCCGAGATACCAATCGATGAATCGATGAAGGCTGTATCTCAACCTTACCGGCGAATTCCAATTCCATTAGAGCACAAGGTTGAAGAGAAACTAAGAGAACTGTTAGACTGTGGCATAATCGAAGAAGTACAGAAGCCATGTAAGTGGGTGTCGCCGATAGTTCCAATATTGAAGGAGAACGGAGATCTAAGACTTTGTGTAGACATGAGACGAGCAAATTCTGCTATTATGAGAGAAAACCATCCCTTACCAACGATGGATCAGTTGCTTCCTAAAATAAAAAAAGCTAAGTACTTCAGTAAACTTGACATTAAAAATGCCTTCTACTAGGTAGAACTGCATCCAGACTGTAGACAGATAACAACATTCATAACATCTAAAGGGTTATTTCAATATAAGCGTCTGATGTTTGGCATCACATGTGCACCCGAACTGTTCCAGAAAATTGTCGAGAAGATGATTATACAGTGTGAAGGGGTCGTCAATTTAATTGACGACATTCTTGTTTTTGGGGAAACTGAAGAGGAACATGACTTAAGACTACAGGAGGTATTAAAAGTATTTAAGGAAAACAATGTGCTTTTGAACAAGGATAAATGTATAAAGAAATAAAATTCTTGGGTCACATATTGACACCAGACGGCATTAAGCCATTGAATAAATATATAGACAGCATAACGAAATTTAGGGCACCAGCAACGTTGGAAGAACTACAAAGTTTCCTAGGCCTAGTAAACTACATAAATAAGTGGATTCCTAATTTAGCTACCATCACAGAGCCGCTAAAAGAAATATTGAGGAAAAAGTTAGGAAAAAACACAAGCTTAGAACAATTTTGGTTAAAGCAACAAAATGAAGCATTTACTCATCTGAAGCAAGCACTTACAAAAATACAGTCATTAGGACATTAGGACGTTAAGGACAGAACGCAAGTGGTCGCAGACGCAAGCCCAGTTGGACTTGGTGCCGTTCTGGTACAAATAGATTCTAGGGGACCCAGAATCATTGCGTATGGGAATAGAACATTAACAGAATGTGAACGAAAATACAGTCAAACTGAAAAAGAGGCACTGGCTCTGGTTTGGGCTGTTGAACATTTTTATATATATTTGTTCGATAAGGAATTCGATCTCATAACAGACCACAAACCTTTGGAGATATTATTCGGTCAAAAATCAAAACCATGTGCAAGAATTGAAAGATGGGTTCTCAGGATTCAGTCATATAACTACAAAATAGTGTTTAAACCTGGAAAAATGAACATCGCCGATTCTTTGTCACGGTTGTGCAAATATCCGGAGAGTACACACATTAAAAGTGACATATATGTACTACAGATAGTAGAAAATTCAAGACCCCTAGCCATTCCAATTATTAGGTTTTCTGAAAGTGACAAGGAAATCTGTGCAGTAAAAAAGGGGCTCCATGATAATGTGTGGGATGAATCTATAAAAGCATACAAAATATTTAGCACTGAACTTTGCTTTTATGAAAATATACTTCTCCGTGGGACAAGAATAGTTATACCACAAAGTATTAGGAAGCGTGTATTGGATGCGGCACATGAAGGTCATCCAGGGATCGTGGCCATGAAAGGGCGTTTGAGATCTAAAGTTTGGTGGCCACGAATCGATAAAGATGCCGAAAGTTTAGTAAAATCTTGTAAAGGTTGCACATTAGTTGGTCTACCAAATCCCCCAATGCGCGAACTACCCGAAGCACCATGGATAGACGTTGCTGTAGATTTGCTAGGGCCACTGCCGAGTAATGACTACCTCTTTGTTATAGTGGATTATTACAGCCGCTATAAGGAAGTAAAATTTATAAAAACTATTACCAGTACGCAAATAATTGGGCTACTCAAAAAAATATTCTCCCGGCTTCGTTATCCAATTTCAATCACCGCCGATAATGGTAAACAATTTGTGAGCGAAGAGTTTAAATCATTTTGCCAAAAAGGTAACATAACTCTATTCAACACCGTTCCATACTGGCCACAACAAAATGGCGAAGTGGAGAGGCAGAACCGGGATATTTTAAAACGTCTAAAAATCAGTCACTTAGAAAGAAAAGACCTAAAAGAAAGTCTCCATGACTACATAATGATGTACAATAGCACTCCCGATGCAACTACGGGTAAAACACCTTCGGAACTTTTCTTTGGACGACAAAATAGGGACAAAATTTCGTCCCTAGTCGACACAAGGTATAAAAAAGACGATGGTGAGGTCAGAGACAGAGACATAGAACAAAAAGAGAAAGGGAAGGAATATGGGGATAAAAAGAGGAATAAATATAGCAGAAGGAGATAAGGTATACATGAAAGGCATGGACAGGAACAAGCTTACAGCAAATTTCAATCCAACACCTTACACCGTGAAATGTTCACATGGTGGAGATGTTACATTAAGGAACGACGAAACTGGACAGACATACAGGAGGAATGTTGTACATTTAAAGAAGGTAGAAGGAATATGGAAATCGATGCCACAAAACGAGGTATCGGTACAGGATACAGAAGAAACACAAGATAATACGGATGTTAATGAAAAGGAGTAAATTAAGTAAGTGGTGGGGCGGACATTACGTGAGCAGACAGGCGCAAGCCGCGGACAAGCGTAGACCCCTAGTGGATATGTGCTACTGTGTGTTGGTGAGCCAGTGATAAGATAGATGACAAACGAGGGTATTACAGTATCTATGTATCTCAAATGAAATCTTACCTACCCTTTTCCTTGGAGAAAATAAAACTTATAAGATCAAGCGTCCAAGACATAGACACGTTCAACCCAGTGTACATAATTATCTTCATACTAGAATTCCGCCCCCGGCTTCGCCCGTGGATATTTAGGAACAAAATAAAATATACCCTACCCCTCTACCCCTACCCCCATCCCTACACGTACCCCACCCCTACCCGTACTTACCCCTTACCACTACCACTACCTCTAACTTTGGATATTGTACATACAAAAATACTAAAATCGCGATAAAAAAATACTGACATTGAATATTTTAAAAAGTTATATAAAGGTATTGAAGCAGTCGTGCATATAAAGTAATTTATTTTGATAAGGATTAATAGCAAGGTACAAATAAAGAGCCTTTTCTAGCGGCGCGGCGGCTTTTAAATTATTTTTTTTAAATAAAAGAACACTTATTGTAACTTAACTATAATAATTAGACATTATGCTAGACTTTTTGTAGATAATGATGTGTTCTGCAAAGTCGTAGTACATTATTTTGTTCTATCATCAACAGTTTTCGCAGCGCACGCGATGTAAGGAATTTCTTAGGTCATTTTTTTTCACCTTAGGTTACATTATTGGAGTTTTAGTAAGGATCCCTAATTTTTTTGAAAATAGAATATAGCCTATGTCACCCGGGGATAGTGTAGCTTCCCAACGGTGAAAGAATTTTTCAAATCGGTCCCGTAGTTTCGGAGCCTATTCAATGCAAACAAACAAAAAACAAACAATCAAATCTTTCCTCTTTATAAATATGTATTATAGTAGATTAAATTTCAAGTTGATACAAATACTCTCTAAGGGATTTCCATACAAATTTTTCCACCTTACTTAGTGCAACTCTAAACCTTCCAATTTTCACATAGACATGGATGACCTGGATGACCAGTGATACTAAACTAATGCGGGCGAAACCTTAGCCAGAATGAAGTTTATATTATACTAGCTTTCAGCCCCCGACTTCGCCCGTATGAAAAAAAACCTAGAACCCGATTGCAGCGCCACCTACCGGGTCCAATTGTAAATCTAAACCATGCAGGGACCCACTCAAAAACACACAAAAAACTTCATTAAAATCGGTCCAGCCGAGGAGTTCAGTGACATACATACACGCGTACAGAAGATTTAAAGAATTTTAATTAAAATCGTACAGTGTAAAATTATTTTAAGGCGTTGTGATTTGTAACCTTAGGGGTCAAACCCTGTGAAACATCTATTCATCTGAGCTTTCTCCGTGACCTACATTAAAAACTAACTACTTATTACCACTGACTTTTCACTGCTTCACGTAAAGTTAGGTTTTCGAAAACGCGAGTTGTTAAATACCTGTTTACATAAAAAAACATATCAGTTCAAGCTCATTAAAATAAGCCAGCAACAAGCTCTCGGACAAAGATATAACGCGCTTAGCTTGTCTCCATGGCCATATGATTTACTGACAGGTATAGCTACCGTCTGCTGAGCCTTAAATATGATAGTAGGTAGTGCCCCAAGTCGCCCTGTAACAGTCCGCGAATTTCTACGATGTATTACGAATAAAAAAAATCAATAAGCAGAATTTTTTAGCATCTTCATCAATTCGTAATACATCTAAGTATAGGAGAAAAAAAGATGCAGACATTTTTATTGGGCCGACTGGTTTTCAAAACCCCCCCGTAAGATGCCATGTAGAAATTCGCGGACCGTTACAGGGCGACTTGGGGCACTACCTACTACTTACCTGTCAATAAATCATATGGCCAGCTCTCTAACTATAAGTTAAAGTTATTGTAAGTATTCAAATATCTGTCTTTGGAATTAGGTGTCAAAAGGTTATAATTAGGTACAAATGTCTTTTATTTCATCTTTTCACTAGACGAACTCATTTATACACAAAAACTTTTATATTATAATTTTCCACGTAGCCCACTAAAACTATCATCGAAAATATTTCATTGTTTTATTTTTTTGTTACACTTCTCCATTTTGACGAAAGGCCATACAGCCCGTGCTTTTCCCGAGTATTAGGTTGCTCTAAAAACACAAGTGCAGCAAGAAGTAAGCCATTCTCAGCAAGGTTCTCAATCTGCTTTTCTTTCAGCGTGAAAGTTGATAAAAAAGAAACCATCAGCAAAGCAGTACGGCTCCATACAAAAAAAAGGACTATAATTATTTTTTAAATATTTAATATTTTTAATCTATAATTTATAAAAAAAAACAAGAGGGAGATTGTATATGGATTTTCATAGTAATTTACTGCTCTAGAGCAGTAAAGTAGCGCTTTCTGATCACTATATTGACAAGTTATGAGGAAATTACTGCGTAGTTGGAAGAAAGGATATAAAATTATATAAAAATATAATATATTTATACTTAGGTACTTAGTTTATTTTATAATAATAAAATTCAGCTACATTAGAGTAGAGTCAGCAACAGCTGTTTTTAGACATCAAGATCAACACTAGACATAGACCCGCTTACTAAAAACCGTGTTTAACCAGTATTTAGTTTAAACATAGTTCTGTCTTAGTCTTTCATATTGAATGACAGATTTGTAAGAGAGTGATAAAACATTTAGCTACACCCTTGTTAAACACCGTTTTGCTGAACACACCCAATAACGTATAAATGTCGACTTTCTTGTTTCTTGCCATCATCACTTCAATAACATCTTAAAACATAATGTGTTGTCTATCTATAATCTAAATCTACATCTTTCCATGGATAGAAATATTTGTATTTCTCAAAATCGGAGGCATGTTTTTTAATGTGGTCTCTAACATCTTTAGCAATTGAAATTTTCGCCTCATTCGCCTCTTTATTGGTCGTAAGGTTGTATGTCTTTGCCAAAACCATTAGTATTTGTCCTCTTTCGTCATTAGGATGATCTGCTAAATAATATTCTAGACTTCTTACTACATAATCGAATTGATCCAATGCAAGCTCAATACAACTATTGCATGGTTGATTAAAATATGATGATACTCTATTTATTGGTATTACTGGTTGCGGTTTTGCATCTAATGTAACAAAAGTTCCATATGTAGAAGGATACACGAAATTTGTAATAGGTTCTTCACTTCTCTTAAGAAACAGTTTTCTGATTAGTGTTGATTCAGTCACAGGCATTTGCTTGTTAAATTCATACTCATTTGTGCCCGCCTTCCATATTATTGCTTCTTTGTTTAAAGCTACTTCTCGTTTTACTTCTACCATAATTGATTCTATATGTTCTTCATCTGCTAACTCTTCAATCTTTTCACAAAGAGTTTGAATGAACCAAGAACCTTTTGTAGACTCCCTAAAAATATTAATATTGTCATAAATTATAATGATTGACTGATTATAATGATACTTTCACTTTTTCCCTGGCGTAATGAATTAAGTACTTACATAATGAAGTTGGAGAAAAAAAAGAGATCACTGAATCTTACTTTATCTCACCTGTATGCAAATTTTCCTTTATACGTACTATGTAGTTTCAGGGTATCAACATCCATAGGTAATTTATACTGTTCAATGTTTTTTCTATTATCTGTCCTTATATTAACCACATCTACTGAAGCTTTATGTTTGGTATCTCGACATGCCTGCATAATTGAAAATACATTATTTTAAAAAATCTAGCTAGCATTACCACTAAACGGTAAGTCCGTTTTTATCGTTTTTTTGTAATAATGTAAAATCGTATTATTTTAGGATTATCTTCCCATAGATTTTATAAATCGTTTATCACCATTATTTAACTTCCCCTATAAATTTGTAGTTTTTCTCGAATTTGGTAAGCACATTATTTATTATTATTGGCATTGGCAATTTACTTAATTTTCATCATTTACCTTTCAATATCATATCTTCACACACCCATTTAATATTCAGATACAACATCAATATTCACTCTACCCACAAATTTTACCTGTATTATATACATAATAGGCTTCGTGGCTACAGTAGGATTTTCTTTAAGCAATTCAAGTATTTGTTGTTCTCGATATTTTTTATCTCTTGCCCGTAGACCGCCTTTTTCTGAACCGTGTGTTAATACTGTAACTGCGATGCAGCCGTATTCAGTGAAATCCCTTCCACTAACTGAAAATGTAATATAGTTTTTTTAACAACTTGTTTTAAAATATTATGATGATGATTATGGATACCTACATTCAACCATTATTTGGCCGACCTCCTTACGAAGTCTATCTTTATGAAGTTCTATATCAAATCTAAACTTTCTGAACGTATTTATCAATGCGGCTACATCAACATTTGTACCTTCTCTACGCTCGTATCCATTAACAAATTCATGATTAAATATTATCATAATATTTTTTTTAAATGTTTCTAGCATGTAAGTTTTACAATCACTTGGTAAAGCTTGTTTGTTATGTCTAGGCATTACATTTTCATCAAGTAGAACTTCATTTTCACTTTCATTTTGTAACAAATTGTCAGTAAAATCATCAATTGCCGTGTCAACAGAAGTGCATTCTGCTTCAGCTATTATGTTTTGGTTAATTTCAGAATTATCGTCTAGTTTTTTATCTTTTATAGTTTCTTTATTGTTATCATGATGAGTGATGTTGAAATATTCTGACAGAATAGACGTATCAAGCCTTTCTTCAGATTTTTCTTCCTCGATACCATCAACTGCTTTTGAACTATCATTTAATTGTGTTTCATTGTCCATGATATTATATTCACTAATATTTTCAGATAAACTCATATGTTCATTGTCCATTTTTCTCTTGTCTTTTGGCATACAGTACCTATCTGAAATTAAAATGTAATTAGGTAGGTACCGATGTTAATAATAACAAGCATTTCGCTCCCGGCTTCGCCTGTGAAAATTGAATAGTAATAAGGGATCGACCGTTTCAGGGGGCGCCAAAACTTATTTTATTTACTACTTGGAGTAGATCAATTTTTTTTTAAATGCCAACAATATAGCCTATGTAGGTAACTTATTACTTATTAGCAAGATCGTAGCAATGTCATTCGATTTTCTCTAGGAAAATTGTTAATTTAAGAATTTTTAATGACAAGTTATTTATAAAAAGACATGCTTTGTTTACCAAATAAGACAAGGCTAGAAAAGATAAAACATAATATTAACAAAGTTAAACTTACCTACCAATGGGATTTTGATCCAAAGTCATACACAATTTTTTTCATGATGACAACAGAACTAGTAATATTTATTTATTTTAAATTCAACACATCAATCTATTTGGCAAGTATAAGTAGGTAATAATACCTTTCCTAAAACATATCTAATCAGCACAGATATATGTATATTTAATTAGCTGTTCGCCCCCGGCATCGCCCGTTTCAATTTATTTTCCCAAGAACCCGATTGCAGGTCCACCTACCGGGTCCAATGGGACCCACTCAAACACACACAAAAAATTAATTAAAAATCGGTCAAGCCGTTTCGAGTTCTTGCGAGACTAACGCACGGCAATTGAATTTTATATAATAATAAGGCTAAAAGTGTATCCTTCACAAAATTTAGGCACACTCCTAGACAAAAATACTCTGCGAATTTGTGTGGGGCTACGCATAGGGGCACAGCTGTGTCAACCACATTTATGTGTATGTGGTTCAAATGTTGAGGCTAATGGACACCACGGCCTATCCTGTAGAAGGAGCGCCGGTCGAATTCCAAGACATATAGCAATAAATAATATAATAAAACGTTCTTTGAGTTCGGCTGACACTCCATGTCTACTAGAACCCCCCGGCCTTAGCCGGTCGGACGGCAAAAGACCGGACGGCATGACCCTGGTGCCATGGTCTCGAGGCCGCGCTCTGGTGTGGGACGCCACATGCGTGGACACGCTGGCTCCAAGTCATGTCGCCGCCTCCTCCAGCTCTGCAGGTGCCGCAGCTTCTGAGGCGGCACATTTAAAAATTCAAAAATATTCCTCGCTGCTAGATCACTTTGAATTTCTTGCTTTTGCGGTTGAGACTCTTGGTCCGTGGTCATCAGACTCCAAGAAGTTTGCTGATAAAATTGGTAAACTTCTCATCGAAAAGTCTGGTGATCACCGAGCTAAGAGTTTTTTCATTCGCCGCATAAGCTTGGAGATTCAAAGGGGTAACGCAGCGAGTGTTCTTGGCACGATTGGATTGTCTTCAGAGCTGGAGGAGGTATTCTATCTTTGATTCCTCCATCCTTTTTCTTTTTATTTTTAGTTTTAAGGTTTTTAAGATTTTTAATGTATATTTTAGATTTTTGTTGGTAGTGTGAATAAAAATTTCAGTATCTATATAAATAAAAATAAATAATATATTATATTGTATTAATCTTATATTTTTCTGTAACTAAATTATAATGTTATCGTACAGCTGTGTTTGAGCAATGAACAGCCAAATACATATATATCTAAACCTGAGAGACTGTGCTGCCCGAAAACTACTTAGTTATAGGAACTCCAAAACACTTAGGTACATTGTTCCAGATGGAATCCATACTAGTCTATACTTCAATACTGTCCTGCCTGGATACTAATATTATAGGTAAATGCGAAAATTACTCTGTCTGTCTGTTACGTTTTCACGGCTAAACCACTGAACCGATTTTGACGCCATATGATACAGATAAAGTTTGAGAAAACTGTCTTACAAGGGCAGCTGTCAGGGAGGAGTACAGGATGAAGCGGACCATAAATCGTGACGACCACGACCGCTCTGCCAAGAGCGTACCTAGCATAGATTTAGGATAGTCGCGCGGGCGCTCTACCGTAGCGACTGAGAAGAAAACTTTATGACAGGTTTATCCTCACTCCGTTGTATGGTGGTGCTACAGTACTTAGGCATTTAAATAAAAAATAACACAAAATTGTAATTTCTTAAGTATTTTAATATAAAACGAGTTTCCACCTATTGGTACTTATTATTATTTTAGAAACTATTACTTATATCTACTTAGCAACATAGTTTCTCACATAATACTAAAACTAATAAATCCCTCAAAGTAGGGATGCAGATTCCTCCAATAGCTTAGAAAGATAGGTAGGTATGTAGATTGGGATTACAGTATTTTTTGTAAAGGGAGGGAGATTTTTTTACATCCTGCAACCCCTCAATTTAGGGTATATGAGTACCTATATGAGGCCTGACATTACAGTCAATTAACAAAAAATAAATAAAAGTCTGTGAATTACTCCCTAACGTGCATATTACTATGAAAAAATACAGTTTGTACATGAAGTGGACGATATTGAGTGACTTTAGAGAGAATGAAACGCTAGGCTTGGGTCCACATAAGATGTCACTACTGTTTACGGGCTAAGAGTCGTGAGGCTTGGCTCCAATTTTTACATTAATGTTTTTGATGAGATCTTAACAATAACATTAATAAAACAATATTTGTTGCGTATTTTACTTTTACAAGATCTTTATTTTAAAAGTCAATGTCTACATCTTTCCACGAATAAAAATATTTGTATTTCTCAAAATCAGTGGCATATTTTTTGATGTGGTCTCTAATATCTTTTGCCATTTCAATTTTGGCCTCATTTGCCTCCTTATTAGTTGTTAGGTTGTATGGCTTTGCCAAAATCATTAGTCTTTTTCCTTTTGCGTCTTTAGGATTATCTGCTAAATAGTATTCTAGACTTCTTATAACATAATCGAATTGCTCCAATGCAAGCTCAATACAATTATTGCATGGTTGATTAAAATCTGACGCTACTATATTGATTGGTATTTCTGGACGCGATTCTGCGTCTGAACTAACGATATTTCCATATGTCGAAGGATAGACGAAATCAGCTATAGGTTCGTCACTTCTCTTAAGAAACAGTTTTCTGATTAATGTTGACTCAGTTACAGGCATTTGCTTGTTATATTCAAACTCATTTGTATTCGCTCTTCTTATTCTTTCTTCTTTGTTTATGGCTACTTCCCGTTTTACTTCTATCATAATGGATTCTAAGTCGTCTTCGTCAGCTAATTCTTCAACCTTCTCACAAAGAGTTTGAATGAACCAAGAACCTTTTGATTCCCTGAAAATATAGATAAGAAAATACTTTACTTATATCAATTGTAGATTATGAATTCGAGATTTTTTCAGTATTTTTATTTGCTAAGTCTTCGTGACTAAACAACAGCACTAATTTTGATAAAACTTGCTGAGGTAAAAGAGAAATTAATGTACCTATGTACCTATATTGTATAGAAACAATATCTAAACACCAATCTTCTCGATTCGCATATCTACTTATTCGTAACTACCTATATTTTTTTACCTTATTACTATTAAATGGCGTTTTTATTTATATTGTTAATTAACTAAGGGACGTTACGGGCGAGTCATCAGCGAAAGCGATCTGGCATGGGAATGGCTTTCATGGTTTAGTGTGTTGATTACTCACCTGTATGCAAATTTTCCATCATAAGTACTATGTAGTACCAGGGTATCAGCATCCATAGGTAGTTTATACTGTTCAGTGTACTGTACATTATCTCTCCGTGTAGTAACCACGTCTACTGAAGCTGTCTGCTTGGTACCTCGACATGCCTGTAAAAATACTACATATTTAAACACTGATGTAGAATTTTATTCACATTTTCATTCTTCTTCCTTTCTTTCTTCCATGCCATTTCCTCTTGTTACATCATCTTCATCATTAGTAGTATAAAAGTCACTGCTTAGTAGTGTACTACTTGATTGAAAAGACGTGTAGTAATATTACGTGTTTATTAGAGACTGCCTTGGCCTGAATAAACCATACTCTATAGACAGGTCAGAAGTGTATGTTGTTGCTGCTCGCCGATTGCTGGGTCTTCCATTTTTGTTTTTATTGGTTATGGATCTGTTTCACAAAGAGTTTAATTTTTTTATAAGTATCTTCTTGAATTCAAAGTCATCAATATTTTTAAGATATATATTAAGGTATGTAGCACCTGCTTAGCATATGGGACCACATTCAATTTCTATTTTTTTTTATTAATGAAACATGTCCGTCACACCTACAATATGTTCAAATTATCTGAGCATTAAAACATACCACAACATAACACAATTTGAGTATATACATACAATTACCTGTATTATATAAATAATAGGTTTCGTAGCTAAAGTACGATTGCCTTTAACCAATTTAAGTATTTGTTGTTCTCGATATTTTTTATCTCTTGCCCGTAGACCGCCTTTTTCTGAGCCGTGTGTTAATATTGTTATTGCAATGCATCCGTATTCAGTGAAATCCCTTCCACTAACTGAAAATTGATTATTAATTTAAGTATATATAAATAGCGATGCTGATTCATTGAGCTAGGAAGGAACCAGTCCTTTTGTTACCAGAGGAGATGATGAGTTGTGGGAATGTAATAAACTTATTGGCATTTTAACCTAATGATGAAAATTCTCTGAATTCGCGCGAGTTTATCAATCTTGAATTAAAATATGTAACTTTTTAGCTTCAAAACTCGAGATTACAACAAAAATGTCTAGAACCACAAGGACAGAGGAATGACCATGGCAATTGCCCTGCTCAGAAGGTCCTTAACAAGCTGTTTACAAATACCATCTGCTAAAGTCTCCATGATTTGGTTTTCTGCTGGGGACTAACACGGTTTCGGGAGCTGTAAGGCAACCTATAAAGAAAAAAATACAGGGGATTGCAAACGTCACTATGTAAATGTAAGTTACCATATTATATTATTGTAACTCGAGATTTTGGGAACATTTTTGAATACTTACATTCAACCATTAGTTCACCGACCTCCTTACGGAGTTTATCTTTATGAAGTTCTATATCAAATCTAAACTTTCTGAACGTATTTATCAATGCAGTTACGTCATCATTTGTACCTTCTCTACGCTCGTACCCATTAACAAATTCATGATTGAATATTATCATAATATTTCTTTTAAATGTTTCCAACATGTACGTTTTACAATCTTTCGGCAAAGCTCGTTTGTTATATCTAGGTACTAAATGTTCAGCAAGTGGAACTTTACTTCCATTTTCTAACAAATTATCAGTAACTGCTTCCGCTATTATGTTTTCAACGTTTTTAGAATGATTCTCATCAAAACTATGTTCCAAACTGTTATCCTTTGTAGCTTCTTTACTAATATTATCATCAGTGAAACTGAACTCTTCTAGCATAGTAGATGTATCGAGGTTTTCCTCAGATTTTTCTTCTTCGATACTATCAGCTGCAACATACGGTGTTTCTTTTGATCCATCATTGAGTTTTGGATCATTGTCTCTGACATTAGATTCAACTTGATTTTCAGGTAATCTAACAGTATTATCCATTTTTCATTAGGCGATTGATATTTATCTGAAATTACAGGTAAGTACTTAAAGTTTAGTTACTTAGGCCCGATATTTACAATTAGGCATGCATTAGAAGATGTTGAAATTCATATTATGTGCCTGCCTTCCGTTCCTACCGAGATATATACGAAACGATTTGTATCCTATATAGGTAATACAGTTATGAGACATTTATTTATTAATTCCACTAAGTTTTTCAAGAAATATGAATTTAAAACAAAAATGAGGATTCTTCTTTGAGGATTATTATCAACCAGAACAAACTGACCATTTTATACTCGTATTAGATTAGTTAATAATACATATTATAAAGATGTAGGTAAAGTAAATTTGTAAGTTTGGCTGAAGGAGGTAATGTCTCAAGTCTCACACTACTAACCGATTCTAAAAAATATTTCACGAATAGGAAGCTACGATATACCTGATATAAGTGACATTAGCTAATTGTATTTCGTTCGAACATATTATACAAGGGCGAAGCCGCGGCGGAAAGTATAAAATAAAACTGACCAATTTATAATATCTTATCTTTATATATTATAATAATAAAATTGTTCTGCACGTGTGTATGTCACTGAACTCCTTCTAAACGGTGAACCGATTTTGATGAATTTTTTATGTGTGTTTGAGTTTATTTATTCACTATTTGACCCGGTAGGTGGCAGTGCAATCGGGTTGTAAGTTTTTTTTGACGAATCTTTTTTTTCTTTATATCTTCGCATATTTTACATTAACCCCAAAATTTCACCACCCCACCACTCACCAAATTTTTTGAAAATGAAAAATACCTAAGAAGTTCTTGAATAATTGACCAATATCCGAGCAGGACAACGTCTGTCGGGTCCTCTAGTATATTATATAGGTAGGTACCTAATAATAATATAATATGCCAACATTGCCAACCCAACAAAGGAGTTGGAGAACATAATTATTTAGGTATGGTCGAAAAAAAATATTTAACTCTAGTGATAAAATGTAATAGAATTTGGGGAACAAGTTTCTATTATAGTTGAACATTACGAACTATCATGGTAGGTATGTGGAACTTTGTCGTAGGTATAGGACTATGAATAAAATAATAGGAGTTTGCAGTCCAATTTATGATAAAAATAACTATAAGTATTTACAGAACTAGCCACTCGTTAGGTATAGCCTCACAAATACCATCGGCTAAACGAGGGAGACTTGGTCTTCCACTGGGTACCCTGGAACCGTAACACGGTTTCTGGAGCTGTAAGGCAACCCGTGAAAAAAGAAAAAAATAAATAAACATACCTAAGATATTTTAGTCTATTTTAAAATTTTTAAATAACCAACACATTCACACAATTTGATAACACTTTTGTAAATATATCTAATCAGCACAGATATAAAATTATAACATTGTATTGTACGATTAAAATATTAAATAAAAAACAGTGTGATTCGATTGAAGTATTATTTGATACTGTTCGAGTAAATCCGTATCGTTTAGTAAACAAAGACTGACTATCTGTTGGGAAAAACCCAAGTGGGATTCTACACAAAACGGTTTTTAAACGTATAGGTTTTTATAATATAGACATTGTGTTATTATGTACAAGAATATAGAGTAGGTATAGGTGCCACGTGCGTCGGTGGCCGAGTGGTTAAGACTAGTAAGTTCGGGGACCACGGTTCAATCCCGGCCATGTACCAATGGGTTTTTAAATCACACATCCAAATATATACAATAAAGGAACTGGCCACTCGTTAGGTATAGAAAATTTCGTCTTCCGATGGGTATCGAACACCGGTAACACCACAAGGTAACACCGTTGCGGGAGGCGGGAGATTTTTTGTATGTAGACTCTTTTAACATCAATGTATTCATGTAACTTAATTGTGACGATATACGAATGCACGCGACTGGCACAACATGAGTACCTCGTAGTTATAGGTTGAGCTGGCACGATCGATATTTGAATTTCTCAAACATTTTGTATACGCCCAGTTTCTGAACTGAACGTCTAATTTTGTTTCAGTTAAGCGATATAAAAAGTCCAACTTTAGTCTTTTTCGATATTTTTATTGAGTAAGTACCTAGGGATTAGATTATGAGATTTAAAAAATACTCTTTTTTTATAATACCTACTGCGAGTTTCCCCGACTTCGCACGCTGAACTTTATGAAAAATTCAACTTTCCCGGAGGAGTGAAATATTTTCCCGGACTAAAAAGTATGTTACTCTCAAAAAGAAACAAGTATTTATGTTCTTATAATGAAATTAGTTATCGATGCTCTCCGGCCAAAAAATATATGCAGCTGGCTATCGCTACCTATCTCTCGTTGCTTTGTTTTGGCATGAGAGACGGACAAACAAACAAACACACTTTTGCATAAGTTGGGAAGTTTGAATATTAGGAATAGATATCTAATAGGTATTCGAAGATAAATGAGCACGACCTATTTCGGAAATGCGTAGGTAACTATAGATAATTTTATTATATTATTATGACACTTGATACTTACTAGCTTTCCGCCCCGGCTTCGCCCGTGGAACTTTTTGACATATAAAAAAATATGCCACTCTTCAGTTATAAGTATGTGATGCGATGCCACTCTACGGCCCTCCAAGTAAGTCCAACTATTTCTACGCAAAAAAAAAAACTCGTCGATCCGTTGCTCCGTTTTCGCGTAAAAGAAGAATAAACAAACAAACACGGAACGCTATTGCGCCGACGTGGCGCCGACAATGTCTCGGGGAGGGACGATCCCCCGGTATCTTCTTTAGACGCCTATAATCTTTCGGTCTTATTCATAAAAATTTATTGAAGCTTTATGAGCCTGTTATAAGACAAATCCCGAAAATCATTATTCATAAACGTTCAATAGTGCTAAAACGTTCAATAAGTTCTCAATAACGACTTCAAAACTTATAGAACGATGGATCCTACTTTAAACCTCTAATATGCAGAAAACATGGCGGATTTTAGACGAACAGCTGATTTTTTATTTACGCTTGCGGTGCCACGGTGTATTAGTAGCTTCTTTACTCATGTAGGAATAGGATATTACAGGTATTAAACATGTACCTATTATGTTTAGGAGCAGCGTGAAAGTTTTAAACTTATTCACCCTTATTAATAAACTCGAAGTAGCGACGTATTAACTAAACTGTATTTCGTCTCCGTCTAACAAATCTGCAATTCATTATGATAGACGGAGACGAAATACAGTTTAGTTAATACGTCGCTACTTCGAGTTTATTAATAAGAGTGATAATGACCTACAAAAAAAAATCTATCTCTATTAGATAAGTAGTTATAAGAATATTTACGTAAGTATTCATATTCACTTGTTGTAAACCCATACTGTAATCTGTACCCGTGCGAAGCCGGGGGCGGGGTGGCTAAAACGTAATAATAATAAATTAGTAGCAAATATAGGAACGGTCTTTTCCCTTGAAAAAAATGTCGTTTGTTTATGTGATAGCACTCACGCCGTAAAGCAAGCCGCAAGGTCTGACCACAGAGTACCTGCAGATTTGATAGAAAACATGTGTTTTTTGGACGTTTTGTCTATGGATTCTACAGAACGACAACATAATATTGTTAAACTTGTCTTATAACGTCATTTTTGTTATGAAAGGTTTATTGAGCTTTTATGAATAGAGAATTTTATAAAACGTTCAATAGGCTTATTGAACGTTTTAACTATTGAAGGTTATAAACCTCTAATAGGGGATTTTTATGAATAAGACCGTTTGAGTATATCGTACCACGGTATTTGTCTGTCGTTTATTTGTCGCAACGGCTTCCATTATGTTATGGAGATTATGCTAAAATACAAACATATAAATTATAAGTACCTAATAGTTGCACATGATAGGAGACATCATGTTCTCGGAAATTGGATGTGCTGGATCGCCTTTTACACATAGAAACAGCACAATTAACAATTTTTCTAGAGCTCTGTCTCGCGACACATAACGACACCAAATGAAAAACGGTCGCGCCTAAACCACTTTTATATAACGCTCTTGGCCAACTGGTCGAAAAATTTGGCAGAGGGGATCGCCCGTTAATGGCGTCTCCTGTCTTAAATACTCAAAGCCTATAATTGGTGTCGGAGTTAGGGTCCGAATTCTAAATTGTCCATGTTCTTATTACTCCACATTCTTATTTTTCCAAATTGTTATTTTTACATATTCCGAGAGTAAGTTAGAGTACTAAGCCTATGGAGGGGCCATAGACGGGCTTCCCCTTTCACCAATTTTTTTCCCCTTTGATGGTGCGCAATAATAAGTTAGGTACCTTAGATTTCGTTGGTATCGTTTTGTGTCGCGAGACAGAGCTCTAGGAAAATAGTTAATTGTGATATTTTAAATGGGAAAGGCGATCTAGGACTTGAAACTTGCGGAAACATCGTGTTTCCAATCATTACTTATAATTATTATGTTTGTATTTTAACATAATCATCATATAACGTAAAATGCGTTGCGACAATAAAACGACAGAAAAATACAGTGGTACAGGGGCTAGTACTAGACGTTTACCTCTCCCCCCGCCAAAAGTGGCAGAAAAAATTGTTCGGTGATTTACACGCTTCACGTCTCCTTTGGTATATACTCAAAGCCTATAATAGGTGGCGCCAAGACGGCCAGCGGCTGCCTGTCTATCCTGGCGATGTCTTCTAGAGTTGCGCAAAGTGTATCACTAAAAAGAAAAGAGAGATACATATCTTTTGAGTACAAAGAACTATATCCTTCATTTAGTTCTTTAGTTCATTTAGTTCACTAGATCACGGGAGATCGTACCATAAGAAGTATTTGAGTCAAAGAAAAATACCCGTCATTTAGTACGTGATTATTATATTTCTCTTTAGTAATAATAAACATAGAAATAAGCAATCAAAAACGACAAAAAATTAAATCAAAACGCAACTTCACGGGTCTCGCACAAAGTATAAGTTAAAAATTCTGCCCTATACATAATTATAAAATTACCTATTGTACATTTGTCTATAATTTTTTTTTTATTTATAAAACAATTTGGTAAGTACAAACTTTTTGTAGTCAAACATAATTGTACTTTATTTAAAATATGATAACGTTTACTTTGGCACCAAATTCGCGTGACTCCTATTGACCTGTCATGCTTATGTCGTGCATGTATTTCGCTTCTTCATTTATAAAGAAAAAGCGAGATAGTACATTCCTTCAATCGTTCAGCGAGAGTGTAGGTACTATAGTGAAGTAAAGAACTAAAAGATATAGAATATAGTAAAGTGAACTAAAGATATATTGCTTCTGTGTAGGTGAAGTAGTTCTTTTTTGTCCTTCATACATGAACTACTCATCTCTAGTCTTCTCTACACTGGGTCCTCGTCTGACCAGACCAGAGGTTCCACCAGCTCCTGAGGGAGTTGAGTGGCCTTCCATGCGCAGGGGCAATGCCACGCTTGTCGGCACGCTCAAACATTCGGCGCGCCTTACCGACCACAAACTCCTCGACGTAGTCGATCTGCAAGGCCGGTAACAATGTTCTATAAAGTACGAATGCGTTCGTAAAAAGGTACGAAAGTCTCTATAAAGGTACGGTTCTTTGAAAAATGTTTATATAGCATAGCACCCCCCCCCCCCCCCAGGATTAATAAACGCAAAATGTTGAGGACTTAAAAAAACCTTATAAAAAAAAACCTACTTAAATAAAATTTTAAATCATTATAATACTTTTGATATAAATCAAATGTAATCTACTCTACGCAAAAAAACTTAGCAGTATAGGGATGGCGGGAAAATTTAGGATAAATTATACATAAACGGGGAAAAATCGATTGGACCGCAACAGATGACCGGAAGGGGGGTGGGGTGTGTGTTTTTAGGGGTGAAACGCGGTTTTTCACGATTTCTGCGAAAAGTCGACCTTCTATCGAAAAAAGTTAAATGTAAAAGTTGTAACAGTTTCAAGATCGGACTGCTGAAAATATTTTTTTATTTATTCATTTTTTCCTCGATTTCTTGGCTGATTTAAAAAAATCCAAATTGTGTTCGTCAACTTTGAAAATTGGGCTTTTTTTTCAATTAAATTGGTAGGAAAAAAAAATTTAATGGCTTGAAATAAATTGCAGCTTATTTAAAACATAAAAAGGTACATTTTCACCAAATTTCATCAAAATCGGATAATTTTTGTGAATTATAAAAATAAAAAATGAAAATTCCGGTTTTTAGCGATTTTCTCCATTTTTTTATTTTAGGTATGTCAAAAAACCGTTCCTATAAAAGTTGTAGATTTTTTAAGTTCCTACAACTACAACACACATTTTCGCACCCACACACCCCTTCCGGTCATCTGTTGCGGTCCAATCGATTTTTCCCCGTTTATGAAATAGGTAGTGTTTAGGCAAGATTCTTTTCAGGTTTTTGTTGACAAGATCCGAGATCAATACTAAAGTCGGTAGTGTCGGTACTGTCGGTACGGAAATGGTACGGTTAGGGCTAAGGTACGGCCGAGGTACGGTCGGGTGACAAATAGTTCGTTGTATATCTTTGCCGTCATTGCTCATTTTTAAACCCATTCGGTCACTCATTCACTCCACTATTTTTGACACTCTCGGTCTCAAGAGAGTATTCTCTGTGCTGCTGTCTGTCTGTCTCTGCGGCAGTGTTGCCAGATCCAATTTTTAAAATACGGGAGGTGTACCAATAAAAAATCGGGAGATGTATGGCGACACTAAGAAAACAATCGGGAGATACATTTTTCCTTAAAATTAATTAAAACAAGGTCTCTCAAGAAATGTTTTTATTGTATTTTTCCGACATATAATTAAAATCGAAGTAATTCTTTCTCATTTTTAAAAATATTTTTTGTGTGTAGTTGAAGCTGGTTGGTTGAGTTTTGTTTTAATACGATTCATTTAAAAATACTGAATCTATCCTATAATTATGCTACTCACTGAACTATACTTGTTAATTGGGCCGGATAATCAAAACGAAAACCGGTTTGTTTCGGTTTGCAATATTGCAAAATCAAGAAACTATAACTGCCAAAGCTTTGCTATTGAATATTCAACTTTATTTCATTAAGTTAAAGTATAGTTTAGTGAACGCATTTTACAAAGTAACATATTTCACATAGCATTTCGTTTTGTATCGTTTACGCAGTTTTTTCGTAAAGAAAGTTTAAGCCGTAGCGTTCTTAAAAAATCGGGATTTGTGAGTGCGAATCCGGGACATCGGGAGACATTTACTAAAATCGGGAGACCTGGCAACAGTGCTCTGCGGCGGTCTGTCTGCTGTCGTAATTTTTTGTCATTCGTTCACTCACTTGTGTCATGCTGTATTGCTGCCGATCATCAAGGAAAATAAATCAATTTAAAAGGAATTAAAATAAAAATGTAATTAACGAACAACAATATAAGTAATTTTTTGCGTTGTTACATTATATTTATTAATGCAGTATTATTTAAATCTCGCCAAAATGTTCAATTACAAATATTTAACTAAAGACCATCTTGAGGGTTTCGACAACTACAAGGTACGTAATTGTTATTTTTAATCACACAATTCTATATTGTTTCGTTTATTAAGAAACAATAAAGCTCTAAATACAATTGCATCATTATTGTTTCAACATTCTTGCACTTACAAGGTTTCCTCTTATTAGGTTAAGTTTAAAAAAAATATGTTTTTCTTCTCAACCACTATACATAATTATATTCAAGCTTTCTTAGGGCTTCTAGGGACATGTAACTACAGGTTTAGTAAATACTATTTGCCTAAATTTCAGTTTTTAAACAAATACTTGAATAATAATTTTTTTATAATAAAGCGGTCAGAATATTATGCTAAATTGTAGGTTTTAAAATCCTGCTTTTATTACTTGCGGCGTGGCCTGATACACCAATGTTACTAAACTTTAATAGTGCCCTTTCCTTCTTTTTTATGTGATGTACCAATGGGTTTTTTTAATTAAAAACTTATGTACATAATACGACAAACCACACTTAGAGGCTTTTCCATCTACATATACCTCAACAGAACTAGCCACTCGTTAGGTATAGCCTCACAAATACCATCGGCTAAACGAGGGAGATCTGGTCTTCCGCTGGGTACCCTGGAACCGTAACACGGTTTTGGGAGCTGTAAGGCAACCTGTGAAGAAACAAAATAGAAAAAGAAACACTTTCACATTTGTAATATTAATTTGAAATTTGTATTATATCAGAAATGCAGTGGTATATTTTAATGAATTTCATAATAAGGAAATTGATTAAGTATGTACGAACAGTTGTAAAAATCACACCATATTGTATTATCAATTGATAAGGAAAACATATGATTTATTTTCATATCTATGTATTCTAAAAGTCATCTATTTGGCTTTTAAACACTACAATGTTGTCACTACCAACTAGTCTGCCACTTTTTTAGGAACTTATGATGGTACAGGAAATGGTAAATAAATGGTACTAAAGTGCCAGTACTTCCTATATTTTCTACTTTTTTATTAACATAGCAAAGCAACCAATCTTAAATTGTCAATTAATCAGTACTTGATAAGGGGATTTATTGGCGTAATCTGCCACTTATATATTTTGGAGCCAAAATTAGTGGGCCAAATCCAGATCACTAATTCCTATTGTTTTTCTACAGCATAATTTTTCAATAATTAAAAAGACTTTCTATAACTTTACAATATTTACACTATGTTTATATGCCCACTGAATAGGACCTCGCTTGAAACAAATAAGGATAGTAATATGATTTTATATTCAGTTACAATTCAAATGAAGAAAGCACACAAGCACATTCCCTTTTTTTCCCTCACGGATTGACTTACAGCTACCGTAACTGTGTTACAGTCCTAGTGTACCCAGCTGGAGAGCAAGTCTGCCCCTTTTAGCTGATGGTATTTGGGAGGCTACATTTTTGTGGTTAACACTTAGAGACTTTTCCATCTACATATACATAAACAGAACTGGCCACTCATTAGATATAGGCCCATAAATACCTAAAGAGGCTAAAATATGAAGACTTTGTCTTCTGCTGGGTACTCTGGGACTGATAATGCTGTTCGGGAGCCGTAAGAAGAGCCTTCAAACAATTGCAAAAAAGGATCTCCAAAATTAACCTATGTTTTTTCCTTTTCAGTACATGGCAATAGACACTAGCCCACTAAGTGTATATGTTATGCATCCATTTTGGAATAAAGTTGTTGAAGTAAGTACCTAAATCAAATTCTAGATTAAGCAGAATATTAACAATTTACAAATTTTGTATTAAATGTAATTATAATTTTACCCTCCTTAGAAAGTGTATTTTTCAACTATGAAATCCCACTCCAAAAAAACCCTGATCCGTATCCATTAGGGAATGCAATCCCGCAAGATAATTTCAATCCCTGTATTTGCAGGATTGAACCATCAACCATCTTAGTCCCGTTTTCATGGTTTTAATTTTAACCCAAATTAAACAGGCTTTTAGGTACATTTTAAATGGTTTATTAAATATAATAAATAAAAAATATAAAAAATAAAATTCTTAGAAAAAGTCGCACGTGTGACGCAGATGTGACCTAATTAATACCCGCCCGATGGTTTCAAAAATAATATTTCTTATAAAGTTCAGTTTGGTTTTGATTTATCTATAGATTCTATAACAATCAATATTCAATGAATAAATCATTGCACTGCATCATAATTACAAATTGTAACTGGCAAAATATATGTAATCAAACAAGGGGCGCGGGTGGGGAATTTTTTGCCCCGCACCTTATTAGAGAAACACGTATGTACCACGCTTCTCTGTAATCCCGCCAGTCCAGCGGGATCCCGTAAATTTTTCGACCGAGATTAGTCCCGCAACATGTATGTATCGTATTCCTGGTATTGTATTCCCTAGTATCCATAGCAAGAAAACATTTTTGGGGGAATCTGGGTCCTTTAGGACTTTTGACTATGCCAAAATACTAATTCACAAACTATTACTTCCACAGCTTCCACTCCATGTTTTATCTAATCTTCAATATTTATTCAACAAAAGCGGTATAACATAGTTGATAGGATTGTTTTTTTGGCCCTTAGTCATTTTGCATCCTGGATTGCCAATGTTTGTTATCAATGAATTGTTAATTTTTTATATGAAATGTCTTAATTGTGTATAGCAATACTTTATTTTTTGGAAGAATCTTTTAAAAATACATACTTACATAAAATTTTAAATTTCCCAGAAATTGCTAATTGATATATTGAGAAAAAAACTTTAGAGTATCATTTCCCAAAGTGGTCTATATGGACACCTAGGGGTAGTTTAGAGTCTAAATGAAAAAAACATTTTTTGAAGTGAACTTGTTTAGGCAGGGTAGAGATAAAATTTCGTTAGGCATAAGGTGTTCTTTCTAGAAAATACAGATGGCGCTTCCCATAAACAATAAATTCATATTTATGTTAAATAGATAATTTAGTACTTATATTCAATTCTTAATTAATACTTCTTATATACACTTTTTTTCAGTTTGTACCAAAATGGGTAGCCCCGAATCTCCTCACTTTCGCCGGCTTCCTTTTGACTGTGCTGGATTTCCTTATACTGTCCGGCTACGATTATAGTTACTACATGGCCAGTGCTGCGCCTGTTAACTCTACTGGGGGGCAGGAGTTGCTGAACGGTCATGCTAGCAGCATGTCCAATTGGATATGGATTATGTTGGCTGTGCTGCTGTTTACGGCTTATACTTTGGGTAAGTAAATGATGAAGGTGTTTCCCGCAAACTGTGAAAAGACACCTATATAAAGGCCGATTTAGACGGTTCTAGTGGTTAGTAGAGTGCGTTAGGATAGTACATTAGTTGAAACATGTAAACGGTAGTTTCCAGTACTCGTACTAGTACGTTCCACTCGCCTTTCAACTAGAATCAAATAGAATCGCTTTTTATTTTTGTTTCAAGTGACACCCTCCCGCGCCCGCTCAACCCCCCGCGCGTTCCTGACTCGCTACTCGCTGTAGTCTAAACGGCCAGTTTTAGTAACTTGCACAAGTTGACAAGGAGAGTTATGTGTGTTTTGGCCTACAAAATGGCAATCTACTGGAAGAAGTATAAACGTCACTGGAAACCTACTAATGCACTGGCATTCGAGTGCCACCTACGCACTCTACTAAACACTCGTAACGTCTAAATCGGCCTTAAGGCCGCGAACACAAAGGTAGCAGGTTGCCTGCTTTCAACGAGCCAGCGCGAAACATGTCGGTAAAGTTAGTCATACCACTTTTAATTCTAAAATGTAACAGAAAGAAAAAACAGACTAGCTAACTTAACTGCGCTGACTCACCGAAAACAGACAATATCTTTGTGTTCGCGGACTAACTCAGTACAGTGGAATATTTCGACATGTCATGACTTAATAATACAACAAATCAAAGCAAAACACACTGTACCTACATTTTCATCCATACAAAACATAGAGTACTAAGCCTATGGAGGAGCCATAGACGGGCTCCCCCTTTCGCCAATTTTTTCCCCTTTGACCAGGTATACTGACCAGGCCAGTAATAAGTTAGGTACCTTAGATTTCGTTGGTATCGTTTTGTGTCGCGAGACAGAGCTCTAGGAAAATAGTTAATTGTGATGTTTTAAAACGGGAAAGGCGATCTAGGGATATAGAAATCATTAATATTAAACATAATTTTTTTTTGAAAAAATACGCATGTTTGTGTGATCTTGAAATTGTAAACTTTTCTGTTATTAAAAAGTTATTTTTTATTGATTTCGCGCAACATAAAAGCCGAAAATAGTTAAGTAAGCACATATTTAGACATTTTTACTGTTTAGTTAATTAGTTTATCTTAATTACATTTTTGTATGGAAAACGAACCACCTTAACATAATCATCATATAACGTAAAATCCGTTGCGACAATAAAACGACACAAAAATACAGTGGTACAGGGGCTAGTACTAGGCGTTTACCTTAGAAAAAATTGTTCGGTGATTAACACGCTTCACGTCTCCTCCAATACTCAAAGATACAAAATGACAAAACCAAAATTACTATATCTACACAGTATAACAAAACCTTAATTGTCTCCATGGGCAACGACCCCTCGGTGTCCTCTTCAGGCGCACAAGATGGACTGCGGCTACCTATTTTATCCCGGCACATGGGACCCAGTCGGTCCCCCTACTAGGGGCTCTACCAGAGATAGTAGCTAGATTGAGCTAGTAGAGATTTTAATGATTAATGATAAAATACTTCATACCAATGGATGGAGCCTATTTTTCAGTTAATTATACATAAAATTAGTTTGGTTTTATTCTGTATGGCAATTTTTTTTCAGATGGCATAGACGGCAAGCAAGCCCGCCGGACCCAGACCTCCGGACCTCTAGGGGAGCTGTTCGACCACGGACTGGACTCTTACTCGGTGTTTTTCATACCGGCCTGTTTGTACTCCATATTTGGGAGGCTGGACTACTCTATATCGCCGCTAAGGTATGTGTTTAGGTGTAAATATTTAAAGTAATCATAATTTTTTTAAACGGTTATTTCAAATTTTAACAATAAAAAGTTTGTTTGCCAAATAAGACAAGTCTTGAAAAACAAACTTTATATACCTATTTCTTCTATAAAAGTAGACATACATGTTAAATGGAAATGTATGTATAAATGTATCTATTGAGTTAATGTATATACAAAAGAATACATCAAATTATCTAAAGACAAAAGACTACGGTCAAAATTCACACTGTTCGCCCCGCATACTCCGCCCCGATGACGGCTTAAAACATTTTCATCCATACTAATATTATAAATGTGAATGTAACTCTGTCTGTTACGCTTTAACTTCTAAACCACTGAACCGACTTTAATGAAATTTGATACAGAGAAAGCTTGAATCTCCATTGGCTACTTTTTTTTTAAATCCACTCCCTAAGGGATTCTAGGAGACGCAAGTTAGTATGAGCTCCGTGGGCGCACAGTTCTTACTTGATATGTACAGATCTATCTCTGGTTGCTATTTTTAACAAATAATTTCAGAATGTACTTTATACTCTGGAACATTCTCCTCAACTTCTACCTGAGCCATTGGGAGAAGTACAACACGGGGGTGCTGTTTTTGCCGTGGGGCTACGATTTTAGTATGTGGGTATGTATTATTTGTTTATTAATAATCTTACAGTTGGTTACAAATATTAATTCACACTTCCGGTCACGGGAAGCGACGTCATATTCATCTAAATTTCAAATAAATAACCACAGACTACTAACTATATTATAATAACTGTCTGATAAGTTATTTTATCTAATCTGTGACCATCATGTTGTTGTGTGTGAATGTGACGTCTAATAGGGGACGGGTTCAACTCCCACTCGTTCTTAAAATGCTATGCACCAATTTTATTTAAGAATATGTGCTTTAATCGACTCCTCGCGCTTCGGAGGGCTTCTAAAAATAAAAAGATATTTTGCGTCTATTCAAGAAGTGACATATTTTAGGCCCATTACTTAACCTGGCTTGTTGTTCTGGTCAATATGGACAACTGGTAAAAAGTGGACACTGTTACCTCTGGCCACACCGCAAGATAAAGGCCGTGAAGATTTATAATCCTATTATATTTTATTTCAGTCATCCGCGATATTTTTCCTGGTGGCCGGCTTCAAGGGCACGGATTATTACAAGCGATATATCATCGGGAGGCACACGTTGGCGAATATCTTCGAGTATGTGATCTACGTGACAGGGCTGTGTACAAATTTGCCTGTCGCTCTGTATAACACTTACAAGTAAGTACTGCACACCTTCATGGATTTTGTAGCTTGCGGTGTGGCCAGACACCAGTAACATCGTCCACTTGACGCATATATTATTTGTCATTTGAAGATGTGCAGACGCCAGATTTACCTGCCTAACGAAGCATGAGAAGTCGATTAAAATACATATTCTTAAAGAAAATTGGTGCTTAGCATTTTTTCCACGAGTCCAACGATTGAAACGACATGAAAGGGCTCGTTTAAGGGTCCTATACTGGGAATTTTTCTGGGATAAACTATTCCCAATTTCTCTGTAAATAATCCACCTAAACAAAAAAGGAGAGGAGTTATGACTTTTTTTTTGTATGGGAAACATTTTTTTTGTTCTCAAACCTATCGTGTGTGGTATTTAATGAAAGGACTTACTAAGCCGATTCTAAAAATATATCACATCATTATATTTCAGACGAGTTTGATTAACTATGCGATGAACGTACAGATTTTGCAGCCGGACCTTAGACTATAAGTGAAATAGCTCATATTTTTTCAATGGGTTTTATTGAATAGGAAATATGGGTGGTTTAACTTTGCCCCTGCTGTCTCTTTCATAATCTAGACAGAGGCAGGCAATTTCCTATTAAATAAAACCAATTGAAAAAATAACGACTTTTTCACTTAGATATATTGAATAAATAACTATATGCTAAATTACAGTGACACAGGTGGAGTATTTACAGAGAAATTTGGTATAGTAATATCTCCATACAAATTACGGATATAGGGCCCTTAAGAAGAACATTTTTTTTTTATACTTATATTTATTTTTATTATTACTATTATACTATCCCCCCCCCCTACCCCCTATCTCCGAAACTACTGCGTCTAAAATTCTGAAAAATAGTACCTCATTCATAGTTTACAAGAAAGCCTAAAAGAAAATCCTGTCTTAAAAGTTCTCACGTAAAGGTCGACTCGCTCTTGGCCAATTTTTTTTTATTATTTATTATATTTTCAGCTCGTACGTCTGCAAAACCGGCAAAATGAGGTCGCCGCTCGAAGCGCTACGACCTCTATGGTCGATGTTGGCCATATTCTGGGTGACCACTTACTGGGTCTTGAGGTCACCTAACGGCATAATAGAGTACGATCCGCGAGCCGTGTACCTGTTGGTTGGGACGCTGTTTAGTAATGTCGCGGTGAGTACTTTTTGTGTAAAAATTGTGCGTCGGTGGCCGAGTGGTTAAAGACGTCTGGTATTAACTAGGCAGACCATGGGCTTGATTCCGGATCCAGGCCATGTACCAATGGGTTTTTTATAATTAAAAAACTTACGTACAAACCACTAGAGGCTTTTCCATCTAAATATACCTCAACAGAACTGGCGACTCGTTAGGTATAGCCTCACAAAGAGGGAGATTGTGCGCGTTAGAAATTATACTTTTTTGCCATAATACAAAACCAACATTATTTAGCACGTACTGAATCTAATTTCTGAAATAAATCTGAATTAAATTAAATTTTAAAAATGGCTTAATATAATTGATAATTAAATATTGGTACTTGGAAATATTAAATGGACACACAATCGATGAGCATGTATGAAAGGTATGATGAATATAAAAGAAGCGAAAGAGATGTGTCAGGATCATTCTATTATCTCTGCCTATCCCTCTTGGGAAGAAAGACGTGATGATAGATATATAGATAGAATATAGGTAGGTACTAAATTGTCTCTTAAACATAAAAAATAGGCTTGCATCGTAAAATTTCACTCTCGGCAACTTCTACACTCATTTATGTATTATGCCAAAAAGTATAACTTCTAACGCGCGTACATAAGTACACACACAATTTTTCGGGATCCGTACCCAAAGGGGAAAAAACGGAAACCTTATTACTATAAGACTCCGCTGTCGGTCCGTCTGTCACCAGGCTGTATCTCATGAACCGTGATAGTTAGACAGTTGAAATTTTCACAGATGATGTATTTCTGTTGCCGCTATAGCAACAAATACTCAAAAACAGAATAAAATAAATATTTAAGGAAGCTCCCATGCAACAAACGTGTTTTTTTATAGATAATGGTACGGAACCCTTCGTGCGCGAGTCCGACTCGCACTTGGCCGGTTTTTAGTTAAATTAAATAAACCGAGTTACATGGCCGTAGAGTGACATGGGCAACTTTTTATACCGGAAATCTTTAGGAAATTACTTATTTCTATATTCTCCCCGCAGTGTCGCCTAATAGTATCCCAGATGAGCAACCAGAGATGCGAGTCACTCAGTTGGTTGGTTTTGCCGGCAGTAATCGCGGCGGGCACCTCTTTCGTGCTGCCCCGCTACGAAACTGTGGCACTGTATTCGGTCACGTACGTGGCTATTGTGGCGCACGTTCACTACGGGACATGCGTGGTAAGTAATCTTTAATAATAAATCTGAAGAGTTTGTTTGAATGCGCTAATCTCTGGAACTACCTGTCGAATTAAAAAAAATGAAGCTACGACACAAAGGCACACTCCAAAACTAATGAACGGATTTTGTTGCGGTTTTTGTATGCTAATATTATAAAGAGGAAAATTTGTTTTTTTGTTTGTAATGTATAAACTCAAAATCTACAGAACCGATTTTAAAAATTATTTCACTAATAGAAAGCTACGATATCCCTGAGTGACATAGGCTATATTTTATGGCCTTTATTCATAAACGTTTATTAGCAACGTTTTTGTTAAAATGTGTTTTGTTTCTTTCTATTATCAGTAAAGACAGATTTGTTAGAGAGTGACAAAACATATTTTAACAAAAACGTTGCTAATAAACGTTTATGAATAAAGGCCTATATTGTTACGGAATATATAAGTCTGGGAAAAGTGTTCATGCCGTATGTTGTCTAATCCGTCAGAGATATTACAAAATTATGTAGGATAGAATTGTGTAGAATAAAATTGTGTACTAAAAAGGCCGCGGTAGCATATATCTATCTCTAATAGATACGTATTTATAAGTTGTATTAACATTTTTGTGAACCCATATTGTACCGTTGTAGCGTGGTTGCTAGTATAAAATAATATTACAAATTTTGATGCAAATCGCTATCAACAGGCTGACTGAATTACCTCTTTAGGTGTTTTTTTCTGCTTGTTTCACATTAATATCACCATAGAAGAATAAAAAAAGTATTGCCCATACATCTTAAAGCAATGATATCAAAGGTTCACGGGCGAAGCCGGGCCGGAAAGCTAAATTAAAATGTAATGTTTATTTTTACAGGTACGTCAAATGTGCGACCACTTCCGAATAAGCTGTTTCCGTATCAAGGATCGATCTGATTGACTCTTGGAGGACAATGCGTGCTGAAAAATCATTGTATACCATCTGGTATAATCCTTTAAAATCATGCGTGGCCTATTAGTTATAGTATAAAATGTGAAAACGACTGGCTTATACAAATACAGCCTGCATAATACAACATTAGTTGATCAACTGTTTAGTTATAACATATTCGATAACAGATGTGTATGCGGACTTAACTTAGTACAACTCCCGCCAAGTAACTTGCGCTCTTTGTCTTATAAAATAAGCCGATTTTTATACAGTTTTGTATAAGCAAGGCAAAAACTAAACTAATTTGACGAGAGTTGTAAGCGTGCACACATACAGTACGACGCCATCTTTAATGCGCCTCGAGTGAAGTCTGCTGCGCAAGTCCGCGCAGGTACAGTCATCACGGGTAATTTAATATGAGAAGACCATAGAGTACTAAGCCTATGGAGGGGCCATAGACGGGGACCCCTTTCGCAAATTTTTTCCCCTTTGACCAGGTGCGCAGTAATAAGTTACCTTAGACGTTTTATACGTGAAAGGCGATCTAGGGCGTCAAAGTTAGTGTTTCCAATCATTAATTATAATTATTATGTTTGTATTTTATCATAATAATCATATAACGTAAAATCCGTTGCGACAATAAAACGACAGAAAAATACAGTGGTACAGGGGCTAGTACTAGGCGTTTATTTCCCCCCCCCCCCCCCATTTTACATTTTAGTACTGCGTACCTACTTGAGCTCTTTTATTGAGATAATGGTTTATTAATTTAAAAAATGTACGTCTTTTGCGTTACTTTTGATTTTAAAGGAGTGATCTTGCACTTTGATTTTTTCGACGGTTCGTAGTTCGCATTGTCTATGTTTTGTGTTTCGTTTCTGACTTATTTTAAAGTTTAAAGTAATGCTAGCAAGACAAGGAAAATGCTGTAAAGTAACTGAGAAAATTACGGGTTTTCCTATTTGTCTTTTGGTCACATCATATACTTCCTTATCTATCTCTATACTATACTAATATATTTTTATTTATGAAGAACTAGCTTACCGACCCCGGTTTCGCCCGTGTATATTTTCGAACAAATAAAAATATAACCTATAGTACCTCTTTATAATATTATTGAAAAGCCGGGGGCGGAAAGGCGAAGGTTACAGCTATCAGTAACTCTGTCCTTTTTTTTCTCTTTACACAATTTTTCTTGACTTCCTGACATTATTTTAGTTAGCTAGGGGTCAATGACAACATTGATTTCGTGACGTAAGTTGTTAATAAAAATCGCGCGTTTTGAAATCGACTTGCTAAGAAAATGGGCATTTATTTATTTTTTGTCGTGTTTGTGTTCTAATATTGCAATTTAATATAACTAAGAAATGTATGTATGATTTTTGTTTACATTATTTATCATTTAAGAAGTAGTCAAGGAATGCATCGATTTGTTTTATATTATTTACTTAAGGTTAATTTATTTAAAAATAATTAATATTTAGGTAAAATCTATTTTAATTGACGACCTTATTTTTTATTTTTTGGCGAAGAAGTTTATTTTTGGCATGCAAAAGAAATGCATAAAATGGCCTTGTTTCTAGCAACCTAGCAATTGAATGTTTGCTTAAAATAATTTATAGGTCGATTTACAAGAGCTGGCACATTCAATATTTGTTTTTTTTTTTTTTAATATATCAAGTTCAATTTGTTGATGCTAGCTCTTGTTAACAGACCAACAACCTCTGGTGATCAGTATTTTAAGAATTGACCACTGAAAAAGGATAAACTTTGAGATTTCCTCATGAGATTAGTAGGCACTAGACACTCGTGGAACTCCGATTAATGTACAATGACCGCCGATTAGCTTTGAGGGCCTTACCCGCGAGCATGACCGCGTAGAGAAAATCTACAGGGGTTAGACAAAATCTACTGTCTATTTATGACATTTGTCACGTGATCTCTATATAATTTGTCTTTTAAAGGATCACGTGACAAATGTCATAAATAGACAAACTGACGCAACTGAGGACGTCATGCTACCGCTTGTACATTTTGTCTACAGTAATGAGTTACATTCTTCGTGGTGAGGCTGTTTAGCAATGTGTAGATCAGCAATGGCCAAGCTTTTTTGGCGAACGGCTTTTTCTAACAAAACCGGCCAATTGTGTGTTGAGCCACGCGCATATGTAGAGAATGACAACACAGGATGTTGCAATAATGTTAATTTTGTATTTCGGAAAGTTTATTTTTCTCGGTGCCCGTTATAATTTTCGTTAAGAATATTACTTTTATTTCAAAAGTTATCTCGTAAACATAACTTAATTAAAAAAATTTTTTAATGAAACCTCATAATAATTTCAAAAGGTCATAATGCTTGCCTAGATATGCACTAGCCATTTTATAACGCTACTACATTTTATCCATAGAAGAATGATTTGTCAATTTTCTATTTTACTTATTGATTTTAATTCTATGATTTTATTTATTCTACACATTGCGAAACGGGTCCTAAATTACATTCATAATAGTATTTAACATAATTTTAAGGTGTCAATCCACCAGTTTACCAGTGAATAAAAGTATTTGATTTTTTTTTCTGTATATATTGCTTTTATGTTTATTATAATTTATTACTTTAATTTAGGGTACTTACTTAGTATTAATGAGATCACAGAACATTATAAAGAAGAATAGAAGACTGGTGTAATCAAATTTGTATTGTAATGACAATAAACCACACTTTGAGGCTTCATCTAAATATACCTCAACAGAACTGGCCACTCGTTAGGTATAGCTTTACAAATACCATCGGCTAAAATAGGAGACTAGGAGACTTGGGAGCAGATTCTCGCTTTTTCGATAGTTAGTCGAATTAGGGCAAAATTTAACAAAAATATCTACTTTTGAGTTAATTTTTGGTAATGATAGAGATGGATGTCGAGGTATGAACTCGGTTTTACTCTTTTTAAATACTTAATGACCACTCGACACATAGAATGGGAATAGAGATATGTCGAAAAAACATGGCGGTTCTCAAAGGACGTATATTTTAACATCTTGCAGTAGTTATATTATCTAACGTGAGACAAAACGAGTAAAACCGAGTTCATCCCTCGACATGCGCCATCCATATCTTTGCCAAAAGAGTAGATATTTTTGTGCTATTTTACAGTAGAGATTTCTCTAATTCGACTAAATAACGGAACAGCGAGAATAGGCCCCCTGGTCTTCTGATGGGTACACTGTTTCCGGAGCAACCCGTGAAGGAAAAAAATGGCAATATTGTGAAAAACCAGTCCAGTTAAAAATGGCATATTATGCTATCTTTAGACTAAATATTTGTGCTGATATCATTTTTGCACTGAAATAAATGTAGCACAAAATGTATACGTTCTATTTTTTGGGCTATATTTCAGGGACAGTTATACCTAAGCATATTATGTGGTGACGCGAGAGCCCCCAGGGTTACTGTTTCTATATATTTTTATAATGTTCTGTGAATGACCTTGTTAAAATATGCCTAAGTTAATATTATGTTACAATTTACAATATTTGTAAGTTCGTACAATGCAATGCAATATATCTATAGGTACTAATAATGAAGCTGTAGTGTTTGGTTTTTTGTTTGAACGCGCTAATCTCTGGCACATTTGGTAGCCCAATAGGGAAGATGACAGGGTAAACAAAATATTATTCTATTTAGTCCGACATTTAGATTATCAAAAAATATTGGACACATATTTTTTCTTTTGGCAATCAAACAAAAAATTACAGAGATAAAACCCGTCACAGTTTGGGAGTAGGGGCCGGTGACGTCACTTCTAGGTCAAAAGTGCACTCAAATGTGACGTCACGCGGAATTTTAGCGGGCTATATCTTCATCCAACTGACGGACTAAATAGAATTTTTTAGTCATCATGCCTATTCTTGAGAAAGGTTATAAGCTACTTACTATCACGCTACTTACCCTAAGAGAAATGGGGTGTAAACGCGTACTCGCAGGCAACTGCTAGTGATCATAATATAAGAGTTTATGTATAAGTGTGGCTTAAATATGAATTGCTTCACAGGTATAATTTTTTTAGTAATTCCTAAAATATATTTTATAGGTGGCACCCTCTATTAGCGAACCTAGCTTCAAATAGATGGCTCTAGTGTCGTATTTATTTTTATTCAATCAAATCAAAGTAAATATTACTAAGCGCTTTAACATTATAAAACTTCAGCGCTTCTTATATTTTGTTAGAAAACAATATATTATTTTTTCGTAAAATGAAGAAAAACAATGCGAGACTAGCGCCATCTATTGGGATTTAGGTACGAGATGTTCGCCCTTAAGTATCAGAAGTGGGATACCAAATCAAATGCCTAATTGTATTGTAAAGGCACCATTGATTCTTGTAGATTAGTGCATATATATTATATGAAAAACTAGAGAGAGATATCTGTAGAGAAGTATCTGAACGAATTGTTATATGGCGCTAATATTAGACAATAAATACTCTGTGGTAGTCAGTAATTCACAAATAAATTGTACTAATTTTAGGCATGTATAGTGCACGCAAAATAACTTGAGCCAAATTGAGCGCTAGGGTGGGGAGAATACAAATGGAAGAGCGCAGTCTAACCATGTTCTAAAACTATATAAATAAAAATATGTAACTGGCAGTTTCCAGTTTGATTTTGAGAATTTTAGCTCAGAGTGCTAGCATAGCTTTTTTTGAAGTTATACTTCTTTTAGGCGCGTTATGAGAAAAATAATATGAGAGTGAAATCTTACGATGCAACAAAAATCGACACTATGAAGTTGCCTAGAGTGAAATTTCGACAGGATGAAGTTGCTGAAAGTGAAAATTTTACGATGCGCGCGCACGACAAGCCTATTTTTTTATAATGTCAAATAGATAATTTACTTTTTTACTTATATTTAATTCTAAATTATAATTGAATTCAGATTTTAGCATCCATATTTATGATCACGCAATTTTATTTCCATTAATTATTTGTGTGCATTGTGAACTTATTTTTGTATTATGCCACACAGTTTTTTTTTTCATATTTCATTGCAATTTGATCCCGTGCGTAGCGTAGTTGTATTGTGAAGAAATTAAAAATACTCAATACTGACCATGGACAAGTAAACATTATTGCTGTCCATTCAAAGTACTGCGAGCGATTTACGCACATTTTAGACCCAAACTAAAGAAAATGTTCTGATTTTTGACTCCTTGTGACCCTAAAAGTATCCTCTCCAAAGTCCCCTAGATTATCGGTCCCCCCCCCCCCTTACATGTGGATTTTTCTATTTTACACGAAATCTGTTAGGAGAAAACTGTCAATGGTAAGAATGTTTTGCACGCAATGTGGGTAGTCGTATTTTAGAACTAAGGTCACAAGGAACACGCTTTTTTGATGTGTAATATCTTTTTATCTCGCTTTCCTTCAATCTGTGGGAGTGATTTCGTGAAAAGGGACGAAAGTGTGTAACAGGAAGTACGAGAGGTTGGTAGTACTTTCAGCCAACAGTGTGTGCATGTACCAAGTGAGATGTCAGATGCAAAGAGTATAGTCGGGCTACTACTAACTACTATGTATACCTACTAAAACTCAGAACTACATTATTTATTTATTTTGTGAGATTTCCATGGAAAAAATATCCATTTATGACGATAGGACGAGATTAAAATAAGCTTATACTTGCTTGGAGCTCTTAGTTGACAAGACATTTCAAAATCTTTTTTTTTAACTTTGCTATATCACATTGTTTGCATATATAAATACTTTATTGGTTGGAATATTGTGTAAATTCTTGCCAATTGTAAACAAATTATGTTAAACTGCACTCACTATGCTTTTAGTTTTTATGTCCTGTACATTGATGGTACTCAATAAATGTGTAATAACTAAGAAATTATTTTATTATCTACCTACTACAGGATCATTTGTTATTCAAATACTAAAAACGATGTGTGGATGTGGATGAAGTATGCAAAGATCAAGAGACCTGGCACCCCATACTCTCTGCCTATCCCTTTAGAAAACAGGCGTGAAGGTTTGTATGATTCCACTTTGATGCTATAAATAAAGGACAGCATCAAAATACACGAAAATATTCACCTATTCTGCATTTTTCCTTTTAGAATTACAGGCAGTAAAAAAACGATTATCTCTATTTTTTTACCCAAGATTGAACAATATTAGAACACTCCTAGTTCGTCTTTTTCGTCAACCAGTTTAAGTAAATGTTAAAAAAAATTATAAACCAACTCTTCCTAATTTGCGAATGGTGTTTTTTGAGGCTATACCCAACAAGGTTGAGATTTAAAAAATGGCCAAGAGAGTTTCGTACCATTTTTTAGGTTTTCCTGTAAACTACATAATAAGCAAAACCCTATATTTACTATTTTTCAAAATTTTTGACTAATTTCGGAGATAAGGGGGGAACGCTCAATTTTCGTATATTTTCATTAATTTAAACTATGCATTTTAAAATTATAAAAAAAATACACTATTTGTATTTCTTATAACGATCTCATTTTGATGTCAAATTGTTAAAATTGAAAATTTTTAACTTTTTTATTTTTACCTTAAGGGTTCCATGTTTTCATTAGATGTAGAAAACCCTAAAATTGTGATAAGTGGAAATAAAAAAAACTAATACTTACAACTCTTTTTTTATTTCTTCAGAATGGCTTAACCTAGATCATAACTTTATTAATAGATTTTTCATAAATTATTTCTTTTTTCTCTATTTGCCTAAATATTGCGCTTTTACTTGTGCCCGGTCTTCTTCTGCTGGTAAGTAGGGATGCAATCCAAGTTTACGTCGATCACTTTTTACTTTGGACTAAAACAAAAAGCAAAATGTTAAAGCATTTTGTGGTGCTAGTGTCGCATTTTTTCGTTTATTGAGGCTCCATCAATGTTAATCGATGATTTGCCAATATCAAGTGTTATAATATCGTCGGTCGCCATGACATGACGTAGAATCGTCGCATTTCTTGTTTTTTATGCAAAATGTAATTAATGAAATCGAATGAAATTCACCATAGACAATAATTAAAAGTAATGTAAAATACCTACAATATTGTTTAATTGTTAATTAGGATCGAAAATTTATCAAGGCGGGAAAGCTAGTTACTCACCCAAAATTTCTTGCATGTATTGTAGTTTTCAAAGTAAAGTTTACATTTATCTTGATCATACCCATTTTGGTCGAGACATTTATATGATAATTCTTGTTCCTGAAAAGTAATATATCTATACTAATAATAAATCTTGTTTGTTTGAATGTTTGTTCCCTGGATCTACCAGTCACATTTGAAAAAATCTTTTTGCATTTGTTAGCCAAATTCTTGAGGAATGTTAGATGCTATATAACATCACACTACGACCCAAAGAAGTGGAACAGTAACCATTAACACAGGTGCAACCGCAAGGCACAGCTAGCTATATTATAAAGAGAGCCTAATAAGACATCACAGTCAACAGGATCAACTTAGCAACCAATTACTCGTCATATATACTATCAAATTAGGGCTATAATACCTACTTGACATTGGCTTAACATTGGTGGAGTCACAATGAAAGAAGAAGAAAGAGAGACTGTAAGTTGTTTGTAAAAAGTAAACTAGAAAACTGCGAACCAATTTGATAAATTTCTTACTGTGTAAGAAACATTATTCTAGAAGAACATTGATTGAACAACATTATTGATTTAGCTATTGCTAAGTTTTCATGTGAATACAACTACAGATCAAATATGTTTACTAATGAACTGTTAACAGTTCCTTCAAGATGCAGAAACAAAAAGACCAAACTAGCACATTTGTACTACATACTAGATTGTATAGCTCCAAAATAGTATTGAAAAAAAGGGTTACGTTTGGGTAAAGTTCCATTATCCATAAAAGTAATAAGCTATATTATGAAAATATAGGTTATATTTAAATTATATTCATTTCATGTAACATCCTTACTTTTAAACATGGATTTGTTTCGCTATTGACGATATTACTCATATTAAAATATATTTGGTTTTATTTTATATTTTCTTAGCGAATTCGGCAAGCCAATCTCATTTTATTTATATTTTTTGGTTTTTGGTTATTATTTTATTTTTTGTAACGACTGACCACAGAGCAGTATTATAAGTTACTCTATGTCTATGGATGGAGCAAAGCAATTATTGATGATTTACTTGCTCTGTGCAGTGAAGATTTTGTACACACAATCGCCGAGCATGTAGTGTATGTATGAAGGGTATGATATTTACAAAAAAAGCGAAATAGGTACCTATGTCAGGATAGTAGCAAATGGCATTCGATTGTCTCTGTCTACCCCTCTTGGGATAAAACGGCGTGATAATAGAAAGATGATTGATTATTTTTATACTCTTTGGAATCTGATAAAATCGTAGAAAACGCGATAAAATTATCGTAAGTCTTTCATTCATTTCGTTCAATCAATTTTTTTTAAATACGACGACGCGAGTGATAGAAATATTGAATGAATGAGGAGCATTCAAGCAAGTCGCGCACAGATAACTATATTATGTACTAAAGTCGCGCAAGAATGAAGAAATTCCTTAAAAAACAGCAATAAACGCCTATTTTTGTAAAATATATCAATTAATTTAAGTATTTTCGTATTATTTAAGATGTTGTCTACCTTAACAAGTGCCTAAGTGTTGTTTAAATATTATATTATCAGTTTTAATTAGATTAAATTAAATGTTTAGAAAATGTCGAAGAACAAAATTACTGCGCGTATCGACAGCCAAAGTGTTGAAGTTAAAACTAAGGTAATTAGACCTAAATATCTTATTATTATAACAATACAATATACGTTAATCTATAAACTTAAGCGGATAAAAGTTTTATGATTATGAAGAATGACGAGTCGTTGACGACGATTTATAATTTCCGGAATGTATTTAGACGTCATCTGATAGATGGGTTCAATAATTATGCATAATTGCTTAAAAATGAAGACTGCCCTTAATGATTTAATTATTTGAAAGTACCATTTCCTGTTATGTAGGTACATTTTATTGGTTATAAAACACTAACCCATAACCACCTACCACCTATTTCCGTCCTTTAACCACCTACGTGCGGTCCCGGAGACCGCTCATAGATTATTACTTTAAATTCGGGATTTATGGTTAACAAAACATTGAATTAATAATATGCTTGTTATACTCGAGAGCCTCAAATAACGTAAACTACAGTAAAATTTTGTAACATTCTTAATGAGCAATTTGGCACCAAAATTACTAGTCTAAGAAAATGAGATTTGTAGCATTATAAACTGAGGAAACAAACTATAAAATTTCAGCAAAAATTCAAACATAAAATGTGTAGAAAAGGTATAATATAATATAGTGCCCACGACACTCGCACATAGAAATATTTTAAATAAAAAAATTGCTGCCCTCCGAGACCCAGGTGGTAGATGGTTAAGGGTTAAATATATTTTGAATATGTGTATAGGTTGTTTTGTATTAACAAAGTTATATGGCCCTTTCAATCATTAGCACACTGTCTTATACAGAGATTCAAAACTCATAACCCTAAAATCTACATACGGAGTTTACAAAATAGTATAGCCAAACATTGAGTTGGTGTAGGTTATTGAATTTAATCATTGAGTTAAAATTTTTTTTATTAAAAAGATTAGAGTTTTCATTAACACTGACATCCCCTTACCAAAAGTAGGTACACCTATAAAACAGTATACTATCTATCTATATTCATCATACTTTTCATACATGCTCGGTGATTGTATGTACTTTTAATGTTGCCTTTGATCAATAAATTTGAATAATTCTGATATTATTAATGAATTTGGGCAAAGTGTGAATGTAGAGGGATCTAGGGAGTTCAACTTGAACCTTCCAAGTGGTTTTTAGTTTCTGGCTTTGAGGTTATGTTTTTCAATATTGATTTTCTCACCAATTATGGGTTTTTTCGTTTCACTTCTGCCATATAAACCTTTTTGTCAACTCCACATTTTTCTCTAATGACATTGTTCCTGATGTGGTCAATACACTTTATATCATATAAAGACCTCATTTCCACTGCATTTACTTGTTAGATTTACAATAATATACTTGATGTGAAAATGTTCTAAATCCAAAGTTTGTTTAAAATCCATTTCGATGCTGTTTTCACGATTATGCAATACGAGGTATGCCAGGATCGTGGCATCTTAGGATAAAAGGTATGATGATAGATTAACAAGGAAGGTTTTTGTGTATAAAGATATCTTAGTGAATATAGTGAGGGGAAAAGTTTGCGCCAGCATGCTTTCATAGAATATACTGCCTAATTTGTAGTGATCTACCTACCAGAAAATTATTATTTGGCCACTTTTATAGTGATACAGGAAATGGGAAATTATTAAAACTGAAATGCCAGTACATATCATTATATGATGGGTTGACTGATAAAGAATGAAAATCATAAAAGAATTGTGTAGAATTAAATGGGATTCCACGTGACGCCTTTGTGATATACACCAGGACGTCATGGGGAATCCAGTTTAATCCCGCCCGCGCTGTAATAGTTGTGATTAGTCAGTGATTAATAGGACATATTACGGCCGGCGGGAGCATTCTACCTACCGATCAATCGGCTTATTGTTACTTTCACGTCTATATTACTTGACATTGGCGGAATCATCAAAACCCTGATGGAGCCATTTTGAAAAAAAAATAGAATAGAATAGTAGAATTAAATGATTCACAATAGTCATCAGTGCAACATTATGTCCACAGTTTGATGCGGAGTTCCGAAGGTTCTCGCTGAACAGATCTGAAAGACTGAAATACGAGGAGTTCAAGGCGCTAATAGAGAAGCTACACAGGTTGCATGACCTGGCGTTCTTAATATCATACACGGACCCAAGAGATGGGGACTTGTTGCCCATCAACAATGATGATAACCTGGCGAGGGCGCTGCTCACAGCTCGACCGCTGCTCAGGGTGCAGATTCAGAGGAAGGGTGAGTTTTTTATTTATTTCTATAATTATATGGGAAACAAATAGTATACAATATAACAAATTTCAGACACAACATTAATCTATACTAATATTATAAAGATGAAAAAAAACTATTGGACGGATTTTGATCATTCTTTCACCATTAGAATGCTACATTATCCCTGAGTAACATAGGCTATATACCATCACGGCATGACGACGGGAACTGGGTGGGCAGAGGTGAACATGACAAAAGCTATGTATGAAGTGTATGTTTGCCAACATTCTGAAATAGACACGTACGAAGTCGTGGGAAACAGGATAGGGGTAGGGGTAGGGTTAGGAGTAAGGGTAAGGGTAGGGGTAGTGCAGTTTATTTTGTTCGAAAATATCCACGGGCGAAGTCGGGGGCGGACAGCTAGTAATACATATTTACCAACAAAGTTTCCACACTTTAACTACAGAAATAGGTACACAAAAATATAACAAAATACAGAATAATAGACATGAGAATCAAAAAATAAAACTTAACAAACAAAAAAAAAACACCACTCAGTTTAGATTCAGAGCTTTTCTAAACTTAGGAAGAGTGCTACCGAATATATCCACCTTTACTATATCTCTCATTGAATACATTACAAGTATGGTTGATGAATATATTGCCATGTAATTTGGATTTACAAAATTGTATAAATCTAATGATTAGCTTTCCTGTGGAATTTTAATATCCCTAATCACCCCACAGAGTCAATATAGTTTTTTACTTAAGGCAGGGATCAACCTCAATAAAAAATACTATTTGCACTCCGGTGGGTGGATGCTTATGTAGGACGATATAAGGTTGAATATTGCTTGGCATATTTTACGTGGTCATGCAGCTACACTTGAAATATCACTTATTTTGTAGCTTTTCTTAAAATTTGTTAAAGAAAAACAATTAAACAGTGAAAGTAATCGGTTAAAGTTTTAATAGATTATTCAAGCTATTTGATTCCTAAAAAAAGTTATATAGTTGTCGCGCAAAATATTGTGAATTTACGCTCAAAAGTTTTTTTATAGAGGTATTTTGCATAATTTTTTTTCAATAGACCAAAACACTTATGAAAAATCTATGCGGTTAAAGTTTTATGTAGTATTATTTACTATGCACTATATTTTTTTGAGATTGAGATTGATTCCTGACACTTCAAAGTAAGCGTTCAAAAATGCCACTTTCGTGTTTGCACCCTGCTTTAAGGAGACGCCTCATAACTTTTGTCCCATACAAAAACGGACTTCAGCAAATCAAGTTTTGTACATATCTTATTAAAAATGTCAAGTTCTAGTTAATGGATCCTTAATTATATATACTCTGGATATAAAAAAATATTTCAATATAAAGTACACCTAGGTTTTATGAATCCCTGAAAGTCATCAATTTCACGCATATTTTCAACCAACTTTGCGACTCAAGTTCTCTTAATATATTTACCAAAGTATATATTTTCTAACATTTAGAGTAAAGATAATTTCACATACTTTAAGGATCCATTAACTGAACTTGCTAATTCTAATATTTTTTGTACAATACTTCATTTACTGAAGTTTGTTTTGTGTATAATGTATAAAAGTAAAAGTAAGTATAATGAATATAAAAGAAGCAAAAGAGGTATGTCAGGATCGTAACAAATGGCATTCGATTGTCTCTGCCTACCCCTCTTGGGATGAAAGGCGTGATGATAGATAGATAGATAGATTGTTTTGTGTATTTTATTGTACCGATTTTGTTTGGAAATACTCTTTCTCTTATTTACGCGTAGCCTAGGTGCGAATGGTGAAAGAGATGCAAAATTTTCGAACACGTGCGTTTTTTAGTTGGTTACGCGACCAAGAGAGCTCTTAAGATATTGAAATGAAACAAAAGCAGATTCTAAGTCTAATCTAGAAATATAATCTAAATCTAGACTTAAATTAAGTCTAGAAATAGAATCTGATTTTTGTTTCATTTTAATCATTGTTTGACCACTTAAAAATATATATTGTACACTTATCCATATTGATTCATAGGACGCTTGAACGATTTTTTAGAACGAACCTAATAATTTATAAAGCCACCTTTGTCATTGAGTAAATGAAATTTGCAAAGGAAAATATATCTAAAATCCTATGAATTAAGAATCAATTTAGCTTAAAACATTTGTGTGCATGCGGAATGCATTCTATGCAAATAAGCACTATAACAATGAGACGTTTGATTTTCTAAGACTCTTAGGTACTTACGCACACCATCACGGCCCTTAACCCTAGAGACGCATTTAGCAATGTTTATAACATTTAGTGAGTTGACCAAGCAAATAAATAGGTTGAATACTTTTTAATGTCTCTTATTTTTGGTGTAATTAAAAAAATATAGAATATATTTTCTACCAAAGAAAATCTTTTTGTTAAACAAAATTTGCATGTTTTTTTTAATAATTTGTCATTTAAAATTATTCTTAAGGATATAGGAGATATCCATAATTTTTCTGGGATAAACTATTCCCAATTTCTTTGTAAATTATCCACCTGTGTCACTGTAATTTAGCATATTGTTACTTATTTAATATATGTATCTAAGTGAAATAGCTGTTATTTTTCAATAGGTTTTATTGAATAGGAAATGTGGGTGGTTAAACTTTACCCCTTTTTCTCTTTCATAATCTAACACAAAGCTCTTAATTTTTTTAAAGCGCTGTTAAACCATTAGCCTTCAATTATATACATCGCGTTTTTTTTTAGCTTATTTTATTTTTGAACGGTCCCCCCCCCCCCCTACTTATCTCCGAAACTACTGAGACTAAAATGTTGAAAAAAATAGGGAATATAGGGCATTTCTTATAGTTTACAGGAAAAGCTAAACGAAAATCCTGTCTTAAAGTTCTGACCGGTACGGAATCCTCAGCGCGCGAGTCGTGCTTGCAACTTGGTCAATTATTTAGTACTAGCATTCCGCCCCCGGCTTCGCCCGTGGATATTTACGAACAAAATAAAATATACCCTATAATATAATACCTACCCCTACCCCTACCCTATCAATAGTTTTCGCAGCGCACGCGATGTAAGGAATTTCTTAGGTAATTTTTTTACACCTTGGTGGGTTACATTATTGGAGTTTTAATAAGGATCCCAATTTTTTTTTTAATAAAATATAGCCTATGTCACTCAGGGTGAATGTAGCTTTCCAATGGTGAAAGAATTTATGAAATCGGCACAGTAGTTTTTGAGTTTATTCATTACAAACATACACACAAATATACAAATCTTTACTCTTTATAATATTAGTATAGACTAGAGCCGACCCCAATAAATAGCTAGATAACAATGTGTTTACTCCACTTATCATGTGGGCTAATAGGTGGATGTCGCACCTAGCACTTTCCATACAATGGCGTCGCACGAAGGTCGCGAGCGATTGTAGGTTGTATAGCTGATTAAAAGATGAGCTCAATTAATGAGGCCTTATTTTATTACGCCGTGTCCAACGTTGAAAGAATGAAAGATGAAATATTGACTAAAAAGGTTTATATGGCTGAAGTGAAAGGTTTTATTGAACATATAAAAATGTATTGATCGATGGATATATTAAAAGTACACACAATCGCCGAGCATGTATGAAAGGTATCGTAACAAATGGCATTTGATTGTCTCTGCCTATATACCCCTATTATGGTCTTAAGTTCATACAAAAATCCAATAGAAAAAAGATGGCATCCAATTTTCAGGGTAATTTTTTTTATTTTTTTCTTTCTCTAAAAGCCTTATTCAGACGACGACCCTTAAAAAAAAGCTTGGCCAAGAGCGATTGTAGGTTGTATAGCTGATTAAAAGATGAGCTCAATTAATGAGGCCTTATTTTATTACGCCGTGTCCAACGTTGAAAGAATGAAAGATGAAATATTGACTAAAAAGGTTTATATGGCTGAAGTGAAAGGTTTTATTGAACATATAAAAATGTATTGATCGATGGATATATTAAAAGTACACACAATCGCCGAGCATGTATGAAAGGTATCGTAACAAATGGCATTTGATTGTCTCTGCCTATATACCCCTATTATGGTCTTAAGTTCATACAAAAATCCAATAGAAAAAAGATGGCATCCAATTTTCAGGGTAATTTTTTTTATTTTTTTCTTTCTCTAAAAGCCTTATTCAGACGACGACCCTTAAAAAAAAGCTTGGCCAAGAGCGATTGTAGGTTGTATAGCTGATTAAAAGATGAGCTCAATTAATGAGGCCTTATTTTATTACGCCGTGTCCAACGTTGAAAGAATGAAAGATGAAATATTGACTAAAAAGGTTTATATGGCTGAAGTGAAAGGTTTTATTGAACATATAAAAATGTATTGATCGATGGATATATTAAAAGTACACACAATCGCCGAGCATGTATGAAAGGTATCGTAACAAATGGCATTTGATTGTCTCTGCCTATATACCCCTATTATGGTCTTAAGTTCATACAAAAATCCAATAGAAAAAAGATGGCATCCAATTTTCAGGGTAATTTTTTTTATTTTTTTCTTTCTCTAAAAGCCTTATTCAGACGACGACCCTTAAAAAAAAGCTTGGCCAAGAGCGATTGTAGGTTGTATAGCTGATTAAAAGATGAGCTCAATTAATGAGGCCTTATTTTATTACGCCGTGTCCAACGTTGAAAGAATGAAAGATGAAATATTGACTAAAAAGGTTTATATGGCTGAAGTGAAAGGTTTTATTGAACATATAAAAATGTATTGATCGATGGATATATTAAAAGTACACACAATCGCCGAGCATGTATGAAAGGTATCGTAACAAATGGCATTTGATTGTCTCTGCCTATATACCCCTATTATGGTCTTAAGTTCATACAAAAATCCAATAGAAAAAAGATGGCATCCAATTTTCAGGGTATTTTATTTAATTTTTTTCTTTCTCTAAAAGCCTTATTCAGACGACGACCCTTAAAAAAAAGCTTGGCCAAATCGGTTCCGCCGTTCTCAGGGGATGCGCATTTAAGAGCCATAACGTACCCATTTCAAGGTCAATATTAGGCGGGGCGTAGCTGTATTCTCGCACTACCTCTCTCTTTCTCTCTGTACTCGCAGCACTTGCGGATGGAGCCTAATTCATAGTCGGGAGATAAAAATAGTAGTTTGCTAGATATTATAAATATTTATCTATGGATGTAACAGGACACGGTTTTGGAGTGTAGTTATAGTAACTAAACGAAATCAAAATAAAATATATTTATTAAAAATCATATCATATTTTTCACATAGCTTTCAAATTTCACATATATTATTAGGAATAGTAATTATTTATATTAGTACAACCATAGAGAAAAATATCACCAATTTGTAAATTAAAATTTCAAGGACAATAATAATTTATTTACAATAAAACTTCCCCATGACTGCATACCTAAGCATGTATACATTAAAATAATGAAAGAAACATTTACATCACAATGAACTTTTATTTGTTACAAATTTAAAAATATGATACTTTGAATATATAAGAACAAAAAAACCATTTTCACGTAAAAACCATTGAACGGATTTTGATTTATTAACGGGGAAGGATTACGAGTATTAATCAAGTCGGGGGAATAATTAGCCCCAGCGGGTTTCCACAAAAACGAGCTGTAACTTTTCCCCGACTTGATTCACTGATACTGTTGATGCTCAGCTCCTAAACATGATAGGTCCATGTTTAACACTCGTGAACCTTCTCGGTGAATTAACCTATCTAATTGTGAAAACCGCAACAAAATCGCGGCGGGGGTCTTTGTTTTATAATATGTAGCGATGATGCGTATCTAACTTTGTATTTTTGTTTATTTGTCTGTTCTTCTTTGACGTGACATTTTGTTTTTTATCCCGGAAATATTTTTGGTATTATAACGCAAGAAACACGTGCTATCCCCCCCCCCTCACCCCTCCTTTAACAAAAGTGGCGTACATGCACCGTCACACAATAGCTTAATTAACTCTTGTTTAGTGGGCCGTAGCTTATTACAAGTTGTTCAGTGTACCATGGCGCTTGGCTTGCCTTTTTATATCACTACGTCACCAATAGCTATGTCCCTCGCCAAGTGGTTAAATCAGCCACTTAATTGGATGGCTAGCCATTTCATTAAATGGCGGCATTCAATTGAATGGCTAAAGGATGCTTAGCCAAATTGTTGAAAGAAACGTTTAACATAAGGGCTGAATGGTGATGTGTATTATTAAGGTGACTAGGGGGGGTTGGGGGCGGCCAACCACCAACCAAGTCATTATTTTGAAAAAATAAAACACAAAGTACGACTTCTTTTATTACATCTTTTTTGCAATAGGTCAATATCCTATCTCGCTTGACTCGACCTCATCAGCTCAGCTGAACTGATAGTAATTACCTACTTTTTAAAATTCTCAATTTCAAAAAGTGTCGGTGACGGATTTCGGGGGGGGGGGGGGGTCCGGACGCACTGGACCCTCCCCCTGCCTACGTCTGAAACTACTGAACCGATTCTAAAAAATCTTTCACTAATAGAAAGCTACGATAGCCCTGAGTAATATCCCACTAATATTATAAACGCGAAAGTTTGTATGGATGTAGATATTTATGTATGTTTGTTACTCAATCACGCCAGAACGGCTGAACGGATCTGGATGAAATTTGGCACAGAGATAGATTATAGTCTGGAATAGCATATAGGCTACTTTTTATCCCGGAAAAAATTGTTGTTCCCGTGGGATAGATTTGTTTTTGTTTTTCACGGGATCGACATGATTTTTTGCATAGTGGTAGTTTAGAGGTCAGAGAATGGCATATACTACTTTTTACACCGCGAAAGCGGGCGGGGGAGGGGCGAATTACAGTCACGGGATTATTTCTTTTTGTATCTTTAAAAGTGACGCGATTTCCACGTTTGATCGGCTGAATCGGCCGCGCCTGTCCTTTCTCGTAATAGAACGCGCCACCTATGTACGTAGTCGGTTGGCTTTATATGGCATGTTGTCTTTTGCACTTTCGAAACTATTGCAAACAAAGAAATAGACACGTTTATGGAAAACTATGATTCATTTCCCAGGTTTTGTATTGATATAATTTCAACTCGGTGGCATTGGGTTTGATTCCCGGTATTTATATTGGACATGCATATTTTGAGGCGTATTATTATATACTTGACTGCTCGACTCTCAAGAGACGTAGCGTTATGTTCTATAGGTAAACCACCGAGAAAATAGCACTTCCATGGTCCTCGCGGGTAAGAGGGGCGGGCGTGATTCTGCCATACACGATACGAAGTTTCACGCGATATATCTGTAGTCGACGCGATCCAACTCAAAAATTTCAGGGTTCAAGCCATCCTCATACCAAATTTCATCAAAATCAAAACCAATCCCGAGGTAAATCGCGTCGACAATAGACAAATCGCGCGAAACATCGCGTCGTGTATAGCAGAATCACGCCCGCCCCTCACCTCTCATGGAGATGGGAGTGCTACTTTCTCAGCGGTTCACCTATAAAACCTTAATGAATCAATCTCGAGCCAAATTGCTTCGTGCTTCGGAGGACACTTTTTTACACTTTTGACAGCTATTTGACATTTGATGTCTCCCATCGATCGAATCCACACGAAATGATATCGCTTTTAGATTCTACGCCATGTCATGGCGACCAACGCACGCGTTCCGTCGTGTCATGATAGGGAATCCAGTTTTATCCCGACCGCGCTGTGATAGTTGTGATTAATTAGACATATCACAGTCGGCGGGATAATCTTAGATACCGATTACTCAGCAGTCAGCATATATATAAAGGTGACAGTGATAATACTTGACATTGGCAAATCTTCTTCTTCTTCTTTTTTATTATGGCTCCACCAATGTTCATCGGTGATTTGCCAATGTCAAGTATTATAGCCTTTATAGTGTATATAGCCGATAAATCGGTATTTAAGATAATCCCGCCGACCGTGATATGTCTTATTAATCACTGATTAATCACAACCATCACAGCGCGAACAGGATTAAACTGGATTCCACATCACGCCACGACGAAAACGCGTGCGTATGTCGCCATGACCGGATGGCAAATCATCGATTAACATTGGTGGAGTCACAATAAAAGAAATTTCCGGCCATATTCATAAACACATTTTGGAAGCGTTTTAGTTAAAATATGTTTTGTCACTCTCTAACAAACCTCTCTTTACTAATAATAGAAAGAAACAAAACACATTTTAACAAAAACGTTGCTAAAATACGTTTATGAATAATGACCGAAGAAGATATCGCTTTTACTAAGGTTTACTATAGTTTGATATAAGACTAGCTGGTAAAAATAACTTATTTTAAGTGTACACAAATGTTGCTTTTAATCCCCTAGAATCAGAAACTCGGAAATAGGCGGTGAAAAAGGCCACCAACACGCTTTCATAGAACATGCTGCCTAATCCGTTAGATATAACAAAATCATGTAGGAAAGAAAAATATGATCTACAAAAAAACCAATGCTATCCACATTATAAATTACTAGACAATAGTTATAAGCGTGTTTGAAATTTAAATTACGTATCTTGTACACATTGCTAATTGTACCCGGACGCGTATATGCAAAGTCTACCAACTGAGTTTTGAAAGCGATCTCTGTGATTTGTCTAAAAAAACTGTTTAACGCCCAATTTCTAAAAGCTTAGTCAAAGTTAATCAGATATTATTTAATGATGAAATGAAGAAAAGTAGTTACGCTCGTTTGGACACGTTGAAATAATAAAAGAATAAAGGATGAAGTACTGACTAAAAAGGTTTATATGGCTGAAGTAATAGGAAATGCTGGCAGAGGACGACCTAGGTGTAGGTACTTTTATTGAACATATAAAAATATTAAAAGTACACACAATCGCCGAGCATGTATGAAAGGTATGATGAAAATAAAAGAAGCGAAAGAGGTATGTCAGGATCGTAGCAAATGGCATTCGATTGTCTCTGCCTACCCCAACTTATTATGCTTAACAATATGTGATAATTCTTTATTATTTTTTCAGGTGACAGCCTAGAGGAGCTTAACGGGTATGGCACAATGCGGCCTAGAAACATCATCTCTTCCATACTTAGCGGTACACCGGCCAAAAATAAGGGATTGGCGATATCGAATCCCCATGATTTTAGAATGGTTAGTTTAAAAAACATTATTTAAGGCAGGGATTAATAATACGATTTGCACTCCCGGTGGGCGGATGTTTATGCGGGACGATATAGGGTTGAATATATTGTTTGGCATATTTTACGTGGTGTATAATATAGCTACACTTGAAAGTTTATTTTATTTTGTGGAATTTTCTTAAATATTGTAAAAAAAATCCAATTTAACATTAAAAATTTGAGCTACTTTGTTTTTACGGTAGACCAACATTTTTAAAATCTAATGCGGTTAAAAATTATATGGTATTGTTGGCTCTCCACTGTATTTTTTAAGAGAATTTGAATCCTGACACTTCAAAGTAAGCGTCAAAAAATGCCACTTTTAGAAGAAGAAAAAGAAGTTTGTACCCTACCTTAAGAGAGAAGTGACAGGAAATGCCAGCAGAGGGCGCTCTCAATACACATTTTCCTCTACATATTATATATATGTTAACCGAGTATTATAAATGCGAAAGTGTGTGTGTTTGTTTGTTTGTTTGTCCTTCTTGAGGTCATAACGGAGCAACGAATCGAAGAGAAAGTTGAGGGGTCGGAGAGTGTCATGATACCTAACTCTTTAATAATAATACAATAAAATTAGGACCTACTTTTTACAATTTTATCGGGCGAGGGAAAAGAACTAAAATGAACATTATGCCTTTATCAACTAAGATGAAACGTTTTTGCAAGCACATTTTCTGACAACTAATCGACTCTTCATAATAAGAATAATAATATTTTTCCAGGTGTCCGCCATAATAGACGTAGATATAGTACCGGAGACGTGTAGACGGGTCAAACTCCTCAAACACGGCTCTGATAGACCTCTAGGATTTTTCATCAGGTAAGTGTTTTGGCCTGCTGTTCAGGAAAAAGCGAGACAAAATCCAGGATTGCGAGGCTAGGCCAATGAATCAATTCTGTTGGTAGGCCTTTTCCTAGCTCTGGTAGGAAAACTCCCTAAAATGAGCGTATTATCAGCGGGTTTTCTTTAGGTTCTTTTAAAAAAAAACAACTAAACTAGCAAGTACCAAATGACATTTTGAATGTTATAAAAGGGGTAATCCACTTGGCGGGGAAACAGGAATAAAGTTTTCCTCTTTGCCCGTCTCCCCGTCGATTCTCGTTGCAAAACCGGTTTTTTGTACCGCTGAAAAGAGGTCATCCATTGAAGGTTTTGACTTTCCCTTTTATTTCGACGCGGCGACTGATCAACCCTATCGCCCCTTTAAAAGAACCATGATTGTTTGATTCGTGTGAGCCTGTTTCGCTGAGGTAGCCCTCTTTGCGCTGGTACATACACACGAGGGGCCACCACCTCTTGGCGATTGGTTTGGGGCCTGAACTCGACCCTTATGTTGTTTTGATGTTACCAGCTAACAAGAGGTCAGCTTTGTTGGGGTATAGGTACCGGGACGGTTCTTGAGATGTGGTCGTTAAATGCTCAGAACACAATTTTTTGACGGTATGAGGTATTAATTTTAATTTTACCAGCAGTAAAAAGCAATCGTAAAAACAAACACCAATAAATCAATTATAATAAATATACAAGTTATATTGCACTCGAATTACATATGCGCAAACATTCCCCCACTTTTTCGTCGAGCGTTCAAGAACCGTCCCGGTACCTGTATTTTGAGATCGAAATCCTCATTTGTCCTTAACAGCATTTATTTACAGGGACGGCACGTCAGTCCGCGTGACCCCCAACGGTGTAGAACGAACCCCCGGTATATTTATATCGCGGCTGGTGCCCGGCGGGCTGGCAGAGTCCACTGGTCTGCTTGGGGTCAACGATGAGGTGCTCGAGGTGAACGGTATTGATGTCAGTAACAAGACGCTAGATCAGGTTGGTTTTATTACTGTATGTTTGTGTGTGAGATGAATCAAAAACCATATTATGAGCTTAAGTATTCACTACGATTCGGAGGGCATGTAAAGCACTTCTAAACAATTACAGATATTTACGTCTGTTAAAGAAGTGACACATCTAAGGTCCATTAAGTGTTCTGTTCTGTATCAACCACACCTACTTTTATGAGCAAAATAATAAATAGCGTTTTCTATGGACTAACAATTTGGCGCCCAACGTAAATCCTTCGGAAAAAAATCTTGTCACATTTAAAAAAATTCCGTGGGTGTTTGAATTGAAAACTGCATTTCCGTTTCATTTGACATTACACATTTCCGTCTCATGTCACTATCACGGTTCATGATTCTTCTAGGTGACCGACATGATGGTGGCAAACTCGTCCAATTTAATAATAACCGTCCGGCCGGCCAACCAGCGGACCGGGTTTAGTGCGCCGCAGCCTGTCGCCGCGGAGGCTGTGTCACACCACTCTCAGCCTTCTAGCGGGGAGCCTGATGATGATAGGTGAGTACCACCGGGCACCTATTGGTACCACGTTTGCTAATATTTATCATTGATAAATAAAATAATACGTCAATAGCGTAATTGGTTGGTGGAGCGTTAGACTTGAAGCCAGAGGGGGAACGCTCGTACCAAAAATACAAAGAATAATAAATAATAATTCACGGTTTCTGGAGTCGTAAGGCAACAATCCGTGAAGAAAACACAAATGCAGATAATTACATCTGTTAAAGTGACAAATCTAGGCCCATTAAGTGCAGCAACAGGCTTGCCGTCTGTTCTGTTTAATATGAACAACTGGCAAAAGTGGACACTGTTACACTGTGTTTACGGACAACATAAAGGCCGTGTTGGTGTGTTTGTGTGATAATTAAGTTTTATTTAACTTCAAATAAATCATATCTATCACATAACAAGGAAAAATAATGTAGGACATGTAAAGTAACAAAAGATACATTATGTCCTGACTGACTGATAGAAGAGATCGGTTAATTTTTTTTCTTTCTTCACTGGTTGCCTTACAGCTCCCGAAACCGTGTTACGGTTCCAGGGTACCCAGCGGAAGACCAAGTCTCCCTCGTTTAGCCGATGGAGTTCTGTTGAGATATAATAATATTTAGATGGAAAAGCCTCTAAGTGTGGTCTGTCAGATTGTGTACATAAGTTTCCGGGATCGAACGCGGGGTCTGCCTAGTTAATACCAGACGTCTTAACCACTCGGCCACCGACGCACCGAGATCGGTGGATATGACTGGATAATATAATACAGTTTATTCTATCGTGCGTCCACTGACCGATACAGTTATTTTTTAATTTACAGTAGTCGCTTCGACCAAGACGAGCAAGACGAGATCGTGGACCTGACCGCGGTAACTTTAGAAGACCAACCGGAGACCACCACGTTCCCTCACAGCCTGCCCAGCAAGGACGACGGACAAATACTACATCTCTAGTATACAATGTGTCGCTATAGGAACGGTATGCGGGCGTATACTACTCAAATATAAAGGTGGCGCTCCACTCAATGCTATAAGATGTAAAGAAGTACTAATTGACGTGTCTCATACATTTGGCAGACCAAGACCATCATGTTATACTACTTAAATATAAAGGTGGTGGTCCACATATAGCTTAAAAAAGTATAGTTCGCGCCAAATATTTGGAATGCATTCAGATAGTATAATACTTATTATAAATGCGACAAAACGGAAGAACGGATTTATATGATTCTTTTTTTTTTTCAACAGATAGTTAAGAGGACCGGAGAGTGTGTAGGCAATTTCTTTCCCCCCAGAATATTTATTTTATCGTCAATTAAAACTTTGCCCGTGCAATGACAGAGCGAGGCGATAGTATTTGAAAGATAATTAAGAAGAGATAATTAGAAATAAGAAACAAGTTTCCTATTGTCAAACGTTCAGGAGGTCAAATGTATGGGAAACGTCAATAATTTATTAGAGTACTTCTATAGTATTTGGTTCCACTGCGGGAAATAATCGCTGTTACTCGCTCGCAGTGGTGCCGCAGCCTAAATAAGTCTTTGGTGTTTTATCAATTATTGAGGCCTTTCGATTAGATATATTTAGACTTAAGATATCTATGTCTGTTCCACGTATATGTAAAAGACAGATTTGTATTCACACTAGCCCACGGCTTCGCCCGTGTAATTTTGATATCTGCTCACCCGATCCCATTAACGCAGCAATATGTTGTTTTTTTTTAGTTTCCCTACGGCGGCATCCTTTATGTTATGAAACACAAAGCAGTACTCACTATGATCCTAAGGCCATTTTACCACTACGCACGACTCTATAAAATACGGTGACGATATAACGACGTCTTTGCGCCTATTTTGCGTGATGCGGGAATTCTGTTACTCCTGCCATCCCAGCTCCTCCAGCCGATCAGTCCTTTAATGTTGCCACACGCCTCCCGAAGGGTCCTCGGGGCACCGAGATGAGCAGCCCTGCATTCTGTCAAACCTGCACATGTGGGTGACCGTTTCTTCAGTCTCCATGCCAGGTCTTGCATGGTGGACTATCCATAGGCGTAGCAAATGTTCAAAATAAATCAAGAATTTATTCATTCACAATTAAACAATTTATTAAAAGTTTTACGTACGAAGCACCGTAAAGTACTATCGGCACTATCACTGCTTCCCCATAGAAGTACCCCCCCCCCCCGTGAACCCCCTCCGAAGAAACTAATACCTGGCTACGCCCGTGGGACTATCTGGCCCATACGACGACAGTGTCGTTGCTGGAATCGTCGGTCGTAGAAAAACGAACGAACGACAGTAAATGGTTTTGTGTCGTGTCCTCAAAGTTTCATCAAAACCCATTGAACCGTTTCTTGAAAGAGTTCCGAAGATATTATGATGTTAATGGGATCGGTTCAGCGGTGATATTCCACGAGCGAAGCCAAGGCGGAAAACTATTCTTGAATTCACCATAGTGCTCATTGTTGATTCCGTCCTCGTGTACAAAATGGAAATGCAAGTATGTACTAAATTTAGATACGGACACGATCTGTAGTCGTCATTAAAATGTCAGATCTGAACGAGCTAAGGTAGTATGGTAGTTACTAATTCTTATATTTTTCTTTAGACTCGATTCCAGGAGACGAGCTAAACAGTACACTTTTTTATAGGTGTACTTTTGGTAAGGGGATGTCAGTGGTAGTGCAAAATATGTATATAAAAAAAGCTTCAGTTCGTCAATTTTGTATATGTGAGATTGTTTATATATTCATTCGTAAAATTACGGTAAATTGTACCGTTAACTTGACCGTGTGGCTATCGTAGATTTTTAAAATGAGCTCAATGTGAACGAGCATCTATAGGGCGCGCCAAATAAACTGAGCTTTACACTTATTATCCTTGTCGTTTGTATGTAACTGTATAAAAGAGAGATTCGTCTTCTGGAATTGGGTATAGTCCTTTCCATTCCATGAAGTAAACGTATCATTCCAAAATTATCAACGATCTAGGATTAACATTGTCGCCGAACAAACTATATGCGATTTAATATTATCTAAAGCGTATGCTCTTGCGCATCGTTTAGAGCCAACTACTATATTAAATTCTTAAGAGAGATCGTCTCGTACGTAACTCCCAATTGATGGATTTCACATTTGATGTTTATTTAAAAAAAATTGTACTTTTCGCAGTCTTGTGATGTTCATATTTCTTTTTTTTTTCTTTTCACTGGTTGCCTTCATATTAGTAATTAAATCGTCTTCGCTTGATATATTTAGTTTGATTTGATTCATTAAATTTCGCTTAAAAATGAAAAAAAAATGCGAAATTATTCGGAGTTAGGTCCCAGACGTTCGCCTTTAATAATTTTAACATTCCATTTTTATACCATAATGAGTTTATTATAATCGTGTTAATTATATTTCGTTATATTAATATTTTTGTACATAATAATTATCTATTTTATATTATATACTTTAGAGTTAGGTTATGTGGGAGCAAGTATTTGATTGGAAGCTCAAAATTGTATTTGAATTTATCATTATATATATTATATATCTATATTGTAAGATTTTATATATTATCATATAGACAAGCAAACAGCATGAACATTTTTGAAACTTTAACTTGCTTCTTAACTGAAACTTAAAAAAGCGATTTTTTTTTATTTACAGAAAAAAAACATATTATCGTAGAAAAATAGGATTTGTAAATTTTGTTTGATTCAGTGTTTTTGTGTATTTTTCTTTGCGCATGTTTTGTTACAAGTTAACGTTTGAAGAGTCGTTTTTTGAACGTCAAATTTGAGAATGTCGAATCAAACCGGTAACGATGTCGTCAAGTTGAAGAGATTTTTGCTAGCTCGCACGTTTTGTTTGTCTATATGTATACTAAAGTTTATTATAATATTTTGTTAGTTTCTAATTTTCGCCTAACAATCCGTCATAGTTAAAAAATAAGATTAGACTAACATTCTAATGGAGGCCTAGATTTTATACACTGTAATGTTTAATCCCATTATGTCGTGGCACTGATATTTATAATTTAATGTTTAACTTTCGGCAAATAACTTGAGCTCAAGTAAGAAACACCAAATGGTAGAAACTTGGTCAACATGTCAATGCGTTACAAATAAGTGTATATGTTTCTAATAATAGAAATACAGCTAAATAATTTAGTAGGCAATTTAAAGCAAGTTATTCAGAACTTGTGAACTATTCAATTTGGTCGCATTATACTTATAGGTTATTATGGACATGAATTGTAACTATGACAGAAGTTGTCAACATTTGAATTCTATGTTCTTTGTTACATTTCATATTGAAAAATGGCATTTGTGTATTGTAGAGTCCATACAAAATGTTGCAAACATCTGAATGTTCTCCTGGCGAGCACTAAAGGAGTGGGGATGACCCCCCCATATAAGTTAAGTATGTATGAAGCGCAGTCTAATCACGTGATACTTTTCGGCTCAAGCGTTTTAAATTTTTTTCACACAGTGCCTTAATAAAATTGCAATGACATTTCGTCATCGTTATTCTACGGCTAAGTTCAAAAATTGTAGTAACTCGGTTGTACTTTTAATTTTATTACATAACGATTGAAAATAACTAAAAATCACTGAGAAATGTGATGACTATAAAAGAGGCGACTGAGGTGTCAGGATCGTAGCAAATGCCATTCGATTGTCTCTGCCTACCCCCCTCATGGTATGAAAGGCGTGAAGATAGATTTGCACGTAGATTTGCTCTGAACAACATTCCTAGCTAGTGATTAGCAGATCATTCCTTTTAGGGTAACGAAAATAATTTAATTAAAAATAAGGAAAAAAATCCATCCAGTAACTTTACGGATTAAATCGAAAGTCGACTAACTTCCTTTGGAAGGTGCTATAGGTTTGGTTAAATTGTGATTTATTTGGTGTCGAAATTATATTTTCAAATATTGTTGTGGGTAGTAATTTAGTTTTTTTTCTATTTTGGAAAACCACATATCTATACTAAAATACATTATATATAACTTAAAGAAACGTCAAATACGCTGTCAAACTTCAGTTTTTAGTACATCTGACAGCCGATTTGACGTTAAATTTAAATGGTGGAATTCAGCCATGTTTTTGACGTGACAACGTCTTATAATTCGATGGAGCCGGCTGCACGCACGAAAAAACATGACTCATGCGGCGTTACCTCGCTCTGAGGCGTTCCATTTAAGGCTTGAAGTGCAAGCGAGAGCGCGGAACGAGCGACAAAGAGGCACAATCGGTCTCCGCGTTCGGCAGCGTTCGACATCTGTCTCTCTCCTACTTGAGTGAGCGATGCGATAAAATTAAAATTTTCTTTCCATCAGTATTTTCTTATGACGTTGTCACGTTCAACTATCGTCAGTAAACCGACTTTACAGACAACCGATTTTTCGTTAAGAGTCGGATTTTGCAAAAAGCGTGCTAAAATATATCTGACTAAAAGGCATTGTATTTTATTGATTTTACATAATTATCTACTTATTTTGAAAAGCCTAGGTATTTCTTTTGCAAATATTACAACAGCTAAAAATTATAGTTACTGCAGTCATAATTTTAATAACGAATATTCCGGTATTCAAAAGTAGGTAGGTAATGTCAGGAATATAAGTAAAATATAATTATTAGTTTCCCAAAATAGGGCATTTTCACCTTATAGAACTTAAAAATCTCACATTAAGAACGGTAAGTATGGGGAATTCTGAAACTATAAGAGATAGAGGAATATGTTATAAGGAACCGTGACGCCGTTTTTAAAGGTAACAAAAACTGTTTTTATATATTTAAAAAAAACTGTTATCGAACCCGGTAATTTTCCAAAAAAACCTCGTTATTTTATTACGAAGGGAATAAATGTTGTTATGATACTTTGTCACTACAATGACAAGAAAGCACTGTAGCATAGTTATTTATTTATTGGTATTATTAAGGATCTACCGACTAATCAGCGACTATTCGGCCACTTCTATAGTCGGCGACTGTTAGGCACTTAGTATCATACAGGAAACGGGAAATATGACTAAACGCCAGTTCTACTTTTTTTTATTAAGTCGACGCATCACAGCGCAACGACTTATTTTGTCCATGTCTCTTTATAAATATGTGAGCAAGATGGACTACTATTAAAATCGATAAGATAACCAAGGATAAGATAAGATAGACCAAGATTTACGTACCAGAAACATGAGAAAGTACGATTTCTCAACAAAACAACAAACAAAAAGTATTGTACAAAAAATATTAGAAATATCAAATTCTAGTTAATTGTAAAGTATGTGAAATTATCTTTATTCAAAATGTAAAAAAAAATACATTAGTAAATGTATTAAGAGAACTCGAGTCGCAAAGTTGGTTGAAAATATGCGAGAAATTGTTGACTTTCAGGGCTTCATAAAACCTAGGTGTAGCTGATATTGACATATTTTATACATTTAGTATAAATATAATTTCATATACATTTAGGATCCATTAACTAGAACTTGCTATTTTCAAAAAGTTTTGTACAATACTTGAGTTGCTGAAGTTCGTTTTTGTATGGGACAAAAGTTATGAGGCGTCTCCTTAAAGTAGCAATTCAACCAGTCATTAAGAAAGAAATGTCAAATTGTCGTTTAATCACTACTTGTTAAGGGGATCTATCGGCCAATAGTCGGTCATTTTGTTGTTAGTCGGTTAGTCGGACAAATCCATAGTCGGCAGATCACTAGTTATTTTGAAAAATCTATGAATGCAATTTTTCTTATCTTTAAAATGAACGACATATTGTAGTTACTTAGAACATATGTGTATTTCTCTTATAGTTTCAGAGTTCCCCCATACTGCCCGTTCTCAATGCTACACCATGTATAGTGCCAAAAATATATATTATGTTGCCCTCTGGAAAAGAATTGTCAATTTGTACTGGGCCTTTTTTTCTCAATTATAATGCGAGAAATGTCTTAAATCTATTCCAGTATTTTTTATCTGTATTATTTATTTTAATATTAATGGTAGTTTTTTAGAGAAAACGAATTCAAGTTGATAGGAAATTCGTTACATGCGTGAACTTAGTATCTATTCAAAGTATTTTTCTGAAAACTTCATTCAAATTGGCATAGTAGTTTTTACGTGATTACACAAATAAACGAAGATTTTAAGTTCGTTTTCTTCTTTTTCTTACATAAGATATTATTGTCTCACTTCCACTCTAAGAATAGATACTGAGTAATGTTAAATTATCTTTTTTTTATAACAATCGTACTTAAAATTTATGAAATCACAAATCTGTATTATTTATTTTAGACGAGCTTAAAAACGTGCCGTTCGGCTTTGATTATTTTAAGAGTTGTGGCAAAAGTAAATTCACAAAATCACTTTCTTTTTGGATGACCACAATCTTTTGTAAAGCCATTCAAAAGTAGGACAGTTTAAATTGTAGCTGAGTTGTGCGTAATTTAAATAAATAAGCAATCGTTAATACGTTTTGTTTGACAGTTCTTTGGACCATTTAAGGCCAGCTATACAGAGTCCTAAAAACTGGGGACTCTATGATATCATTGACAGCCTATCTTTCTAGAGGATTCAGGAACATACTTTATTTGTGGAACTAAAATTGGCATACATGACTTTTTGATCAAATTAGAAATTCTAATTTGTATGAAAACGTAATCATTTTTCATCCTGCTGTCACTTATTTTTTCCTTCCATACAATGAATTGATCTTACATGAATGAAAAGCAGTTTGCCAATTTTAGTTGCAGGCAAAAAGAGCTATATGTTCTTATCTCTTCTAGAAAAGTAGGCTGTCATAGAGTCCCCAGTTAAAATAAAGACTTATTTAAAGAGATTGTGGTATTCCCCCATATATTTGCATCAGCCAATTATCTTTTAATCATTCGATATGTGAATATTTTTTATGACTAATTAGTTAATCTTTAAGTTTAAATATGAACTTATCTTAGTTATTACTTAGTTTACAGGAAAGATCTAGCTAGATCAAATACATGAATATATTTAGAGATTAATTATAATGAAATGTAAGATTCTTTTGTAAGGCTCTTTTTAAGTTTCTGTATTTTATATTTTAGTTTTATTTTGCGTATTATTTTTCTTTCTTTTTTGATTCCATATATATATAAATTGTGATTATGTTTTCCGTTATGTACTTAAAACACTTTTGTGCCTTTTAAAAATACAATTTAATATCTTATGTACTGTTAACTAAGGTATTTCAGTGTATTTTCTATGGAAGTATTGTATTTTGCAAAATATTTGCCGAGACATTATTTGTGTTGTCAATTGAAAATTTACATTTTTGTTAAAAATTGGCTCAAAGTATGGTCCAACATTATTTGAATATCAACTTTAAGAATAATTATATATTTACACAGTAGTTTCAACTATTATTGCGTTGTATATTGTAATAAATATATCATTTATTTTTCTCATTTTTGTTTTCATTTTCCTTTTTTTTTCATACTAAAAATACTAAAGATTTTAAAGCGTTTCAAAATTACTTAAGTCTAATAGAAGTTAATACGAAGCGACATATATGTGAGCCAGTCTTCGATTCCTAACTCACTTTGTAGATGCGCCGGTCGAGATCAAGCGAAACAAGGTTCTAATTGGATTGTGAGTGAAAACACATGCCAAGGCTCCAAGAAGCTTTTTCAGAGTCGAGCTCGGCGCTGGTGCCGATATCCTGGCCACCGCAAAGTATGAAATGAAAGTGTAGTTGTCGCTCAAGTTCGGCCGCTTATTATTTAGTACCTGCAAAAAATCATAGATGGCGCTATCTGCAATAGAAAAATATTTTTCATTAAATTTATAATTTGAGTACAATAATAGTTCAAGAAATTATATACTTTATACTCCAAAATATGGTATTTTATTTAGAGAGAATAAAAAGCAAAGAAATTGAAACATTTTTAATGAAGTTTGTTAGATATTTAAAAAAATACCTGTATCGCGCTATGAATCGGATTTTTCTATTTCGTATATATACAAAATGGTACGATTTGATGTTTGTGTCTATTGAAAGGAGAGACGGTTAGCACTCCCCTTGACAAGGATGGAACACATAAAACGGTGAAGGCACACTTTACCAAATTTTTTTTCTCTTTCTAGAAAAACATTTTTTTTAACTGACATTCGGCGCGCAGTAAAAAATCGACTTATTTTAAAACTACTAGAACTAGGTAGTTAGGTACTTACAGAGAAAAGGCGATATCATTGATGTTGACAGAAATAGGGTTAAGGGAGTACATTTTATGTCTATTTAAGTACCCGTCAGGTCTCAATGTCAAGTCTAGATCTAGATACAAGACCTAGACAGCGATCAGTCTAACTTTTGATTTCATTCATTAAACAACAAATATGGAGGTGGAAATGGAAATAAACAGTAAGTAAGCCCCTCCCCCACTCCGTTACCCCAGTTCCTTATAATATTATCCGTTTAACACGCAAGCAAAGCATGGAATGGAGTGGAAATGATAGACAGGGATAGCAATAACGCACAGTCGCAAGATCACGGCGTTTGTACATAACGTCGTGGCCACATATACGTTTTTTTTTTTTTTTTTTTTTCAAAATTATTTGTTGTGCGAGTTGAACTTGTTGAACTGGTTGGTGGCAATAAATAGGATTCAGTCGAGCGACAATAGAATAGAGTATTTATCTATCATCACGCCTTTTATGGCAAGAGGGGTAGGCAGAGACAATCGAATGCCATTTGCTACGATCCTTCCCTTCTTTTATACATACATGCTCGGTGATTGAGTCTATTTTTAATAGTTCAATAAAAGTACACCTAGGTCGTCCTCGGCCAGTATTTCTCCTTTCACTTCAGCCATATAAATCTTTTTAGTCAATCTTTCATTCTTCATTATTTCAACTGTTCAACGCGTAAACTACTTTTCTTTCTAAACTATTTTAGTCACAACATCATGTTTCGCTCCGCGTTCTTCTCTAATAACGTCATTCCGGATGCGGTCAATATGCTTGATATCACAACATTCTACATAAAATTTCCACTGCATTTATCTTACTTTAATGCTTTATTTATGCTCCACGCTCTATCCCCTTTCTCATTATTCTGTCGTCATTCCATCTCGTTGGTGTTGGTGGTCTGCCGACACTTCTGAGTTCTGGGGCCCATTCTAAGTCTCCACTCAGTAACCCTTGACATCCATCTGCCATCATGTCTTCGAGCTACGTGTCCCGCCCATCTTCACTTCAGAGTCGCAACTCTAGTTTCAATGTCCACCACTTTTGTCTTCTCTCTTATTTAGACATCCCGAGCTACCTTTTTTTAGTTTTTTTTTCTTTCTTCACGGCTTGCCTTACAGCTCCCGAAACCGTGTTACGGTTCCAGGGTACCCAGCGAAAGACCAAGTCTCCCTCGTTTAGCCGATGGTATATTTAGATGGAAAAGCCTCTAAGTATGGTTTGTCGGATTATGTACATAAGTTTTTAATTAAAAAACCCATTGGTACATGGCCGAGATCCGGACTCAAACCTGGGGTCTGCCTAGCTAGTTAATACCAGACGTCTTAAGAGTGTAGTGTACCGCGTCCATGTCCATACAAACGGAGAAAACGTTTTACTACCCCTAAATATTATTTAATTTTAACGATTTTGTAATATGTTACTGACATAATGAAAAACTACGTACGTATTTTTTCCTTTTTTCAAAATTCGTAATAGGTCAAAAGTTATAAGCCCCTCAAATCTCGGATTTTTTGGTTCATAACTTGCTCGTAATAAACCGTCTGTATTTGAGAAACAAAGCAAAATTTCAAAAAAAGCAAAACGTACGTACGTAGATTATAATCTGCTAAAACGTTTGACACCAAAATTATAAGGTTTCGTTATAGTTTAGTAGGTGTAAATCGTTTTCGCCCAAAACGCAATTTTCAACGAAGAACATACCTACGAACACTCACGAGCTGCAGTGCTCTCTGTCGCACTGATGCCCGGGGGAAGAGCGCGCTTGAGACAGAATATGATTTTCTAAATACCTATTTCGCTGCGTACGCTGAGCTACACGATCCTCTTAACCACTCGGCCACCTAGTTTTATTATAGTATCACTCAGCAAAGCCGCAGACAAAGAATAAACCAGTCTAATTCATTATACCTATTTAGTTCATTCATAAAACCGACTTTGACAAAAAACAACACATGCGATCAAAATTCAAAACAATTTTTTCACACGATGCGTATTTTGTATTTTGTGAAATGATTTAATAAGATACAATGTTATTAATCAAGTGATGTACGCACTCACCACATCACGTGTGATTTAGGGTTCTTTAGGCACACCTTAAAACGGACAGGCACACTTCTGTACCGCGGTTTCATTCGCGTTGAAATGGAATGAAGAAAAAGTTTCACAGGGTATTGTTAAGAGTGTAGTGTACCGCGTCCATGTCCATACAAACGGAGAAAACGTTTTACTACCCCTAAATATTAATTAATTTTAACGATTTTGTAATATGTTACTGACATAATGAAAAACTACATACGTATTTTTTCCTTTTTTCAAAATTCGTAATAGGTAAAAAGTTATAAGCCCCTCAAATCTCGGTTTTTTTGGTTCATAACTTGCTCGTAATAAACCGTCTGTATTTGAGAAACAAAGCAAAATTTCAAAAAAAGCAAAGCGTACGTACGTAGATTATAATCTGCTAAAACGTTTGACACCAAAATTATAAGGTTTCGTTATAGTTTAGTAGGTGTAAATCGTTTTCGCCCAAAACGCAATTTTCAACGAAAAACATACCTACGAACACCCACGAGCTGCAGTGCTCTCTGTCGCACTGATGCCCGGGGGAAGAGTGCGATTGAGACAGAATATGATTTTCTAAATACCTATTTCGCTGCGTACGCTGAGCTACACGATCCTCTTAATGAATCGTGTGAACCTTATGGGTAAGACCGACGACGTGACGTTAAACTGCGTCATGCCCCGTCTCCCCCTCTCCGCCGCCGCTCTCAATTGCCTGTACTGTACCTACTCCTAAGGAAGGAAGCATCCAAATAAAGTCAGATGACACTTACCCCCTAGTAATTTTATATATACTTAAACTATGCTACTGCGCATTGACCGTACCGTGACCGTAACCTTCCTCAAAAATGAGGCTATCAAATGCATTTTTCATATCCGACTGGTAGGTAGTTCCAGATTTTAGCGCATTCAAACAAACAAACAAAGAAACTCTTCGTATTTTTAGTTTATACTTATATACAGAACCACGTAAACAATTTATCTTAATAATTAGTAACCTTCACCGAGCTCTGTCAACCCACAAAATGACGTAAGTCTGCTTTATTTCCTCCAGAAATAGCCTATATCCTCTCCAGACAAAATTCGCTGCCAACTTTTTCTGACCCTCTCTTCCAGTTAAAACCGAGAATTCGACCGAATCGGCACCAAACTCTCCCAAAAATACTAATATTTCTCTAAATTTTTTAATAGTGAACATCAGTGAAGATATAGAAATGTCGGAAGTAATATCAAGATTCGACGAAATAACGGAACAAGAAGATAAATATTTAGCAGGCGCGAGAAAAGAAATCAGAAATGAATTAACCGTTATAATACCGGAAAATCCGTTTCCCGAAATCGAAGTAGATTCGTATCCACCATTAAAGTTTTCCTGGGTTATCCCTAAGAAAATCGCCGCAATGGCTTTACCGAGGAATAAGGAAAATTTACAATTCCTCGTAAACCAGGGAATTGATCATTTGATAACACTTTCTGCTGGAAAAGTCCCACCAAAAGATGAATGCTGTCAGCTAAGGTACAGTGAAATACCTATAGAAGAATTTGAAGTGCCAACTTTAGATCAAATATCCAAGTTCATCAGTTTATGCAAGTCTGCTAACAAAAGTGATGAGGTGAGTATTTTTCATTTTGCTAATCTATATATATAAAAATGAAACCCGTTTTCCGTTGTCACGACATAACATGAAAACGGCTGAACCGATTTAGCTGAAAATTGGCAGGGAGGTAGTTTAGAGCCAGGAGAAGGACATAGGATAGTGGTAGGGGTTGGAGTAGGGGTAGTTAAAATTATAAATTTTAATTGTGAATATATGGCGTCATCTTGAGTTTTACATGTGTACTAAAATGTATTTGCAAACGTCAATAGATGGCGCTGTATTATACTTTCTACCACGGAAATGTGTTAATTCCAGAGTCGGTAGGCCAGGTAGGTTAGTTAGGTTATTTATAACTCAAGAACGGCTGAACCGATTTAGCTGAAAATTGGCAGGGAGGTAGTTTAGAGCCAGGAGAAGGACATATGATAGTAGTGGTTGGAGTAGGGGTAGGGGTAGGGGTAGGGGTAGGGGTAGGGGTAGGGGTAGGGATAGGGGTAGGGGGTAGGGGTAGGGGTAGGGGTAGGGGGTAGGGGTAGGGGTAGGGGTAGGGGTAGAGGTAGGGGTAGGAGTAGTTGTTTTCCACGGACGAAGGAAAGTAAATAGCAGGCAAGCCAACGTTTGGGCAGGACAACGTCTGCCGAGTCCGCTAGTGTTATCATAAATTGGTGGAGAAAACTCTAGGTTCAAATGCCTTGTAACTTTTGTCCCATACAAATTACATGCTTCACGATATGACTGTCTTTGTTTCGAAATTTAAATAGCTATTTGAAGCTACCCTGAAAGTCATCAATTTCACGCGTATTTTCAACCGTTTTTGCGACTAGAGTTCTCTTAGTATATTTACTAATGTATCATTTTCTCGTATTTATCTTATAGATAATTTCACATACTTTATGAAAACATTAACTACTGCTTGCTATTTCTAATAGTTTTTGTATAATAAGTACTGAAAGAGCATATGTCCGTTTTGTGTACTTTCGCAAGACCGATTTTTTTGTGAAATCGTTCTTTCTCATGTTTTTGGTACGTGAATCTTGGCCTATCTTATCCTATCCTTGGTTATTTTATCGATTCTATTAGCAGTGTATCTCTCTAACAACTTTTTGAAAAGATATCGATAAAATAAGCCGCGCGGTTTCTAGAGATGGAGACAGAAAGTGGTTGTAAGCACTTGCCGGCAGAAAACCTCTTTTTCGAGTAGTCTGACTCTGAGCCCCCTCTACAAATTATTGTAGACGAGTAGGGGTCCAGCGCTTGTCGGTACGCCGCTGAGACTATTTGGAAGAAAAAATAAATAAAAAAAACCTCTCCTACCAGCTGGCAGAATATGAGTGAACAGCATTTGTGGGGGGGGGGGGACCTCTTGGTTGTAGGAAAAATATTTTCTGCCAATTTACTTTCCAACCTGCGCTCCAACTATCTCCGTGCAAAAAATAACATCGATCCGTTCCTCTGTGTTGACAAACAAACGCACTTTTCTTCAAATCAAAATTCAAATATCTCTCGAGGTTAAATGTCTATTTTGATTGAATTACCTACAATCAGAGGCGTTTCCTGTTTTTACAAATCTAATCAACCATATAATACATAGGTACATAATAAATAACTACATGCAGCGAATTAATAAGTTTCTTTCAGAATAGGACGTTAATGACATTGATGTTGAAAAAACCCTAAGTATAACATATTTTATGAGTGTTGGATAAATATAATTAATATCCTATATCCATAATTTTGCTGGTATAAACTATTCCCAATTTCTCTGTAAATAAATAGTCTACCTTTTTTTATTTTATGATTTTTTAATTGGTCAAAAATAATAAAACTATTATTATTTTGAATTTTCAATAAGCAAAAAATCTTTTTGCATTTGATAGCTCTGTTCTTGAGGAAAATACCTATAACATATATGACGGAGCAGCAACTTTAACGCGGGTGCAACCGCAAGGCACCTAGTCTTCTAATAAGTGTAGTCAATATAATATTTGATTATGATCTACAAAAAAGTCCGCGGTAGTGTATATATTTATATCTCTAATAGATAAGTAGTTATAAGCATATTTATGTAGATAGGTATTCAAATTGTTGTAAACCTATTATACATTGAAGCCGGGGATGGGGATGCTATTACTAGGTATTTAGGTATATACTAATAAAAAATCTTTTCCATTTTCCATCCTCAGGTTATTGGCATCCATTGTCGCCAGGGTCGCAGCAGATGTGGAGTCATGTTGGTGTGTTACCTGGTACACTTTCATCGGTATTTACCGGAGCAGGCTCTCAATGTTATCCGACTTATTAGGCCAGGTATGTTACTATGCTGGTTTGGACACATTGAAGAATGACACCACAAAACAGGTGTTTAGCCGAATGTTTTGTCACTCTCTTACAAATATGTCATTTAATATGAAAGACTAAGGTAGAACTATGTTTAAGTTTTGTGGTAAGGGTCAAGGGGGATTAGACAGTTGAGAAAAATCTGGGGCGTCGGTGGTCGAGTGGATAGGACGTCGGCTCGCAACTGAAAAGTCGCGGGTTCGATTCCTACATCCGACCATGTACCAATGGGTTTTTTATAATGAAAAATCTATGTACATTATACGACAAACCGTACGAAGAGGCTTTTCCATCTATATATCTCAACAGAGCTGGCCACTCGTTAGGTATAGCCTCAAAAAAAATATCATTGGCTAAATGAGGAAGACTTTGTCTTCTATTGGGTACCCTGGGGCCGGCAACGGTTTCGGGAGCTGTAAGCCGGGGCAACCCGTGAAGATTAAAAAAAAAAAAAAGAAAGGTCCGTCAGTATGGGGAACTCTAAACTCTTCGATAAAGAAAAAGTCCCTTAGTCATCATCTATCTATCAATCATCACGCCTTTTATCCCAACAGGGGCAACTTTTGTTAAAACCCATTGAAAAAATTACGGCTATTTCACTTAGATATATTGAAATTTCCATAGGGTTTGAGCTTTCTCAGTATCAAAATTCATCAAAATCGGTTCAGTGGTTTAGTCGTGACAGTCGACAGACAAACAGAGTTATTTTTGCATTTATAATATTAGTATGGAGTATAATGTTTTCTTTCTATTTTAGGTTCATGCGAATTTCCAGAACATGAGGAAATAGTGTGTAAATATTTTGAACAACTCACTCAAGATAATCCAGTGAAGTTCGGTGTGAACCATGCTGCTATGGACGATATTATAGACATAGCAAAAGAGGCAAATAAAGTTGTTGTAAATTAGGTAGATATATTTATATGTATAATTTATGTGATAAGAGTTTACGTACACTAAAATTAATATTTACATGGCTGTAATTTGTATCGCGCCCCTACCCGGCCCCGTTTTCCAGAACTAAAATTATACATAAAAAGTTTGCGAAATAAGTAAGGATACCTAAGTAATAAATTATATATTTACCTAAGTAGCTACTTACCTTACAAATAATGTTATGAAAAAATAGTATTTCACTTGTGTGATAATTTGATGTAATTAATTAATATTCAATATTTAGGTTTATTTTAAATACAGTCAAAACCAGAAATAGGTATAGGTACCGGGACGGTTCTTGAGCGGTGGTCTTTAGATGCGCAGAACACAATTTTTCGATCTGCTTGACGGTATGAGGTATTAATTTTAATTTTACCAGCAGTAAAAAGCAATCGTAAAAACAAACACCAATAAATAAATTATAATAAATATACAAGTTATATTGCACTCGAATTACGTACCTGTACTGGACTTCGCTTATCTGGAAGTCCATAGATGAAATTATGTCCCTACACAAACACCAATAATAACCAACAGTAAAATAAATAAAATATAGTTTATTTTCTCACACATATTTAAACTGTGACATATTTAGCTGGTGCCCGAAGTTGGACAAAAAGCCCGTATGTTAGGTCACCACACCAGGTGAGTAATATAAGCTAATCAGCAGATATAAGGTTCATACAGGCAGATAGATAAAATGTTATAAAAACAAAAATATTAAGTAGTGAAAATTAACTCAATAATCTGGTATACAATATGTTTTTTTATATTATACAGTAACGTTGTACGTACTTGATTTAATTTTTATTTTTCACATTTTTTTTTATTTAAGTAGTTTTTTTAGTTTAATTCAGGATCTATTGATGGATTCAAGCGGACTTTTTTATACCTACTTAGTATTGCTACTTACCTGCAGTTTTTTATATCGGAAAATACCAATCTCCATATTCTACAGAAATCAAGGTCGCTATATCTGGTTTCGACTGTAGCTAGATATATTTGTTTACCTATGAAAATGTACTTTATTAATTAGTTTAATGTTGTTATTTATAATATTGTGTTGTACCTGAACTTATTGTGAAAATATTATGAAAAATTTATTTTTTCAATTTATTGGTTTTATTTATTTTGGTAATCCTGTATCGCGTTAGAGATAAAATGTCTACCTAAGTACCCCCTTCCGCCCAACCATGCCAATTAAAGTAGTCTATATACTTAGTGGCTTAAAGATCTTCTCAATGGATCCTTGCACTTGTGCAGAGACGTAAACCGCGTAAATACAAATAATATATACTAATATTACAAAGAAGTAAAGTTTATAAGTTTAAATGTAAGGGGTAATCTCTCAAACTACTGAACCGATTCTAAAAATTATTTTACGAATAGAAAGCTACAGTACCTATCCCTGAACGACATAGGCTATTTTTTATTTTGTTAGGATACAAATAGAGACAGCGGCAACGCTAATATGAAAATGTGTCAAAAGTCTGCGAACTCTATTGTAACAAAAAATATAGCCTACATTACTCAGGGATATCGTAGTGAAATATTTTTTAGAATAGGTTCAGTAGTTTGAGAGATTACCGGTTACAGTTACATCCATAAGTAAAAATAATTCCTAACTCAATGTACAAAAATAGGACATTAATGGACCTAGAGCATATCTACTAAGTACGTAAGTTAAGGGCCCACCCATTTGTCCAATCACCGAAACTGACCACAGATTCCTCCAATTCTTATAACAAATGGTCCGCCTAGATCGTATGGCGGCCGGAATGGGAAATTTTCGATGCGATGCCGGACCAATACTTTAGGCACCTATGCGGACGCCGACTTTACGTTAAGTCCATTTTTTATGTCGTCTTTGATAAACTAATGTTGCATGTATTTTTATTATAAATTTTTAATTAACTGTTTAAAAAACATGAAATATAAATTAGGTATTAATTAACTAGGTAGCTGATTGCCCGTTACTACGTCGTAGGTACGCGTTGTATTAGAAATACAATTCACCCCCTTAGGGTAGATAGCGTGATGTTAATTAGCCTGTAACCTTGGAGTAAGGCAAACAATAAGAAGAAAAAAGAATTTTTCATATCGATCCAGTTTTTGAGTTTATGGAACACAAACAAATAGTTATTATTTTTTATATATTAGATTAGAGCAGCGGTTCTCTTACTTTTTTGACGACGGAACCCTTTTGGAAAGCGAAATATTTGACGGAGCCCTAAAATAATAAAAAACTGGTTTATGTGTTATGCTTTATTAATAATCATGTTACATAATAATCAAATATCTATATAATGGGAGGTATGAAACGATATATTTAAATAGATTTTATTTTCCTCTGCAACGTTATAGTACCTTTCGGTACAGAGGCTTTGACTGGATTAGAAGATATGTAAAACTTTAAATAACTTTTAAAACTCCATAAAACAAGTACCAGTAAATTAACGCTATTTGTTAAATCAACGCTGAAAAGTGTCAAAGACAGCAAAGTCAATAAACTGAGTGTTATAGAGTAATCTGTGTCAATTATTTGGCACTAACAAGTAACGAAGCTGGCAATGACCCAACCTACGTAATGTTGGCATCACTACCAACGTCCTATCTAAATATATCTATTGCATCCTAGACATGTGATTGGTAGCGTTTGTTTACAAAACTCATCAAAAAACTAATAAAACTGGTGATGTTAATTGCGAAATTATTAAGAAGACATATTTAATTAATGCAATGCATAAAAGAACCAATCTAAAATTAGCTAGGCTATTTTACAAATATGAAAAAGATAATGAAGAAAGCAAAGAAAATATAGTAAAAGAAAAAGAAGAAATGATTGAGACAAAGCCTGACGAATCCTACGCTCCATACAACTTTTCGTGGTTCATAGAAAATAAAATCGCCGCAATGGGATGGCCACAAACGGTAGAAAATTTGAATTATTTAGCTGATATCGGTGTGAATCATTTAGTAACTTTGTCTCCAGAAAAAATACCACCAATTTTAGAATGTAAAAAGAAACTCAAATGGACAGAAATACCAGTGAAAGAGTTTTCTCCGCCAACTTTGAAGCAGATTTTGAAGTTTATTGAAATTTGTGAAAGGGCTGAGTTAAGAGGAGAGGTGAGTGGGCATTCACAATATCTACCTATTAACTTTTACACTATTTGCCGAAAAAAAAAACAATGAGTAATCTGTGCTACAAGTCCCCATGTAACAGTGTTCACTTTTAGCCAATTGTCCCCAATGTTTCAGACTATTGGAGTGCATTGCCGTCAAGGTAGAGGCAGAACAGGCACTCTTCTTGCTTGCTACTTAGTTTTCTTCAAGGGGATGGCGCCAGAGCGTGCTGTCCTTACTGTCAGAGTACAAAGACCTGGTAACATTATTTTTAAATAACTTCACACGTGGAAACGTTTGAAATATGACATAAGAATACCCTATCTATACTTAATGAAATGTGTTCCATGATTTAGTGGAGTGCCGTTAGTCGTAAAAAGTGAAAAACCTCGAACGAGAGCAGCAGTGAATATATTTTTATGGGGTTTTTTGCGTTGTATTGCTAAAGCCCAATACTAAAATGTTTACTAATTAGAATTTGCCAATCTTTGTTTTTTTTTTTTCTTAACGGAGCTGCCTTACAGCTCTCGAAACCGTGATACGGTAGGTTACGGTTTCAGGGTACCCAGCAAAAAAACAAGTCTTTCTCGTTTAGCCGATGGTATTTGTGAGGCTATACCTAACGAGTGGCCAATTCTGTTGAGGTATAAAATCTTTGTTTATTTCATAGTTTATTGAAAAATTCAAAAAATTATTGTAAGTTAATGATTAATCCAAAGTAACTGCAATAACTTTAATCATATGGATAAAAAAGTATCATTATTTATGTTTTTGGAGTTGGCAAGTATTAATTCAAGGTCGAAAATTGCAAATTTAAATAGAAAAGAACCAAAAATAATGGCCAGAAACTTTGTAACCAGGTATAATAATTCATACAAAAAACGTTATATTATTTATCCAAACATACTTATTTGTAAATAACATCATTTAGACTAATGAAAAACATACTAATTATCTCCGATATCTCCGGTCATGTTTTCATCCCTACTAGGTGGCCATTGCTACCTTGTTAAGAGTGTAGTGTACCGCGTCCATGTCCATACAAACGGAGAAAACGTTTTACTACCCCTAAATATTAATTAATTTTAACGATTTTGTAATATGTTACTGACATAATGAAAAACTACATACGTATTTTTTCCTTTTTTCAAAATTCGTAATAGGTAAAAAGTTATAAGCCCCTCAAATCACGGTTTTTTCTGTATTTGAGAAACAAAGCAAAATTTCAAAAAAAGCAAAACGTACGTACGTAGATTATAATCTGCTAAAACGTTTGACACCAAAATTATAAGGTTTCGTTATAGTTTAGTAGGTGTAAATCGTTTTCGCCCAAAACGCAATTTTCAACGAAAAACATACCTACGAACACCCACGAGCTGCAGTGCTCTCTGTCGCACTGATGCCCGGGGGAAGAGTGCGATTGAGACAGAATATGATTTTCTAAATACCTATTTCGCTGCGTACGCTGAGCTACACGATCCTCTTAAGCGACTAGTCTATCTGGCACCCAAGGTATTTGGCGGTTTTTGCCCACTCCACGACCTGTCCTCGCAGTTTGAGTGGTGGCGGTAGTCGTCTCTTGAAGGTCATCAGTGCGGCAGTCTTACCCACGTTGAAGGACAGCAGACATTCCATCGGTTGCGTTCACGGAAGAGGCGAAAAAGGCACTGTCGTCCGCAAAGAGGGCCAACATGGAACAGAGTCCCCTCTTCGCCCAAGGGCGAGGGTCCTAAGTTTGGTGTGTCATCAGTGTATATCGCGTAGAGTGCAGGAGATAGACAGCTCCCTTGGGGTACTCCGGCTAAGATCGTTCTCAGATTCGTTCGCCAATACGTGGAGTACCTACTCTCACAAGCTGTAGAGTAGTAGGATGCCCCTCCCTGAAGCCGAATTGCTCCCTATGGACCTCGAAGCAGGTGCTGTTGACTTCGTTCGAGGTATAAATCTAACGACACTCCACTAATTGAGATTATCACAATTTTTGTTTTACACGGTTAATTCGCTCATGAAATTCAACAACTGGGAGCTTACTATTGATTTAAGATTTAAATCCTGAATTTAATTTCGTTGCGATAACAACAGCGTTACTTTTAACCCCCGACACAAAAAGAGGGGTGTTATAATTATAACATGTATATACGTGTGTCTGTCTGTGGCATCGTAGCTCCTAAACGGATGAACCGATTTTGAGTTAGTTTGAAAAGTGACTTGATCGAGAGTGTTCTTAGCTATGATTCAAGAAAATCTGTTTAGCCGTTTGAAGATCATCCGCTCTTTTCTAGTTGTTGAAGGTATGTGAACAACTTCTACTGGTCTGATCGATTCGAAATTTAGTATCCTGCGACTTCAATGATATTACAACAACTTGGTAACTTTAACCTGATACTGCAGCATCATCTGGAATCAGCAGGATACCCATCAACTGCTTACCAACTTGGGGGTTTATTTTCAATAAAATTGTCCAACAGTTACCCCCTAGCCTACCTAAATGTTGCCTCTTTTCAGGTTCCTGTGAAACATACGAACAGGAAAAATCAGTGTGTCATTACCACGACTGCCTGAGAGGTACAATCACTCAAATAGACTACAAGTTAGTGGATGATAAACAACACTTTGACGAGAATATTCGAGAAATGGACGATTACAAACCTAAGAATCCCACTTCTGATGTTGCTCCGGAACAAGTCAAAGTCGAAGAAGAGGCACCGAAAAAGTCAAAAGCTATGGTCATTAATCATAAAATTTATTTTTAATATTAAATTTTACAATTTTTTCATGTAATGAGTCTTTTATGCATGACTAAGCTTTGTATGGCAGTGCATAGTCCATTTTAAAACTATTCTTGCACTTGTACCTTCCCTACATTTGAATTTTGACAAAACTCCACTAGCGCCCTCTATTAGAATACAAGGAAGACTGACTGACTGACTGACTGATTAATATTTCACTCGTGTTAGTGGCCGCAAACTGCAAAGACTTTATAAAAAAACTCCTTGGACAATCATAATTTTTTTTTTCTTCACGGGTTGATTTCTAGCTCCCGAAACCGTGTTATCAGTCCAGGATACCCAGCAGAAACAACTCTCCCTCTCCCTATTTATTCATTGATACACATGGCCGGGATCCAACTTCACAATATCTTATGTTATTATTATGCTACCTTTGTACCTACGTCCAATAATGCATCAATAGGGAGAAAAAAATGTCTACTTCTTGCTTATACTACCCTAGTATTACAAGATACAAAATTACAGACACACAGCCTTTTTACCTTGCAGCGTGGTAACACAGTAAATATATAAAATATTTAAAGGGGTAGGACAGGTAGTGCACTATACATACAGGTATCGCTATGTGCTATACCTACATTACATGCTACCCCAGTACTTGTTCTAAAATATTTGAAGGGGTTTAAGGGTAGGTGGAGGTAGTGCACTTTGCAGGTATATATACCTACATTACATGCTACCCCAGTACTTGTTTCAAAATATTTGAAGGGGTAGGTGGAAGTAGTACCTACATTACATGCTACCCCAGTACTTGTTCCAAAATATTTGAAGGGGTAGGTGGAAGTAGTGCAAGGTATCCCTATGTGCTATACCTACATTACATGCTACCCCAGTACTTGTTCTAAAATATTTGAAGGGGTTTAGGGGTAGGTGGAGGTAGTTCACTATGCAGGTATCCCTATGTGCTATACCTACTTTACATGCTACCCCAGTACTTGTTCTAAAATATTTGAAGGGGTGTGGAGGTAGTGCACTATGCAAGTATCTTTTTAAATATTTACTATATACGTAATAAAATATCTAGATGATTTTTTATTTGTATTTAAAAAAAATCATGTTTATAATTTTATTTTTCAAATTCCCGCGAAAACGTTGATGTCGTCACGATCTACTGGGTGCTAAATGCTGAAAAAATTGAATGATTCCCGCCATTTCGTTTTATAAGTTTATTTTTTATTTTGATGTTGCGTTCGGAAACTGCACTGCTTAACATTTTTATGAAAACCAAACATGATATTTTTAAATAAGCGATATCAATGTTTACTAGTATTTATTTTAAATATTACATCTTTAAAAAGGCAATAGTACAATTTATAAACTTAAATTACAATAAATATATAATTTTATTTTTAAATTATATTCTTCTTCTTTTTTATTATGGCTCCACCAATGTTCATCGGTGATTTGCCAATGTCAAGTATTATAGCCTTTATAGTGTATGATTTATCGGCTATATATAGCCGATAAATCGGTATTTAAGTTGATCCCGCCGACCGTGATATGTCTTATTAATCACTGATTAATCACAACCATCACAGCGCGAACAGGATTAAACTGGATTCCACATCACGCCACGACGAAAACGCGTGCACTGTCGCCATGATTATTTTTATTATATTTTTTATTTTGATGTTGCGTTCGGAAACTGCACTGACATTTTTATGAAAACCAAACATGATATTTTTAAATAAGCGATATCAATGCTTTTATCAATGTTTACTAGTATTTATTTTAAATATTACATCTTTAAAAAGGCAATAGTACAATTTATAAACTTAAATTACAATAAATATAGAATTTATAAATTGCTAGGCCAAAATGAGTTTCTGAACGAACCATCGCCGAGTACTCAAAAAGTGGTGTTCCCTTTGCCTTCCATGAAAATGGAGAATGAGGAAAAAAAAAAAGTGGTGTTCGAAATTAGTCTCACGCTTGCTGGATGGCGCTCTACAAAAATCGCTTTTTGCTGCGAGTTTTTACGCACCAACCCGCCCTTTTCGTGCTGGAGAGGTGAAAAGGTGAGTTTATTTATACAGATTTGCCATATTTTTAACAGATGCAAGATGACTGAGAGCCAAGGACCCTTAACACTAAACACTGATTAAACACGGTTTTGTGGAAAGGGAATTTGTATTTAAAATACCATATTAGAAAGTTAGGTAAGCGTATTTTTAAAACGAAATAAAAAACTCATTTGAAGTAAATTTATTATTTATTTACATTAGTTATCTTATTTGTTGACAATTCGCGCAACATATCTAATTCTAAATATATATTAAAAATCGGCTACATATTATTTAGTATGACACGCTACAGTCCAATAACTGAACAAACACATACAAAACAACTTTTTTTAAAACGATAATAAATTTGCAGTTTCAACAAAAAATAGAATTTAAAATATTTTTCATTAACACAGTTCTCACTAATAAAAGTAAAACGTAGAAAATTACTAATAATTTTGGCCCTATTTTACACACTATTTTTATTTTGGGAAAATAATATGAAATACATATGGATATAAAATGAAAAAAAGTAGGTAGTGACAGTGAAGAAAAAAAATTTATTTAGAACATGAAAAAGAAAAATATTATTCAATATAATTATGAATAAGTCACACAATTAGCTTATAATTTAATAGACTGTAGCATACTTAATACAAAAAGAGCAAAAGTTAGGTTTCGAATAGAAGTGTGATATATTATATTTTTTTTTGCAGGTGCTGCCATCTATTGTTGAATGAATGTAAACTGATATAATTATGGATATCAATATTGACCGCAACTTCAGTACAAAATACACGTAAAATTACAGATTTTTAGAGCTTCCTAGAATTTAGATAAAACTTAAGTTGATGATCTCGCAAAGAGACGTCTTTACGATCTTGCTCCCTTTATTTTAAAATTGGCTCATAAATAATATGCATCTATATAATATAATCTATATTATTATAATAAAATCGAAAAACCAGAACGAGATAAAAAATGAGAGAGCTTCTACAAAACTTTCTTGACACGCGCAAACGGCGTACTCTTAGGAATTTGTAAAAATATGATATTGGATTGGATGTGTAATTTTTGTATAGAAAGCAAAATTAAATCGCAAGTTCGAATTTCGAGCCAAAAAAGAGCGAATCGAAATTAAGATTTACACAATACATATATGAACTTATCCCAGGTCGCTAGTACATCCATAATGTACAAAACAATTCGGTATGTAAAGTAAAAGCTAAGGTACGATTTTTATATTTTTATTTTAAAGATTAAGCTATTTTAAGAAACTAATTTGAATATTTTTGATTTCTATACAGTAGTTTTTTTATAATAAATTATCAAAGTTTTGGCACTGATGACGTCATTTTGTCGGCTGAATACTTCAATACCTTTGATATGTTGGTACAGAAAAAAGAACATGTGTGTTCTTTGACTTTGACATTTAACAAACAATAGTGTTGCCGTCTCTAAATCCTACAAAATCTACCACTTCTACATAAAGCATATTAAAACAACAACAAAGAAACACATTTTTACGGCTTTTATACCGTAGTCTGCATAGTTGTTGTGATACAAAATATATACAAAGGTCAAAGAATATCCTACCATAAAAAATGCTTAAACTATCTTCCTAAATAATAAACTAGATTATTTATAAAAACTACTGAAATAGTAGTATATCTAGTAACAGGGTAACATTGGTAGACAAGTTGACAAGTAAATATTTTGCTTTTATTTAGCCGATATAATGACGTCATTCATAGGTGAAATGTAGGTTAAGTAAATTATTTGTTTTTGAAAAAATAAAGACAATCTCACGATTTTAAGAGTTATAAATTGAAAAATACGGATTATTAAACCAATATCTCGAAACGGTTTTGGATTCAGCATACCTTAACTTTACTTTACCTACCGAATTTCTATATAAATCGGTTTACTCTCATTCGTCAATAGATGGCAGCACCTGTTCCAAAAATTATGTCAACCCTAAAATACTAATAACAACATATAGTTTCTTAGTACATATAGTTAAATTTACAATTGTATATTATATTGTAGACAAAAATACATACATTTCACAGCACAATGCCCCTACTATTGAGATTTTTTTAATTCATATTTTATTGTAATTTAATAATTTTGTGATTTGGTTTATTTTTATGGTTGCTGCTCCGCTTCTTCGAGTCGTAGCGTGATGCTATAATACCCTATAGGATATATATAGGATAGGAATATACCCTATATATAGGATAGGAATATACCCTATATATAGGATAGGAATATACCCTATATATAGGAAGGTAGTCGATAGCCGCCCTAGCCTAATTGGTATGACGGTGGACTTGTAACCGGAGGTCCCGGGTTGTCGATTCCTACTCGCTGCCAATATGCTAAGCACCAATTTTCTTTAAGAATATGTGCTTAAATCGACTCCTCGTGCTTCGGAGGGCACGTAAAGCCGGCGTCCGGTCACCAACCCGCCTGCCAAGCGTGGTGACTATGGCAATAATCCTCTCAATGAGCACCACTAACATGGTGCGCTAGAGGGAGACCATGATCCAGCGGATATATAATAAAACATGCTATTTACCGCAAAAATAATGTTTTAAATCTGACTGAGACAACTCTTCAGTTTTATTATATTAGTATAGGTTTACAAAATCAACTAAGCACGACAGTAGTGGGCATTATGCTATCAAATCTTGTACAAGTTATTATAGGTTTTTAGTAAAAAATATTACTAAACAGATCCTAAACCACATTTACTACTTGTATGTGGCAGAAAAAGTGACAAAATCAGACTATGGTTAGGCCCACTCACTATGACTATCCTAAACTACTATTGGATAAAATGGTTAAATATTTTTAGAGATATAAAATGGAAATATCTGACTTATAACTATAACTAATGGACCGTTTACACAATGCCAATTATAGATTGGTTTTATTTTAACCATATCACAATCGAAAAATGGCAAAAAAATATTAAGCTCTGTCAAAATGTCTTATTTAGAATTTGAGCAATTGTTTTCGACCTTTTTAACGAAATAGTTTATTTCAACGATATGTAGTCAAAACATCATGAACATTGCCCAGTTTTAACAAAAAGCCTCGTGTAAAAGATCCATTAGGTTAAACATGTTTAAAAAAAAACATTAAAAAAATAAATAAAAAAAAAATTAATTCTACTTTTCCTCCGACTTGATTCACAGCTCTTAAACATGATAGGACCACGTTTAATACTCGTAAACCTTTGAATCAATCTAGTCGTGAAAATCGCAGCAAAATCCGTTTCGACGTTATTCGGGCACAGACTGACAGACGCGTCGTGGGTTATATGTCATATGTTCCACAAATTAGTGAGTTCAGGGTTTGTTTGTTTGCCCGTCATTCGCACCAAAACGAAGCAACGAATCAACGTGTAAAATTGGACATCAGTAAATCCTTTTTTTTTATAACCGCACATAAACTCACCCAGAGCCCGTACGTCCTTTCACCTAGGGGTAGCGCAATCGATAATAATTATTTAGTGTGCAATCCAGTATTTTTGGTGCAAAAAAGGGGATTTACAGTTATAGGATTTTAAATACTACCCGATTTTTTTAATCCGAGACAGCTTGGGACTCCAAGGAAATTAAATGTCACATTTAAAAAAAATCCAGGAGCAAAGACGGGACGGAAACGGCAGTAATAAAGTTGACATTATTTGTAATAACAAAAGTAAAGGAACTACCGCCTAAACGCCATCCATCATGATACCGCAACCGCAACTCAAAATCAAGAAATTCAAAAAAATGAGAACAGATTTAAGGTGCCCCATGCACGGGCCGTATAAGACAGCCCATATACCCGTCGCCGGCCCACGCCCTAGGTGTGAGCGAGAGGGACATAAGCGCCTCTCCCCGTCGCACCCGCACGTTCACCCTGGACCCCACAGAATGGACCACAAGGTCTATAACCTGGCCCATGTTCCGGAAGTTGGAAGAGTTCAGGGTGCCAAAGTTGAGGATCTCGTCGTCGCGGCAGAGGCCCTGGAATGTGAGGAAATAAAGATTACTTTAGACATAGGCTAATTGGTAGAGCGTAAATGCTAAGCACTAGGGATGGGCCGAATATTCGTTTCATGTTCGGTATTCTGCAGTTTTACCGAATATTCGTATTCGGCCGAATATTCGATCAAGATACAGTAAATTAGAAATTTATATAATAGAAAATGAAATAATATTATTTGTGTTCACAATTTTAATATAATTGTTTATTGGAATTGTATGGAATTGGAATGCATACTACAACATTTTGTCATACATAATATAATTCAAAATATTTCTGCCTTCATTTTACTAACATTATTGCATTATTCATTTCTTTAAATTGCCTTATAATAAACTTCAAACGTTTATTTAACCAATAACCAATTAACCAAAAAAAGAGATCAATCAATCGAAATATAATTCAATAAATCAAACAAAACGCCTGCTTTGGTAAACCGAGCATTCGGCCGAATATTCTGTTCGGTAAATGTTTAACCGAATATTCGGCCGAATGTTCATATTCGGTGAAATCCATATTCGGCCCATCACTACTAAGCACCACAATGTTAACGACATAATTTAAAAAAATATAGTTTTTCAAATTTCTGAAAAACTACTGAACCAATTTTCTCCATACATTTTTTTTTAAGTTAGTTAAAAAGATCTTCCCTTCACTCTCTTGTAGGCACTCGGTCGTTAGCTCGTCACGTTCGTGTCACTTTTAGTGAGTTAGGTCCCCAATCAAAAGCAGCATTACAGTTACTTACAGCGTCATCAGCCGGCGAGTTGGCGCTCACGTAAGTCACGAGGGCGAAAGCGTACGAAGACACTCTAAGATTCCTCGTGGCCTGCTCCATCACGCTCACACGATCCTGGCCCACGCAATGGTGGTAGCTGGGAAAATATAAATCAATTAGTTAGGAAAACGCAGACAGGATCAATTTTACTCTTTAGCCCATTGGTACATTGCCGGGATCTGGGGTTGAAACCTAGTTATTACCAGCTACCAGTTACTTTAATTTTTATTACTAATCATAGAATAAGATAAATATTGTTAACAAATTATGGATCAGTGTCCAAATTAAAATATTTTATTTATTTACTAGCTGATTGCCCTTGTATTAGGAGTACAATTCACCCCTTTGGGTAGGTAGCGTGATGTTAAATAGCCTATAACCTTCTTCAAGAATTGGGCTACTAAATGCAAAAAATATTTTTTCAAACAGGTCCAGTAGTGTTTGAGTCTATAGAATATGAACAAACAAATGTTGATTTTTATATATTAGATTCATTATTTACTAGCGACCCCGCCCGCGCCCCCTTCGCACAGGTACAATATTTTTCAGAGATCGATTTATGCTACGCTGAGTTTTTTGTGGATAATTTTAATTAGTAGCACTATAAAAAATATTGTGATAGAAGTGAAACTCCTTAAGGCTGCAGTCTTGCTGTACAAAACTAAGATTTCGACATTTTGTACTAGCAGCGGCAGATGCCGCGCGCTGCCCCGCTACATATAGACTGTCGCGATAAATGCTCTACTAATAATAATTCTTTATGGAAGAAATTATTATAACATGATGTTTTAGAAATATATAACAAAATATTTATTTACATTATATTAGTTTAGGAGTAATAAAATAATTATTTCGTAAAATTTTCGTTTTAGTTTTCTTGTAAACTATATAGTGGAGTATGTGAAACATTTTGATCAAAATTTTTTATGATTTAACGCGACCCCATGGAAAATGCTTGTTCTGGTGAATAAAACAAAAGTCTAAATTTGTAGTATAAAAACGATGATTACCACGTAAAAGTATATGCGAATACCTATATGTTGACGCCAAGCAGATGTCAATCGGATGAAAATTACATGAGATATCTCAATTTGAAAATTAGCTAAAAAATTTACACTTTAATTTCTCGGAAACAATTTAATATTTTAACTTGAAATTTATATGGCAGTTTTGAGGGCATAAAACTTACCTTCGATCCAAATTTCAGCCAAATCGGTTGAAAACTCCCCGAGTTAGCTGACACGCAAGTTCCCATGCATTTATATGTATATATTATATATTACAAGGAGGGGGAGGTCGGATTAACTTGAAATTTGAACTGGGGGTTCCTTAAACATTGACGATAAAAGGGTTCCAGTTTGGTTTCTTAATTCCCAATACAACTGGAGATAGCAATTTTTTAAGAACTTCCCCTAAAACTGTCCAAACTACCCCAAAATAGCGAAAAAAAGGGTTTGCGGTCAATTTCAGAAGTATAAATTTTAGACTTTTGTTTTATTCACCAGAACAAACATTTTCCATGGGGTCGCGTTAAATCATAAAAAAATTGCCGATATCACTTATTTTTTGGTTTCACATACTGCACTAATAAGAAAACATTTTTCCAGAAAAAAATCATCAAAATCCATTTAGCCGTTTCGGAGCTATGCTAGAAAAATAATCATAAAAATCCATTTAGCCGTTTCGGAACTATGCTAGAAAAATATTCATGAAAATCCATTTAGCCGTTTCGAAGCTATGATAGAAAAATATTCATCAAAATCCATTTAGCCGTTTCGGCGCTATGATAGAAAAATATTCATCAAAATCCATTTAGCCGTTTCGTAGCTATGATAGAAAAATATTCATCAAAATCCATTTAGCCATTTTGGAGTTATGATAGAAAAATATTCATCAAAATCCATTTAGCCGTTTCGGAGCGATGATAGAAAAGCATTCATCAAAAGACATTTAGCCGTTTCGGAGCTATGATAGAAAAATATTCATCAAAATACATTTAGCCGTTTCGGAGCTATGCTAGAAAATTATTCATGAAAATCCATTTAGCCGTTTCGGAGCGATGATAGAAAAATATTCATCAAAATCCATTTAGCCGTTTCGGAGCTATGATAGAAAAATATTCATTAAAATATATTTAGCCGTTTCGGAGCTATGCTAGAAAAAAAATCATCAAAATCCATTTAGCCGTTTCGGAACTATGATAGAAAAATATTCATCAAAATCCATTTAGCCGTTTCGGAGCTATGATAGAAAAATATTCATCAAAATCCATTTAACCGTTTCGGAGCTATGATAGAAAAGCATTCATCAAAATACATTTAGCCGTTTCGGAGCTATGATAAAAAAATATTCATCAAAATACATTTAGCCGTTTCGGAGCTATACCAGAAAAATATTTATTAAAATATATTTAGCCGTTTCGGAGCTATGATAGAAAAATATTCATCAAAATACATTTAGCCGTTTCGGAGCTATACCAGAAAAATATTTATTAAAATATATTTAGCCGTATCGGAGCTATGCTAGAAAAAAAAATCATCAAAATCCATTTAGCCGTTTCGGGACTATGCTGAAATATTTACAAATTAACTTACTTTTACAAAACAAATTAAAATTATACATTTAAGTAGAGCACTTCTCAAGCCCGACGTACTGTATTAGGTATCTATTAGAGTGAAAGAGATATATCTGTTAGAGCGAGAACACTGCACTAAATTGACGAGGATCAGACGTCCGAACGCTACGACCACTCAATGGTCACTAAGGAATCGGTAGAGAGTAGTATATTCCTTGCTAAGGAATATTCATGGCGATATTTGTTTATAAAAGCAATGTTTTACTTGTCTCTTGATTTGTTACACATTTATTAATTTTAGAATTAATAATCGAATATTTGTTCTTTATGAAATTCGAATTATTACATATATTATGTTGACTTATTACTATGATATTGACAGTTAATTTTGAGACAAATACTGAGAAATTTGGCGATGTTGTGTCATCAGAATTAAGATAATTATAGACTTTTCGAAAAAACAAATCAACACATTTTGAAAACGAGAATGTTAAGCTACTTATGCGTTGCGCCGATTTTTTAATTTATTATTTAAATATTGCGTAGTAAGTGCACTAACACTACTCCAAATGCAGTTGGACGCAGGAGAGTTGCATTTAAAGCTTCATTTACATAACAAAGACCATAAAAGTAAGATTTAAAAAAATATGTTGCTGTTACTAATATAACATATATTTACATCCGATAAAAATATTTGAAGATATTTCTTAAATTTATTGGAAAAATAAATAATTAATAGCGCCAAAATCCCGACAAGAGTCAATTTGACCGGACTTCAGCCTTAAAAACTAAACATTGATGAAATTTCCTAGCCCGTGAACACACTGGAAATGGCCTTGTCTGAGCCATTGTCTGAGTCTGGACCATTAGGTCCACAAGAGGCTTTAGTTAGATTATATAATGTATAGTTAGCTCTCTTTCTCATTCTCTCTACATTATATCTTTCTTCTCTCTCATGTAACGAAATGTGCCTAAACGTGACGCGTCCTTGAAATTTCACTCTCAATTCTCATCCAAAAATTATCGAATCGCCGCCTATGAAGTTTCACTTGAAAAACTCGGGAAAACGTCACGCTGCGGCCATTGGCGGACGTCTCAGGGCAGCGCGACAAGGAATCCATATTGGTTTCTTATGCTAATTATTATTTATTTACATAAAATAAAAAGTTACCTAAAACACAAACACACAGGTCAAATCAGCATTCTATAGTATACAGCACACCTTGTTTTTCCTCCTCTTAGAACTAGTGGTAAGGACTCATCAGAAAATTATAGAAGTGACAAATCTAGGTCTATTAAGTGGAACAACATATTTGTCACTTGTTCTGCTGCTTAATATTGGTAACTGGCTAAAAGTGGACACTATGTGTGTCTCTGGGCAATGTTAATTATAAAATTGAACTTCTGTGTATTTGCCGACTTGAACAGTGGTTGAACAGTCTGCTTAACAATAGGGGTGATGACATTTTTTTGGGAATACTTTTAAATTATAGCTGTAAGGTTTGTTATATCTAACAAAATAATTAATAAAATTTATATTTACATTTTTATTTAAAAAATCATGTTTTTAATTTTATTTTTCAAAATTCCCGCGAAAAAGTTCTGGGCGCGATGATGACGTCACACTTTGGTAAGAAACAAAATGATGGTCACAGATTAGATAAAATAACAAGAAACAACTTATTCAGTGACTGATTGACAAACGATTATAATACAGACACAGTTAGTAGATTTAACATTTACTTAGAAGTGACATCAGGTGACCACAACCTATGAATTTAAGCTTTTTCATTTAGATATTAAAAAAGAAATATTTTTATTAAACAAAAAAATAAAGGCTAAGCACATTAATTTACTGATTAATTGACAATTTGAGATTGTTTACGACTGTTTGATTTGATACAATATGCTACACTTAATAAAAAATTAGACTAGCATTTTAGTACCACTTATGTCCCACCCTTTTTCCAGACTAATAGTCGACTATAAAAGTGGCCCAATAGTTGGCTTTAGTCTAGATTCCTACTTTTGAGTCATTCTAGCCAAAGAGACTAAGCACCAATTTTCTTTTTGTAAGTTCACATAATAACGACATTTGTCATATTGTCATTTATCATACGCCAGCTTTATATGCCCTCTGAAGCAAGATAAATCGATTGAAGCACATTTAGGTGCTTATCATTTTTAATCTTCATAATCCTATTTCATATTGTAAAATAACAATTTCTTTTATAATTATTAAAGAAAGTTGGTGCCAACTCTTTTTGCCTAGAAATCCTAGAATGAGGGTTAAACACTGAAGTAAAATTTTTCGATTATAAGAAAAAATACACACCCATTTGTCAAGGGAGGACCACTGCCATTGACATTGGCCGGTCCGGGTTCCGCAGGGTCCGCAATATCCATGGCTTGGTTGGGGTTCGAACGGGAGGTGCCTTCGCCGTGAGGTCCCACGTATTCTTGGTGCACTGAATGTAGCCCGTTTTCAATCAGATTCATAACCTCCTTGTGGTCATTTTGTAGACCTGGAAAATTGACATTGTGAATAAGGGCCATGCCATAATTAATATTAGAAAAATAAAAGATGTCCTGTAATATGCGCGTTTTATGCTATCTTCAACAACATGGTTCATGCTGGTTCGTCAAATGTAGGTTTTGTGTATGTGCCCTATCACATAACACATCTTCACTGCCTTAATACCAGTGTGGCCAGAGCCACCGGTAACAGTGTTCACTTTATGTCAGTTGTCCATATTAAACAGAAAACAGGTGACAATTATGTCACTCTTTTAACTAGCAATTTGCCATCAACCTTTGCAAAAATCTGGGCGGGGCAGGCAGGTATCTACTGATAACAAAAGGAAAGCATTTAGGTATTCACGTATTCCTCATGATTTAGAGTAAGTATTCTAATTTCATTTTATAACAAATTTTGTATAATAGGTCCATAGTCTTTACATGTCCTTTGTCTCCAAAATCTCTGATAAGATTGATTTAAATAGTTTTTTCTACATTCAATTTGAAATAAATGTGAATAATACAATCATATCTGGTGTTAAAATGTAATATAGTTATCTTTTTAAAGCTTTAATTGTGTTGGCGTTGGTGAAAATTTGTGAAAGGGAGTGGCAAGGTAACAAACCATTTTTTAACTGTTGCTCCAAGCCGGTTTATGAGCAGATGTGATTATATAGGGGGAAAACTTCGTTTAAATACTGATTTACTATTTAATTATTAGTTTTATTGAATATTTGAAGTACTTACATAGGATTCGATTTCTTGCGTGTCTTACTCGGTATACGTCTATATCGTTGCGAGGATACCCCTCGTTGTCAACCAGGGGGGAGTGCATGCCGACATTTCCGTTTGCTTCTAAAACCATATTTAGCTCGCGGATTTCTCGTTCAATGCATTCCTTCCGCTCCATTAAACGAAGGACACGATCTCTCTCCGGGCCATCCATGCTGCGCCCTACCATTTTTGTTTAATAATAAGTTGGAAAAATGCAATTTGAAAGAACGGCGAAAAATGCAAAAGAAAACAAAATATTGGAAATGTCAAATGTCATTCTCTGACTTTTCCATTCATTTCTTGGTGAAGGCAAAGAACTTAATCCTGTGAGACTAGGCTTTGGAGTGCAGTGAGGTACTCCTCTTTGCGCTGAGAAAGTGGCACGTACCACTAGCGACCCGCCCCGACTTCGCACGCGTACAATATTTAATTAATTACTACTATATATATATAATGTATATAAATGTAAAACGCTATAATAAAAATTTATTACTTATTTGGAGATCATTTTATTCTTCACAATTATTTCAGTATGTCAAAAAATTTTTATTCGAAAATTGAAGAGTACATTTGGATCAAAAACTGTACTTTTTGAACAGTAGGTATAATTTCCATGAAGCACTTGAAGAAATTACCTGTTAGCCACATCATAGGGAATATTGTTATCTAAAAAGTTAATTAAGAAACTTTTAAATTAATAAAGAATATTTGAATTATAACAAGATAATTGAAACGGCTTTTCTCAATTTCGCTTTCATCATCAAGTTTCAAACTCCTAATATCTGAAATCAGTTGCCGATCTCACAATAAAAATAGACTATAAATATCCTCAGGAAAACAGTTATCAATAAAAATATTAATATTTTGGTTCTTTTCTTCAGAAATTAAAATCACAATCATATTAAAAAAAGTAAAAATTATAGCCCATAAAATTGTTATTTTCTCTATAAATCTCACTTAATTTTAAATGATAATTATTATTTATTGTAATAGAACAACATCTTCTTTAGAAATTATAGTATTACTGTATTTTTAAAAAGTGCTATTAAAATCAGCGCGCGATGTGTTTTATTTTGAAATTGAACCTTTAATCAAATCAAATTAATTTATTTGCACACCATTTTATGGTTACCCTAGTAGGGCATACAAAATATACTGGGGACCAAAATTGGTTAGTCCAGTCCGACTATATCTATAATGACAGAAAATACATTATTTACGCACACAAACACATGCAGTCCATGCAGGTGGACATAAAAAAAACTCACAAACTGTAGTCGTTGTACCCCCTGAAATCAGTTTTCGGTTCGGCAAGTGTGGTAGGGACGCGGACGCTTACCGACGCTTGTGTACCAGGACAGCATATAGTACAAGATGTTAATTTTTGGTTCGGTAAGTGTGGTAAGGACGCGGACGCTTGCCGACGCTTGTGTACCAGGACAGCACAAAGCATAATATATTAGCTGTTATTTCCTGAAACTAATTTAAAGGGCTTCGCCCGTGTGGCCCATCCCTTATTATAACCCCTTAAAATACTATGTCATTCCCTAGGGTTCAAGATTTCTCCGTAAATCGGTTCAGTGGTTTGTTTAGCCGTGAAAGCGTAACAGACAGAGTTACTTTCGCATTTATATTATAACTAGCGGACTCGGCAGACGTTGTCCTGCCCAAACGTTGGCTTGCCTGCACTACCCCTACCCCTACCCTACCCCTACCCCTACCCTACCCCTACACCTACCCCTACTCCTACTCCTACTCCTACCCCTACCCCTACCCTACCCTACCCCTACCCCTACCCCTACCACTACACCTATACCTACTCCTACCTCTACTCCTACCCCTACTCCTAGGCAAAATTAAGTTTCGCGAAGCCGACCAAACTGAAAATCAGTACTACTTACATTCAATTTGGTCGCGTTCGCGATTAACGCGACATTAGATTCTCCAACACGCACGCGAATTTTAAATTTGTGCGGTGACATTAGGAACACATAGATCTACATTGCATAGACAACAATGAGTGCTTTTAATTTAAAATTAACTTTATTGAATAGCAATAAGGTTCAAATTGACTCTGTTATTATGGGAAAAAGAAAAGGGCTGTTTTTAGGGGTTTTTCGGCAATTATTCGAATTGTCTCACCTTTAAAACCTTCCCTGGATATCTAGGAATATTTTAAGACTAAAATCAGCCAAATCGGTTCAGCCGTTTTCATGTTATGTCGTGACAACGGAAAACGGGTTTCATTTTTATATATATAGATATTAGTATGGCAGTATGGAGAGCTGTTGCCCCGCCTGCCCGGGGGACCATACTAACTTTCATCCCCTATTATACCCCCTTATGATTTAAAAAAAGTAGCCTATGTTCTTCCCTAGGGATCAAATTTCACCAAGCCGATGGTATTTGTGAGGCTATACCTTTCTGTTGAGGTATATTTAGATTGTAGTCTGAATACGTTGTCCGTACTGTCAAACACGTGATAGGGGACGCTTGTGTACCAGGATAGCACAAATCACAAGATGATAGTTTTCAGTACCTAAACGCTCTGAATCACAGTCGAATATCATGTGTATGTGGAAATTACTGTCTAAAATCTGTCTTCTACCTAAACTTATGGTTTGTTTTGAAAATATTTTTTGGATTTTCAGAAAACAGGTGGCCGAAAGTTAATGGTGAGTAGTACCTATATTTTTAGAACCGGTTCATGAAGCCCTACACACGATAGGATTGAAATAAAAAATTGAAGCAAACACACTTCAAGACAAACTTTACCTTTATTTTCAGGATTAACTTTGCTAACTTTATGCACATGTTTTATTAACATTTAATAAGTCAATACATAAACTATTTTATGTACCTACCTATATAATTCACTACGATTTTCAAGCAACTATCCACCTGACTTGCTTCTCTGCAGCTGCTCCTAAATGTGATAGATCCATGTTTACGGGTAGCTAACAGCGGCGGGGTTCTTTATTTATAATATGTAGGTAGGTCGTTAGATGCGCAGAACATCATTTTTGGGTCTGCTTGACGGTATTTTACCAGCAGTAAAAAGCAATCGTAAAAACATACACCAATAAATCAATTATAATAAACTAGCGGGCCCGGCGGACGTCCTGCCCAAACATTGGCTTGCCTGCTATTTACTTTCCTTCGTCGTCCGTGGAAAACAACTACCACTACTCCAACCCCTACCGTTACCCTACCACTACAACTACCCCTACTCCTACCACTACACCTATCTCTACTCCTACCACTACCACTACCCCTACCACTACTATCCTATGTCCGTCTCGGCTCTATAAAGCTACCTCCCCACCAATTTTCAGCCAAATCGGTAGAGCCGTTCTTGAGTTATAAATAGTGTAACCTGTGTAACTAACACGACTTTCTTTTATATATATAGATATACAAGTTATATTGCACTCGAATTACATAAATGCGCAAACATTCCCCCACTTTTTCGTCGAGCGCTCAAGAACCGTCCCGGTACCTATAGTTAGGTTATACATATAATAATAAAAATATTACTAATTTATATATATAGTTAATTTTAATAAAAGGTTACAATTTTTTATTGTCTAGTCTAGACGATATGCTGGGTGCCGAGTATGCTTGCCGCGTGTTTCCTCGTTGTATAGCCACGCTGATCCTCTGTACAAAGTAGGTACTCTTTGCTCAAAGGGTCTCCAGTGGCCATATTATCCTTATATTATAACGAGTGCGAATTTTGTGTTTGGAGGGTAATCTCAGAAACGATTGATTTGATTCTGCAATTTCCTTCACTAATAGAAAGCTACATTATCCAGTATAGGGAAATGATATTATATACTATATAAACTGCTATAGGGTATATTTTATTTTGTTAAAATATATCCACGGGCGAAGCCGAGGGCGGAAAGCTTCTTCGCTTGATTTGCGCTAAAAATAAGACTTGTAAAGTTACAAAGTAAAATAAACCTCAAAATTATACTCTGGTTAAAACATATGAAGTGGCCTCGGCCTTACTATTATTATGAAGAAGGAGATAATATGACGAACGATTGAAACATGAATTGGATAATTATAAAGAAGACTTGGTTTCGGCATTTATATGCTTATTCAAAGAAGACTTGGTTTTATTTTTATTTTGAACTTAAAGATAACGTTATGATAAGGCGGTATGGCTTAGCAACTTAGACTGTCCCGTTAGGGACGAATAAACAAAAAAAAAGTATATGGTTATGTCCAAGGAATATACTACGTTATGTCACTGGAGCTTCATCTACGTAGAATACATATTCCACAAATCTTGCCCTACGGTTATTTCTTGTCTATCTATTACATCGATGATCTAAAAATATTCTTATGAGGAATTACCAATTACCTACCTACTTCGGAAACAAGAAAAAAACAACAATTTTAGTGTTCAATATTTATTTACATTACAAATTATATTGGCACTTAATCTTTGCTACAATTCCAATGAACAATCTGTCTCAGCTCATATTACTTTAAAAAAAACTGTCAAAAACACTTGGATATTTTGCTCACATGCATCTAAATCACTGGGCTGGAAGCAGCCCAGCCCAGACAAGTTATCTGGATTCAGTTCTTTAGAGGAAGGATCCACCCATCTCTAATTTGAACCATTAAATCGTGTATCTACCTACAGCCCTCTACGCACAGGCCTTAAGAGCCAGCCCATACCCAGATCTGAGGTACCAGCAAGAGAAAGAGATTTAATCGTAATGCCCCGTCGCACTCTAATTGACTCGCGTTCATCTAGTAGCATGTTGAGTTCCTGTTGCTTCACTTGTGCCATGTTGCGGAAGTTGGCCGCGTTCAGTGTGCCAAAATTGAGGACTTCGTCATATCTGACAATGCCCTGTAATACAAATATGTTACATTAGATAATGGGTTAATTATTGCTTGAAGCTTGGAGTTAAGGCTCTCCCAAACATCACGACATATCTATTATAAAACAAAGTTCCCCTCCGCGTCTGACATTTTCACACAAAAACTACTAAACGGATTTTGTTGCGGTTTTCACTATTATATAGGTTGATTCACCGGGAAGGTTTACGTGTATTAAACATGGACCTATCATATTTAGGTGCTGAGCAATAACAGTGTAAGTGAATCAAGTCGGGGAAAAACTTAGCAAGTTGTCATGGCGTTTGCTGTCTAATTCGCATATGAAAAAATTGTGTATAATAAAATGATCTATAAAAAAAAGGGGGGGGGGGGAGGGGTCCAGTAAAATCTCATCAAATCTAACTTAAACTGAGGGGGTATAATGTATATTTGAAAATCTCACGTCAACTTTTAAAGGAATATAATTGCTATATTTTATTTCTTCTCTTGAAATGTCCCATTTTGCCCGCTCAAACATCTCATGGTTAAAAACATTTATTTAAAGAGCAATAAAAAAAGTAAAAAAACGAAACATTTAGAGTTTTCAAAAGAAACAAAAGGTATAGACAATACCGATTTTATAAAAATAAATGTAGTTTTTTAACAACTGTAGCGGAAATATCACGTATGGGGGAGAGGGTGTCCCACTAAAATCTCACACAATCTCGCCAATTACGTAATTAATGGATGCACCCTAATAGATATGTAGTAATAAGCGTATTTGTGTGGGTATTACAATTTTTATAAACCGATATTGTACCCGTGCGGGGTCATATTATAGGATAAAGAATAAAGAATCGAGGTAGCCTGCTATCGGATCACCTCCGCCTTTCTGTGAAGATAATTACAAAAAAAAATTCTAGGGAATCTATTTTTTCTTCTTAATGGGTTGCCTTACAGCTCCATAAACTCAGGGTCCCAGGGTACCCAGCGAAAGACCAAGTCTGAGGCTGTACCTCACAAGTGGCCAGTTTTGTTGAGGTATATTTAGATGGTTTGTGTGTGGTTTGTTTTAATTATAAAAAATCCATGGCCGAGATCTGGGATTGAACCCATGGCCTGCTTAGTTAACACCAGACGTTCTAACCACTCGGCCACCGACGCAGAGAAATATTTTCTCTAGATACAAAGTGGCCAAAGATGTCACTTTACAGCCCTGATTTCTGTGCAAAAACTCACGTCAACCGACGTCAACAAAAAACACAATTTCGCATCTACACAAATATTGAAATTTCTGGTATGGGACATACTGTTTTAAATTCAGAATAGGTTCCGAAATGGCTCAATGGATTTTTGATGAGACTTTTAGGGATCATAGTGGGCATTTAAAACTTAGAATCTATTTTTGATGTGAAACACATATATATAGGCGAGCCTTGGGGTAAGACCGAATCGTATGTAGTGACGGAAAACTGCGTCATGCCCCCCTCTCCCCCGCTGTTCTACTTCCTTGTGTGTGGCACGTATACTACATACGTCGTTGCTTCTCCGTGCGAGTGCGTGTACTGCGGCGCGCCTCTCAATTGATTTGTTTTATTTCAATACCATAAAGGGTATTGTAGAATAAATAACAATAATAGAATCAGGTGAACAGTAATACCAAAATTATAGATGAATACATACAGCTTTTTCAGCCCGGGAACCAGGTCCAACATGGGTTACTATAGCAAAAGCACATTCAGACAAACAGAGACATCTCCTTCTATGTTCATAAACCATCACCTCCTCTCCAAGGTAGCTGTGGAAGTATAAAAGAAATTAATTACTTAGCACTAGGCATATGTGCCATTAATTTGTATGTTATGTAATTTAATATAATAATATAATCTAATATTTATTTCTTTGTTTGTTTGTATTCTATAGACTCAAAAACTACTGGACCGATTTTGTTACTGTTGGTATCATATCATTACATAGAGTGGTTCAAGGGAAGATTTTTTCTTTCTTCATGGGTTGCCTTGCAGGTCCCGAAACTGTGTTACGGTTCCAGGGTACCCAGCGGAAGACCAAGTCTCCCTCGTTTAGCCGATGGTAATTGTGAGGCTATACCTAAAGAGTGGCCAGTTCTATTGAGGTATATTTAGATGGAAAAGCCTCTAAGTGTGGTTTCTCGGATTATGTACATAAGTTTTTACTTAAAAACCATTGGTACATGGCTGGGATCCAAGATCGAACCTGCGGTCTGTCTAGTTAATACCAGACGTCTTAACCACTCGGCCACCGACGCACGGGGAAGGTTATAAGCTATACAACATACAGCATATAGCAGTAACCAATAAAATTGATACTAAAGTTAATAAATAAAATAAAAAAGTATTGTAAAATTCTTTCTATTCTAGTCTATTTTTTTCATTATGGCTCCATCAGAGTTTTGATGATTACGCCAATGTCAAGTATTATAGACATCACAGTAACAATATGCCGATTAATCGGTAGGTTGGATGATCCCGCCGACCGTGATATGCCCCATTAATCACCAATAATCACAACTATCACAGCACGGACGGGATTACATTGGATTCTCCATCAAGTCACGACGAGACGCGTGCGTTGGTCGCCATGACATGACGTAGAATCCAACCAAATTTGCACTGGGCAACTAGTTAAGTTATTTTATTCACAAGATAAAATTACATACCCAGTCAAAGCATGCTCATTTTCTATGGGCCATCCTAAAGCAACGGACTCATTCCCAGGTCTGTTCTGATTTTTATTATCTAGAGTCTCATTTTCTATCTTTCTCACAGTCTTGTCGTGTTCTTTATGAAGACCTGCAAAATACAAACAACACTTCTTTACAGCCTATATACCTTGCGGTGTAGCCAGACACCAGTGATAGTGCTCACTTTTTGCTAGTTCTCCATATGACAAGTCTGTTTGCTGCACTTTAACATACATATATCTGTAATTTTTAGTGACCTACGAAGCACATAAAATAAGTGAAAATTAATAATAGTAAGATTGTAAGACAACATTGTTATTGTGTGTTTAGTTGCAGTTATACTCGTTGCAGAACAGGCACATAATATAATAATACGCAACATGGAACATAATGTGAAAATGCAGTTATTTCCATTTATCTATCTATCTATCATCACGCCTTTCATCACAAGAGGGGTAGGCAGAGACAATCAAGTGCCATTTGTTACGATCCTGACATATCTCTTTTGCTTCTTTTATATTTATCATACCTTTCATACATGCTCGGCGATTGTGTGTACTTTTAATATTTCCATCGATCAACATATTTTTTATATGTTCAATAAAAGTACATCTAAGTCGTCTTTTGCCAGCTATCCTTTCACTTCAACCATATAAACCTTTTTAGTCAATCTTTCATCCTTCATTCTTTCAACGTGTCCAAACCAGCGTAAACTTCCTTTCTTCATTTTTGTCACATTATCTTTTACTCCGTATTCTTCTCTAATGACATCGTTCCGGATGCGGTCAATACGCTTTATATCACACATTCTACGTAAAGACCGCATTTCCACTGCATTTATTTTACTTTCATGCCTCTTATTCCATACCCAAGTCTCGCTTCCCTATGTAAGTTATTTCCATTCTGAAATCCATGTAATGCTAAATTCTGCTCCATAGATCGTGATCGCGGCGGCGAGAGGGACTCTCCCAAGAGTCGGGTTGCTTGAGAGTGCAGCCCTTAGCAGGTGGTAAACTCCATCTAAGGCTAAATATCACCGCGAGACCGATAGCGAACAAGTACCGTGAGGGAAAGTTGAAAAGAACTTTGAAGAGAGAGTTCAAGAGTACGTGAAACCGTTCAGGGGTAAACCTGCGAAACTCGACATGAATTTTTAATAGCTTACTTGTGTAGCGGTTAGACCGTACAAGTATGAAGCTCCGGCGCACGCCAGTTACATGTAAACGCTCCCGGCAGTAAGCCGCATGCATAGCGTCGTAATTCACTTGGTCATTCATAATACTGCCTAGCAAGCGGGTGTTACACTTGGAAATGTATGAACACTGAACACATTGTAAAACAGAGATGAAATGTGTAGGTAAGATTTAATATTGTTAAATAAAAACTGTATGTACTTACATGAAATCCGATGCCGTATATATCTAATACGGTCCACGTCCAAGCTATCCTGAGGATTCTCCTCTTCATCAGAGGAATCCATGCCGACATCGGCGTCTTGTTCTAAAGCAAGAGTTAGCTCGCGAATTTCTTTTTCTATTTGGTCTTTCTGTGTTGTAAGACGAAGGACACGTTCTCGTGCCGCACCAGACATAATTAGCCCCACCATTGTTTATAATTCCAAATTATTTTATTTTATTTGACAAAATAAAATGTTTACAATGAACAGCATGGAACGAAAAGAATGAACGAAAGAATGAAATTAAATGCGAAAGAATCAAATGAACGAATGAATCAGAAGACAGTGTTGCCAACATCCAATAATAATCTTTATAAGATTGCGTTCAAATAATAGAAGTTGTCGACATCCTAATTATTATTCTTAACTAATATTTGACTGACAATCAACGCACATCCTAAACTACTGAAATATAAAGATGAAGAAAATTGGAAGGTATATTCCTTAACGGGTATAGAGGTACACGATTTTTCTAAAATAAACCCCTACAGTGGTGAAATGGGGTGTAGTAAACGTTGTATTCTTAATACAACTCGTACGAAGTCGCGGGCAACTGCTAGTAGGTAATAAACTGGTAATAAATTTAAATAAGTCAGTAGCCAGCAACGTGACATGCCATAAATCGATACAGAAGATTATATCGTGTGGTAATGCTAGCGCTGCTGGTGGCTGGTGTTGATCAAGGAATATACTATTCATGAATTAGTTCATTTCACTCTTTAATGGTGTATACAGTGTGTGGATGCAACCTATGTGCAACTTTCGTGCTATTTTAATTCTGAGAATTTCAAATGAACTAGATTCGTTGTCATAGTCGGTGTTGTCAATCAATATTGGCGGGTAAGTTAAATAAAAATTCCAGGGTAATGTTATTCTTTTATTTTTAAATCATGAGATTTGAAATTTTATAGAAACTGAGCTGTATTTACCATTATTACTACTAAATATTATACAAAACAATGATTAACAATGTAAGCTTTTATATTTTTAACTTTCATTTTGCTTTACGAATACAACAATGATTTAAATACAATGACCAGATTAATAGTTTTATAAATCTATCATAATAATTATAAGTAAGAGTCAAAATATAATAAAATTAACAAATAAGTGTGAGTGTTGGTTAACATTTTTTTTATTACAAGGATTATGTTATTTTAAAGCATTTATCAAAAACCTATACTTAGTGTTTATTAAGTAATGTCTTTTGCGACAACATGTACTTCTGTTAAATCACTTATAGATAAGAAAATATATAATTATTATCAGACAAAATTTCATCGAAGGCCGTGTGTCAACTTAATGTAGAATAACTAACAATAATAAATTGACACAAACATGATTCTATGATTGCGAGTATAATAAAATTACAATTTTCAAAAATAATTCAACACTTGCGATACTTGAAATATAGTTTTCATTGCAATTTTAAACAGATTAGATATCATGTAAATTGTTGTTTCAAAAACATACATTAAAATAAAATGATAGTTTTCAATGCAACTCCTATAAGAAATGAACACATATAATAATTATAATATATAAAACAACAAAGACATATTTTACTGATTACTGGACAATGGAATATCTCACAAAATAATAATTATCACGTTCAAAATTACAGATCTAGACTTCATAATCTCTAATCTTGGCACATAATCTGGCGTATTTATGTGCGAGACGTGCAGAAATTAGAAATCATGACCAGCAATTAAAATACTAACAAAATGGTCCCTAAAGGAAATTAACCTTACACGAAAGGGTTTACTAAATCACACAACTCTTGTCTGTCGTTTTAAAACGTAGACTACTTTATACGTATTTTACATAATTATAAATCATACGCTAATAATATGGCAACATTGACAAATAAATAATAAAAATAGAAAAAATCATGTACACACTCACGCGTAGTTTATATAAAAAAAGAGACTGTATTCACATTACTAATTTAAAAAAAATACTGACGGCACAAAATAAATAATGAAGTGCACAAAACTACACTGCAATAGAAAATAAGTATTCAAGGCAACAGGTGCAGACTTTACGTTTTATAACTACCCCCTATATATCCTTCACAATTAAAAAGCCATATTCTTACAAATGTATTTCTCATTAAGCTTAGCTTAATTCACTATTAGTTTAGTTAGTAATATATTCCACTATGCATTACATTTCACAGGTGTCAAAGCTATTTTAAAGATTTCCTTGTCTCCAAGGTTTTCCAATTTTCTAATTATGTAGTTACTTATAATAAAAAATCACGACAATAAGACAATCACTAAAATAACTTTAACATTCCGGTAACTCTTCCATTTCTTCAGTTTAGTTAGTTAACAACTGATGGTAGATATTTAAAGAGATTAGTAATAATACGTTTTAACGAAGATTTTTCTTCGACTACAATCTGAACGGTTCCCGTTTGTCAGTAGTTTTAGCTGGAGTGCGTCGAGAGGCGGGGGTTGTAGGTGTGCCGCTATCAGACGCGTCAGAAGGTTTTCTCAGCAGTCGCGACACAGCAGTCGGTTGCCCACTGCGGACCGGTGTCGTGCTTCCGGAAGGAGTTCTTTGTCTGAAATTTTGTAAATAGATAACTGTGTCATGTCGACGATAATAGAATTTCACACACTGTAAAAGGTGTTAAGCTAAGCACCCGAAAAAAAAATACAAAATGTATTCTGCTATTTATAATTGGCCATGCTACATATTTATGATATACTTTTTTATAATTTATTTTGAAAATATAGCCCATTTTAAGAAACGAATTTCGATATTTTTGTTTTTTATCCATTGCGTCTATTTTTAATATATTTTACAAATTTTACCCGCGAAAAGTAAACGTGACGTCACAAGAATTTGGAACAGGATTATAATCTTGGCCACTACACATAAAAAGTGACAGTCAATCAAATTAACGTCAAGCAAACGTCAGTCAAGGTCGACTAACCTAAAAATTGCTCTTGTTTATATACTCGTGTTTATAATTATTTAAATTGAATAGTTTTTTACAATGGCAAGTAAATAGTGTTTCATCCCGTCATGTCCTAATAACAAAGAAAATAATTACACGTAAAATATAAATTTATAAAGATGTCATTCAAAGATTGACGATTACCCTTTTTTGTAGGCAAAGGTATTTTTTTCATACTGCTTATGATGACGTCATACATCGGTCAAATTAAGGTTATTGTTTTTTATTGAATATCTTAAAAAGTATAGACTTAATTTAAAATCTGATAAATAGAAATTGTACTGAAAGCTTATATCTCGAAACGGTTTCGAGATCTTCGTTCATGTTCAAAAAGTTAGCATGGCCAATTAGATAGATTAAAATGATAAGACACAAATAAATAAATGTTGCCTGCTCAAAAACACAAATCCTGTAATGGTACAAATTATTATGTCGATAGATTCCAAATTAACTGATCTTACTAGACAGTGTTCTTCAGCTGTCAAGTATATTTCATTTTGTTCTATCGAATTATAAATATTAATGTAAAAACTATCATAAAGACAACCACAAGGAATGTGTTTCCACATGGTTCAAATTTATTGTGTAAATTTTTATTAAGAAAACAGCAATATCATTATGGCGACTTGAAATAATAAACGTTTTAATATAAAATAACGGAATGGCAGCAATATCTGCGATAAATGCTTTTAAGAATTGAAATACGATAGCATAGTCAGCTATGGCAACTAGCTCTAGCAACGGTAGAACAAGCAACCATTAAGTATTACTGTTGACTAAAACTTATTGCTACAAAAAAAACCAATGCAGATAAGTATTGCAGATACAATCTAAAACAAAAAAACACATCAATTTACAAAGTAAATGTTGGTAAATGAATGAATGGTGAAGATATTAATAATTATTACCTATTTAGAGTATTGTTAGTATGCTGATCCTTTAGTAGCGGGATTCGACTGCGGCCGGGGGTGTGTCCATCGGTTGACGCGAAAGATCCGCTCCTGCGAGACCAGGGGCGCGAATCGAACATATTAGTCAAAGTGGAAAGGAAAATGTTAGATACAGATTAGCTACTGCACATGATAATAATGACATTCACCATCTTTTACATAATAACATTATATTACAACATAATAATAATATACTTTGAGTTTTTAATAGTAATAGCGTATTTTCAAAAAGAAAGTGAATATAATTGATTATTATTATTATTACTTCACTAAAATAATTTAAAAGTAAGAATTTCTAAGTATGGTGTGCGTGAAGTGAATGTGCAATAACTAAACATACAAGAAACTTATACAGTATTTACAATGAAGTAGGTAATAGATAGCAAACACAGTGATAAGGAAACCTATAACTTGATTATTTTTTTGTGAAAAGCATAAAAAAATTTAATGAAGCCGAAATCATTCTGAAATAACTTCGTACAAATATACAAACAATAACAACCTGAACTGACAAAAAGCAATTAAAGAATACAATATTTACAAGCTTATGTAATAAAACCACAACCAATATATAAAGTATTTTATATGATAATGTAGTGCAATTATATTGAAAAGCTAATGAATGGCATATATGTAAATTAACTGTTCAGTGATATGATAGCATTTCAAAAACAACACAACGGGATGGGCAAACGATGAGTTATGTAAACTAGCTGGCTATTGAAGATTAAAATGAGTAAAAGCTAATGAATGAGATAATGTTACAAAAGAAAAAAACACTAGTATCTGGCACGTAACGTAAAATATTTATGTTTATACGTTTAATTACGTGCCAGTAACATGATATTATCGAGCGAGCAAAAACAACTAAAACTGAAACCCAAAGGTACCCGTCTTTGCGGTGGCGCTGTGTTGGCTTCGATACGTCGCCGCTCGACTCGCTCAAATTACTTTCATATTCGTTGTCACTCGTCATCCCCGATATGGTGACTAACGAAGAGTCGTCTTCAGGACTTCGCTGCTCGGAAGGAACATTGGATCGGTCTTGGGATTTTCTGGATTTTTTCTCAACAGATGGCGATCTGCCACCGATGTATATGGGAATTTTGGTAGAACCTGAAGTTTGGAATGCTGGATGAGGATAGGAATGTTTAGGATTCTCTGACGCCATGGATGACGGTTGAGAGTGCGTCGAGCTGGAAGTCCCGATATTGCGTTTGTTGCGTAAAATGGATAAAAAAGATAATATATAATTAATTATGTATCTAATAATAACAGGATCGTCAAAAATAAAACAGTGGCTTGCCACACTTTTGAAATTCACTATCAACGATGTCTAGAGTAATAATATATTAGTAGATTCAAACAATTACACTGTTAGTGCTAATATTTCATGCTTTCATCACCGCTGTCCAATAAATAACCACCACCAATGTTTCTATGTTTGATGAAACTTCATGAAAACCAATATGGCAGACAATAAGTATATGGACCTTATTAAGCTTTGTGTTTCAAATGTGCCCACATTGTCTACCCTGTACATAACACTACCTACATATCCTCAGGTGCTTTACGTGATAAAGCCATCAACACTCGAGTTCAAAATTTGTTTCATGCATTACATTTCATCGACTATAGGGTACACATAGATCTTCTCATCCTACTCAAATGTTTGCTGAATTCACTCAAGTAGTTAGAAATAGATAACTAAATGTACACAATAATAAAGATGAAAGCGATCAAATTTTGAACATAATAGAAAACCCAGTTTCATAAAGAGCAAACATTTTCAAACTCCAAACGATGTGTACCTCACTAAAGCTGGAACTGCTGACAATGTAGGAATACTCGAAGTTCTGTACATCGAGCCGCTAGGATACCTGTCCGTGCGCATATTATTGATACATTATGTTATAATTAGAGCCTTAATTTAGAATTTACATTTAGTAATGCAGTATTTTTTAGAAGCAGTAAGGGGAAAGTAATGCCCTTGACTAACATTGATAATACGTCTTTGGGTCTAATGTAGCTATAGACAAATATTGAGTTATCCAATGCAGTAGGAGGATCAATTTGTATGTTTAAAAATACTTCAATTACCTTCCGCTAGCTGGAGTAGCGAATCCAGTTGGCGTTCGTGGACGAGACCCAGCTCCGTTGGGTGTAGTCACTCCCAACTTGCTGACTGTTGTTCGGGTCGCTGGTCGAGTGTTCGTCGTTACTTTACGCATCGGTATTCTTGAAGGTGTGCCTAAGTCATCTGCAATTGAATAAGATACGTGAGAGGATAGCACTGAATGGAAAGATCTTAATACGAAATAATTTAAATATAACGTACCAGTGCTGTCAAGAGACAGATTGGATCCGTGTCTAGAAGGAGGCTTGGAGCCGGTACGCGATCCTGGACGAGATCCTGGCCTGGAGCCGCCGGGAGTTAAAGTTGACCTACGAGTTATAATCGAAACGAGTTAACAACATTTTCGACGATATCTTTCTATATCTGAGCCTTTAAGATTATTTATAATACCTTGGTGCACTAGGCTTTCTGTAACGCGAGCCTAAGCCCGAGACAGCTTCGTTGTCGCTGAGAGAGTCAGGAGTGCCCGCACTTAGTGACGAGCGTGATGCCCGACCTGCCACACCTCCTCCAGCCGACATTGGAACAGACCGAGCAGTTCGTTCTCGTACCTACATTTAAATATAAACATATTACTTAATGTCTCAGCAATATTGTCAAGCAAATATAAAAAACACACAAATACTTATTTGGTTGCACAATTACAGACTCAATTCGCGACGAAATAATTCTAAAAGTTGTCAAAAGGGGTCAAGCTTGCTTTCTAAAAACAAATAGGTGTGGCTAGTACTTTCAAAAGTTATTTATGTTTTTACTCAAAGTGGAATAAAAATGCATATTTAAGTTGTAATTGATGGTGTCGTGTAATATTAGGGCAAACTACATAACATCGTTAAAATACATAGGATAGATTCTTAATTACACCACGATACATAAACAATTAATCGTTCACAATAACAAAAACAAACAAAACCAAAATAAAAGTGTAAGCATCAGAGAGCTGCGTTCACTTTGCAACTCGCCATTTTGTGGACTACTTAGCATTACCCAGTGGAATCCCGGTGACGGCTGGTGGTGATGATAATGGGCGCCCGGGGTCGTGGAGCCCTGAGATCTTGAGTGTCCATAGATGAATGCCTGCTTTGTGCCGTGAGTGGAGCCCACGTGCAGGGGGTACGAGCAGGGAAGCTCCTCGCGTTGTCGCAGCGCCTCGAATATCGGCCTCAACTGCTCCATGAACTCTTCGGCTACAAGCGCCAACCCAAAGTGGGACGTCGAAGTAAGGAAGTAAGGACTGATTATCGAATCCGCGGTAAACTCAATTTAGTTTACAATGTTCATAGTGCCAATCGTTTTTTTTCGAATTTTGTTCGGTTTATGTCGCGGTTACTATTAGTTCAAACGGAAACACAACGCAATCGCATCAAGGACTTCATTGCAGGCGAGACGGGATGACAGGAGCGGGACAAGATACTATACTGCGTCGAGACTTCAGGGTGCCACCGACCTCCAATACAGTGCTTCAAATGATCACTAACAATCAACACCAAAGGCTACACGAGCGGTGCGCATAGAAATGCATAGCTTAAAACGAAAAATAATGCAAAAACGACCAATGCTACGAGCTCATGCGTACTCACGTGGAGCCAATTTGTGGATGAACCTAGTGCGGCCTTACCGCACGAAGTTAATCTCCAAATTAGACAAAAGCGAAAATGACTGTACCCAAACCAATCGAGTCAACTAAGTTCTACTGTGCGTTTATTGTGATACTTGTGCTTAGTTAAACTAAATAAAGTCCTGAAATGAGAAAACTTAAAGGTATAATATAATGGAGATGATATTTCGCGGTACTCACTTTCATGATGGGTCCCACCGATGGAGGCGTGTTTGTGTTAGAGCGCGGAGTTCGCGGTCGGAACGCGGCCATACTCTGAGATACTCCATCAGCCAGAATGAACTGTTCTCGCAACTCGATGTTGGTACGGCCCTTGGCTGCAGCGGCATTTGGTGTATGCAGGATGAGGAGTATGAGCGGATTGGGATGGGACGGTTAATACCAAACAAAAACCATTCGGTAAACAGGTGAAGATCAAATAAACACGTAAGTGTCAAAAGAAAAGGGTGGCGTGCAGTTGTTGAGGAGGGAAAAGAAAAACAACAAACATAATCAGAAAATATCAAACAAAAATTAAATTATAAAAAAAAATCAAACAAAACATTAGGTTCAAATAAGTGCAATTAAGGAAAGGAAGTTATAAAATAAGATTAGTTCATTCTATCACCAAATAACAATAATTTCTAGTAATTGTTTAGAAATCAAGAACACGCGAAGAAAATAATTGTGAATTGAATTGATGTCTTTATTATTTGTAAAAAAATTGTTACTAATTGATCGTGAAGCTGAATATTGTTCTTGATTTAAAACATTTAGTATTAGTATCTACCAAAACAAAATTAGTTGTAAATAATTTGCTGCAAATAAAATCTCATACACAACCATGCCACAACATTTATACTATGCAACTTAAATTACACTAAACCACTAAAACGTTATTAAATAAAAACATTGAAAGCACTACATAATAGTAAAGCATGTAACTACGACTTTAATGGATGTAAACTACAAACAAAATGTAGATATATATAAAAATTCTACATAAATAATAGAGCTTCACTACTAGAGAGCCCTAACCTGAATTATAAACACGGAGCGTGACTTTAAAGAAAAGAGTGAGTAAACTCTAGGAGGGCTCTCGTAGCAGAACGTATAGGTCGGTTAACAAGAGTTGGCGTGAACAAATATATTAAGTATATTAAAAGTTCAAATCGAACGTACATATCTTATAAATTTGATATCAAACGTGCCAGCTTTTGTAAATCGATCTATTGCTGTAGTTCTTACCGAGCGGGCAACAAGCCTCATGCTGCTCTGGCCTGCTCGGGTCTGGCAGCGGTAACACTAACGATACTACATATGAAATTTGGTATAGAGTGGAAACAACGCAATAAAATGAAACAAAATTATAAATTAAGTAACCATTTTGTAGGAGCACGAGGGATGTGGATTGGAGAAAGCGAATACGAATTAGTACATTAGTGCTATTATTGTGAAAACAATGCTTACAATAGCTGTCGCGATCTAGCGACGGGGCGAGAGTACGTGTGCCGTCGTATCGATGGCCTTGACCGTGGCCATTGCTAGTGCAAATTCTAAATTTTCGAAAACCGCTACGGTATTTGGTGTCGGTATGAATGATTTTTTTTACAACATTATTTGTATAAGATGAGCTATTTATTGCTATGTATTCTATTTTGAACTAGTAATAAGCATTATTTCTTAATTATAGTTAGATACATATTTATTCGTATTAATATTGAAATTAAAAATTTAAAACACATCAAAATTAATTTATTTTAAACTGAACGCATTCTTAAATTTTTACGTATGGCAACACTGAGTCTGCGCATATCAATTTGTCAAACTACTTCGAGGAAAAGCGTCGCTCGTAACAACAATGGAAGATAATATTTTGTTTTAATCGTGATTATTTGTGTAATCTAAAATGACAGGAACTATAATAGAAAATTTGAGCGGCCGCAAGCTAGCCATATTAGTGGCTTGGCTGTTGGCGTGTCAAGTGGCGTGTTTTCTTCTGGGCGGCTTAATCGCACCTAGGCCTTCGAACACACAAAGCATCTTAGGCACGGCGTGCAAGGCCGTGGCTAACCCAGATCGATGGGTATATGGAAACGGCGTGGGCCGTTGCCGAAGGGTCTCTTTGGATTCCGTAAGCGACTTATCGGAGAACGAAATAGTATTCGCCTTTCAAATGCCATTGCCGCGAGAGAACTCTGAACTGGACTTTTCCCGTTGGCAACAGAATTTAATTGGAGTATTGCAGTTCGATGTGAGCTACAGATCTCAAATGGAGGTCGAGCCGCACGCCCAAGTGACCTTGGACGCCAGACTTGCATATAGAAACCAAGGGGACAAAGATGACGATTGGAAGCCCTATGCTGCCTCCCTAGTACAGCGAAGACTAGATTGCGATATAGACACTAAAATTGAACACTACTTATACAACTGTTCCGCGATGCCTTTATTTGAACTTGGCTCGTTACACCATGATTATTATTTACTAAATCTTCGTTTGCCAGTGGATGGAGAAAAATCCAACACCCGTATAGGGCGCATTAGTGATGCTTGGTTGACAATAATAAATCAAAATGGAGGTTTTACCAAGGTCTGGTTGTCGTTGAAAACTGCCTTCTTTCCTTGTATTATAGCAATCATGATATGGTTTTGGCGGAGAGTTCATATGCTACAACGGAAGCCAGTACTGCTTGAAAAAATGCTATTATGTCTTGGGTTCGCTCTGTGCTTCCTCAATATGCCCATTGAATATTTGACGCTACAATTTGATCTGCCGTTCATGCTTTTACTAGGTGATATTAGACAAGGAGTTTTCTACGCTATGTTATTCTCATTCTGGCTTGTCTTCGCTGGTGAACACATGTTGATTCAGGATGTGACAGATCAAACCTCGGTGAAGAAATATTGGCGACATTTAAGTGCTGTTGCCATTGGCTGTCTATCTTTATTCATCTTTGATATGTGCGAAAGGGGTGTTCAGTTGCGGAACCCGTTCTATTCAATTTGGGTTAGCGATCTGGGAACTAATCTTGCTTTGACATTCATAATTCTCGCCGGAATATCTGCAGGAGTATACTTCCTGTTCCTCTGCTACATGGTTTGGAGGGTGTTTGTGAATATTTCTAACAAAAGAGCGAGTTTACCCACCATGTGCTCTGTCCGTCGTTTACATTACGAGGGAATTATCTATCGTTTCAAATTCCTGATGCTGACAACTCTCCTTTGTGCCGCTTTGACTGTTATCGGTTTCATTTTAGGCGAGGTAGCCGAAGGTCAATGGAAATGGGACGACAATATTGAACTGGAATACACCTCTGCATTCTTCACGGGGGTGTATAGCATGTGGAATATTTACATATTCGCATTGCTAGTGTTGTACGCTCCGAGTCACAAACGCTGGGCGGTGACTGAGAACACTGCTGATACGCAGAATCTGAGTGAAGAAATTGAATTCAGTCGAATGTCGAGCGAGGGGACGGCTAGTGAAATCTCTTCCCTAACTTCTTTCATTCGAAAGGCTACTGTTGACTAAATTCTTAGTTATTTTGCTTTAAATTTTTAACCTCAGTGATGTAATATCCTCAAATAAGACTTAAGTTATTTTAAGTTTATCTTTAGTGAGTCACAATACAGACTGACCCAAACTGGTTTCTTGACCTTGTTTCCATTTTGAGTGAATCATTAAGTGCTTCCAAAAATAACATTTTTGTAACCAAGCCATTTTTTTTAGCTTAAAATATCCTGTGATAGGCTTTTTTGTATGTATAGGTCTTTTGTGTCTGTAATTTTATATTAATCAGTATTGTTAGAATAAGATTTGGTGTAATGTGAACTTGTATGGTAGAAAACTGCATTTAACATTTTAGAATTAAGATTAAACATTTTATATGCTTGTATTCTTGTAGTTGACTTAATTAAATATTTCATTTGTAATTATTTTTGTTTTATTGAAAGTCCTTACACAACCTAGTTTTTTAGGAAGGACATATTGAAAAATAACCTATGTCACTGAAATAATTTTTAGAATCTGTTCAGTAATATTTGAGTTTATTCATTAAAACAAACATACAAAAATAAAATTGTATAGATTCTATAAAAAAAAACATTGTTTGATGCCTAGTTTTTATATACATGAAGGTAGAAATGGATGAAATCCTGGCTACCCATAATACAGGAGCCGGGAACAACACGTTTTATGTACAATTTGGTTATAAATAAACATATTTTTTTAGCTTATTCGTTTGTAACGAGACGAGAGAAGTCGCATGCTTGAGCATTAGTATCAAAATTAGGTACATGAACGAATCCGTGTACAACATCTAGTATTAAATGTAAATCCGACCGATACACAGGGAGCACGCATTTGTGACACATCTAAGTCCATTAAATGCAGCAACAGGCTTAAATTGCCACTTGTTCTGTGTAATATGGACAAGTGACCAAAAGTGGACACTGTTACTTGTGTCTCTGGCCACATCACAAGGTATAAAGGTCGTGTTTATGTTTGTTTATAACTTAACCTACTCTTTAACTACTTACAATCGTAAATGTAATCCAATTCAGTACATACGTGAAGTAAATGATATTTTTATTTCAAAGATCAAGTTATTTTAAGAAACACATTTGAATATTTTGGTTTTCTAGTGGTTTTTAGGGTTCCGTACCCAAAGGGTGACAACGGAAACCCTATTACTAAGGCTCCATTGTCCGTCCATCCGTTTGTTACAGGGCTGTATCTTTTGAACCATAATAGCTACCTATTACGAAAAGATGCAGTTTGAATTGCGGCCAACAAAAACCGGCCAAGTGCGAGTCGGACTCGCGCACGAAGAGATCCGTACAATTATATATAAAAACTGCAAAAAATCACGTTTGTTCTATGGGAGCCCCCTTAAATATTAATTATATTTTAATTTAATTATTTATTTTTAAAGTGAATAATATAACTCAATATTCTGTGAATATTTCAAGCGTCTACCTGTTGCCGTTATCAAAAACGAGCAAAAAAATCACTTTTGTTGTATGGGAGCCCCCTTAAATATTTATTTTATTATGTTTTTTAGTATTTGTTGTACTTTACAATCTAATCAACAAAATTGTCACAACTGTATTAAATGTCACGAAATTGAATTCGAGATTTTATGATTGGAAATTGAAATGCGCGTCAAGCGTAACCCGCAGACAGCCGACAGGTAAGTGGATTGAAATACAACCTCCCTGGGAAGGCTTTCCATGGAATAGGGGGATAGAGTGGGCGTTAAGGACCACCCGACCGAGTTAATTGGGCAACTAGCGAGCATCCTGTATCTATAGGTACTAGGAATAGAAACTCACACACATCTACACGACTTTTATACATTGCGGTGTCGGCAGACATCAGTAACGGTGGCGCCAGTTGTCTATATTAAACGGAACAGGCGGCAAGCATGTTGCTGGACTTAATGTACTTTTTTTTCTTTTTTCACAGATCGTGTTACGGTCCCAGGGTATCCAGCGGAAGACCAAGTCTCCCTCTTTTAGCCGATGATATTAGTGAGGCTATACCTAACGAGTGGCCAGTTCTGTTGAGGTATATTTAGATGGAAAAGCCAAGTCTGCTGTTTGTCGGATTATGTACTACATAAGTTTTTAATTATAAAAATGTACTTATATGTGTTATATTCAGAAGTGCGGACGCCGGTTTTACATGTCCTCCGAAGCACTAATTGGCCGAAATCGTATCAAAATCGGTCCAGTTTTTGAGTCTATTATATTAATTTCAAGTATTTATATCAACTTGGAGGTGAAACATGGCGTCAATCACTGCCCTAACTATAAAGAAGCAGAACGTCTGTCTGTCTGTCTATCATCACGCCCTTTACCTTAACAGTGGTAGGCAATCAAATACACATTGCCCTCAATCGTCAAGGATTTAGCGTGTAAAATGAAAGTATAGGTACGTAAAAGTGGAGAATTTGTTTTCACGATAAGATAAGATTCAGTGAGTTTTTTTTTATATTAAAAAAATAAATAGGTACAAGTGAAATCGGGTTCGGATGCTATACAAAATTTTGATCACAACAAATCTCCCTTCACTTAGGTATTATGTTTCCGAATAGATATTTCTAATGAGTAAAACGAAGGTAATGAAAATATATGACGAAGCTACAGGGAATATGAAATAAAAGTGACTAAGCAAGAATTTGTGTCCAAAATTCGGATGAAAGATGGCCGGTTGGCCTATCGTATTTAGGATCATCAGAAATATCTATAGGTTATAAATATTATAAAGAAGTGTAGGTAAGTTTTGGGTAAGTTTGTAAGTTTGGATCTAGGGGGTAATCTATCAAACTACTGATCCAAATAAAAAAAAAACACTAATTATCCCTGAGTGCTATATATATTTTATAAAAATATTCACGGGCTAAGCCGGGGGCGGATAGCTTGTACTTTATAAAAAAAGTTGCCTACTCTGTATGAATGTAGAAAGCTTTTAACTCGACCTTTTTTCCTAAATGCAGTTTTTTACTCATATTATACGTCTTTATTCTAGTCATTATTCACATTACCAATATTGAATGCCAACATAATACAAATCTAGGCACCGTAACCAGGGCTCAGGGGGTGGATCGATCGATACTTCCCCGTCCTTGCATCCCGTGCAGAATTCTAGGAAGAGGGGGACATTGCGCGCCACCTCCACCCCACCAATCCGGGTCGATGCAGCCTCCTCCTAGGCAACCAATCTCCCCCCGTCCCGGCCAGTCTGGGAAAAGCCTCGCAACGATGCATACTCCGCGACGATATCGCCTCGTAACGCTAATCAAAAACACCTATGAACTTTTGCAGAACCCGAATCTGTACTACTTCTTCTATGTCATCGTTATACTTCAGGCGTGTTGTTACTATATTGGGCAGGTCTTCGCCCCGGACATTTCGGAGTCTCATCTAGTGCTCGCGGATGTATGCCCCAGAGCTCCCGGCGCGGAGATCGGTGACGACAAATGCAATGGCAACGAAGGGCCATTTTATTTCCGTATGCCGTTCAATACAAGCGACGACGGATTCAATCGCTGGCAACACCCGCTGCGTGTCCTTTTACATTTGACGGAACGAACTATGCAAGGTAAGGACAAAGCAACGGATTGGATTAACGTATCGCTGAATATGCAGTTGTCATACAGCGAGTCGAGCGACGGACCTTGGTACATGGAGTCTGGTGTTATGGCGTTCCTTCAAGTGCCGTGCAAGAAATCGGACGACGGGCTTGTTTGTAAACTAATACCGATTCTAATGTTGGAGTTTTTGAAGCATCCTTTTTGCATGATGACTGTTAAGTTGCTCAGTGTCAGCCGCGACTTGAAGAAGCTCGGTGTAACGCAGTTGATGCTCAAAGTGATAAACCAGAACGAGAACTTCTGCAAGTACTGGATCTTTGTTAAATGTATTCTATCATGCTTCAGCGGCTTCATGCTTTACATGTTCCTGGATAGGATGAAGGCAGCAGAACGCGCGGCCACATTTTTCGAGAAGGTTCTGCGCTTGTTGCTGTGCACACTATTAGGCCTACATTTGCCGCTGGAGCAGGCGTTGACGGTGTTGGGTCTGCCGTTCGGGACATCGCTGAGTGTGCTCACGAGTGGCGTGTTCTTCTCGACAATGTCCGTGACGTGTCTTGCGTACGCGTATCAGTTTTTACCCCCGACGGCCCCGAACCCCACTGCCACTGCGCAACAGCGCGTCCGCAAGTGCATCTTCTACGTAATTGTTTGCACTTTACTCATCACTTACCACATGTACGACACTGCCATGAGGAGCTTGAACCCGTATTATAACACAGGCAACGAACTGTTCGAGTGGATCAATATAATCAACGCAATAGTTGGATGCATCGCGTTTTGTTACTTAACATACGCCCAGATCGCAGCAGCAGCAGTGAGACCTGGCCGTGTTCAGATTGCGAGAGGTTTGCAACCGCCACAGACGCGCAACAGGCGATTGTTAGTGATATTGTTCTATGGGTTCCTGTGCGCTTGTCAAGCGGTTGGTAGCTTCGTCCTGGCTGAGATACATAACTCTCAGTACGCGCTGGCCACTTGGAAGTGGCTCGACTTGGACACGACATTTCAGGGAAAAACTTCCTTCTACATTTGCGCCTACTTTACTTGGACCATGTGCACACATATGATAACAATGATGTACCTACCGAAAAGGGCCGTGCCGCTACAAATAACGCCCGTGGGGCAAGAGCCAAGGGCCATGGCGGAACAGCCAAGAGCCGTGGCGGAACAGCCAAGAGACGTAGCGCAAGAGCAGGCCGTGGATAGCCCTACGGTGCGACCGATTAAGAAACAGAAGGTTAAGTAAGTTATACTTACATCAATTTGGTCTTAGTGGAATTTGAAAAAAAAATGCGCTTCTTATGTGATGATGATTTATAGCTTTAATTGATTTACGCTACGTCTTTCTACATTTTGTTGCTATGTATTTAGGTATATTATATCATTCTAGTGCCAAAGCACTTAAACATATTTATTCGATAGTATGTAAGTATTATTATGTAAAATTAACTTTTCCGAATTAACCCTTTCCAATTTATACAATATTTTTGTAAAAATATTATAAAATCTATATTGTGACTTTTTATAAGTGCTTAATCCTTGTAATTTTTATTTTATTTTTACTATTCTGACTTTTACACGTTATAGTTAAATTTTAGTTTTTAAGATTTTGAAAATTGACGACCTACCGGTTCAGGAAAACTAAAATATTAATATATTAGTTAAATTGTAAAAAATATATGTTATTGATGTAATAGCTGGTTTTATTTCAAAACACTTGGTTAGGCATCCCTAAGAAAATATCTAAAACGTTAAGTATTAAATAAATTAGATTAAATTATACAGTTAAAACATCACAACAAAGTTATTAATATTAATTGATTAATCCCGACATAGTATTTGATTGACACTTTGAATATTATCTTAAAACTAAAACAATTTCATACTATTCTTCAGTCAAACAAAGATATATAAGAATGTACTAATTGAATTGGGCTGAATTTTAGAAACTATAGGTATTTATTTCAAATGATTCTGTAAGAATTAGCTAAAATATGTGGAATATATTCAATAGTTCATTTAATTAAATAATCAAATTAAAAATACAGTTATTAAATTCCACAAATCAGTTCAATATGCAATCACTTCCAATACCTTTCATACCAGATATAACATGACAGTTTACATTACATAATGAAAGAGTTTTAAATTCTTTTCAGTTTCAGTAATGTTGTGTTAATAGAGTAATGAGCATTGTAAGAATATAATACAAATTGGTTTATTTAGCCATTGTAGAGTATTTAATATAAGTAAGAATTGATGGACAGACCTTTTAAAATCTATACTAATATTATAAAGAGGTCAAGTTTGTAATTATCCCCGAGTGCTTGCTATATGCTATAATTTATTTTGATCGAAAATATCCATCAAATATAAAATTAAGATTCGTCTTGTCTGCGACTTAAAAACTAAAGTACCTACAGGAAATAGCACCCATCGGGCTACAGAAAGATATTTCGGTTTTGTAGAGCGTCGTCTGCGTCATTTGTAAACATGGGGCTAATTTTTTTAAAATTTAAATACTACAATGCTTATTAACTCCAATTAAGGACCCCGTGACCAATAAAAGTCCAACTTTTATTCGCCACGAGTACGGCCATGTTGGCCCAACTACGACCAATATAGAACATACCTCTGCACGGGTCGTTCTTGACAAGGAACTCGTCGAGTGCGACCCAACCGCCGCCAACGCGTACCATCACTGTCGAGCGGAGGATGCGCACAAGGCGAAGCTTCTGGGAGTCTCCAAACTGTGGAAAAGAGTATCATTGTAGATACACGTATTTTGAAGCGAAACCTGCTTAAGGTAACATAGAAAAACCGAACGTCACGTTTGATACTTAAATTTTTATCTATCTATACTAATAATAAAGCTGAAGAGTTTGTTTGTTTGAACGCGCTAATCTCTGGAACAACCATTCGGATTTTAAAAATTCTTTTTGCATTTGATAGGCCAAATCTAGAATTACTATAGGCTAAGCCGGTACAACTGCAAGGCACAGCTAATAATACATATTTGTTCATGTCAGCTTTTGGATCTCTTATGTGAGAGTGTGCTGTTTGGGACGGATTCGAATTCATTCACGCGCTAAATACCTCGATTAATAAATTAATCTAAAATATGTGTCTAAGATAAATTATTAAATTGATTGTATGATGTAATCGTTGGGATGTCTATGCAATACTTATAATAGTAATAGATATACACTGTTATTCATAAACGTTTATTAGCAACGTTTTTGTTAAAATGTGTTTTGTTTCTTTCTATTATTAGTAAAGACAGGTTTGTTAGAGAGTGACAAAACATATTTTAACAAAAACGTTGCTAATAAACGTTTATGAATAAAGGCCTTAGTGTATACCGAGGTAAGCGAGTCGTGGGCAGAAAACTCCTTTAATTAAGACCTCATTAAGATTCCACGTGTAATTCTAAACCGTGTTCAGTAAAACGACCAAGTACCGAGGAAATGTGCTCGCACTTGCTTGGCTATTGGCGGCAATCATTGACGTGATTGGTTCAAACAGCCAATCTAGTCGATTATAATAAACAACGGACAAATCACACGCGACTATAATCGGTTACTCTTGTGGTAATTTCAAATTCAAATACTACTAGACAGTAGTTCATTAGATAACTAATTCAAATACTATTCGATTTTAACAAAATTGACGTGATGTCGCTTTCGCAAGGAAATGAAACTTTGGATTAAAACCAAGAGTAAACCCCCAGATTAAACTAAAATATCACAATAAAGCGTCGGTAACGCATTGGACTTGAAACTGGAGGACCCGGATTCAAACCTCACTCGTGTCAAAACTCTGGCCACACAGCAAGTTATAAAGGCCGCGATACATACCCTGTACTTGCCCTCTCCAACTTGGAACACCCTGAACTTCTGTCGGCAGGTACACAGCATCACCAGTCGCTTCACCTCGTCGTGAATCTTGTCAGCGTCGTTTGGCGGGCCGCGTCTTTCCACCTGGTTCAAATTATACACAGAATTAAATAAAGGAATGTAAGGAGGCGAAATTAAACAATTTCTTTTTTTTTTTTTCAGTAAAAAAAATACATGTAATCATGGATTCTAATATATAATCAGGTGCCTGGGGAAGATGGCATTACTCATTATGGACCGAGCGATTTAATTAATATTTTTTAAAGAAAAAAAAATAGATAACGTTTTATATACAGGATGTAAAAGATGGTGTAATGAAAAGTTTAAAAGAAACCGGGAGGTCCCGGGTTCAATTCCTACTCGTGCCAAAAATGCTAAGTACCAATTTTCTTTAAAAATATCTGCTTTTAATCGACTTTAATCGACTCCTCGTGCTTTAGAGGGCACGAAAAGCCACACTTTCTTCTAAAAATAACAGATATATAAGTCTGGTTAATAAGTGACACATCTAGGTCCATTAAATGAACGAGTAGCAACAGGCTTGCCACCAGTTCTGTTCAATATGGACAAGTAAGGATGAAATATAAAAGTACATACCCAATCAGGCCTAAGAGCAGCGATGAACTCTTCCCAGTCTATGAGACCGTTGCCGTTCCTGTCGAACAGATCGGCCACTGCTCCCATCTCTAACCGAGAAGTGTCGAACTCTGTTGTAAAAAAATATATTTGTAAGTACTTTAGGTTCAAAGAAAGCTCCTTATTTCCAAGGACACCTAGGGGCAGAGTTTCTCTTTACTTTTGGAGTGAATAAAACGGGTAATCAAGACCAAGAAAATTGCTGATTCATATTGAAGTATTTTTTTGACTATATGACCCTTTACGCCCATGAACCAAAAGGATTCTAGAGTGGGAAGCTGGATGTATAAGTCCCCGGCTTTGCTAGTGGATATTTTCCATAGGGATATTATAGCTATCTAATCGTGAAAGGATTTTTAGAATAGGTTCAGTAGTTTGAGAGATTGCCCCGTACATCCAAACTTACAAACTTTACCTCTTTATAATATTAGTATAATAGAATATGTAAACTTACTGGTATTGATGATTCCGTCTATAAACTCGTTCCTCGGTATGAACCCGTTGTTGTCTTTGTCCATTTTGCGGAACAGATCTGTGAGGCGGGACTTCTTGTGGTTCATGAACTTGAGGAACTGTGAGTGAGAAAATGTGGGTTAATATTATAAAAATGTATTAGTTAAATAAGACCTGTCAAAAACTCGGCCAATCGTTAGGTATAGCCTCACAAATACCATCGGTTAAAAGAGGGAGACTTGGTCTTCCGCTGGGTACCCTGGGACCGATAATACGGTTTTGGGTTACGGTAACCCGTGAAGAAAAAAAACCATACATGATCAAGAGTTAATCTACAATTAGTAAACATTTTTTTTTCTTTTTTTCTTTCTTTCCGGGTTGCCTTACAGCTCCCGAAACCGTGTTACGGTTCCTGGGTCTCAACGGAAGAACCAGTCTCCCTCTTTTAGCCGATGGTATTTGTGAGGCTATACCTATATAACGAGATGGCAAGTTCTGTTGAGGTATATTTTAAATTAAAAAGCCTCTAAGTGTGGTTGGCGGATTATGTACATAAGTTTTGAATTAAAACCCCATTGGTACATGGCCGGGATCGAACCCGTGGTCTGCCTAGACGTCTTAACCACTCGACCATCGACGCACCTCAAATATGTGAAAATGTATCATTTTGACAGTTGCCATTTAATATCTGATTCATTTTGACAAGTCTTTCAGAAAGACAAATCAGAGATCGCTTTCAGAGGAGCTCAGTTGGCAGATTTTGCTCAGGCAGGCTACCGTAGTGATGATCAGACCAAAAAGTTGCCAATACATACCCGCTTCCTCCAATCGTCCCAGCTGAAGTTGGACACCCTCTCCAGCTCCCGCTGATGAGCTCGTCTCTCGTGCAGACGTCGCTGTCTCTCCCACGCTAACAGCCACACAGTCCTCCACTTGTCCCAGAGGAACTTGACGCGGGGCGAGCGGAACTCGGGCTCGGCGCCTTTGCTGTTGTGCGATGGGGATAGTTAATATTTTAGATAGCAACAACACAAACACATTAGCTCGTGGCAGATATGAAGCTCTGAGTTACTATATGATTGTTTCCAGAGCAGGCGGAAAATCGGAAAAGTTAGTGTCGAAATTAAACGATACGTATCACTTCAGAGTAGTCTGTTTTTCTTGTGTTGTCTTATTTGGTAAACAATCTTTGCATGTGTTTTTAAAAAGGTTGTCATTTAAAATTATTAACATTATTAACCTAAATAGAACTAACAATCATTAACTATAAAAATTTCGCGATACGTTTCGTGTTATTGTCCATTTTTCCGCCTGGTCTGGAATGTTAAATTATGACAACAGATGATGATGCTGTCAAATTTCCATTTAAATTGGCTCGACAGCAATGGAGACAACAACGCAGATATGTTTTTATCTGCCCGGCATTATAATATAAAGAATGGTTTTTTATTCCATAAATGGGACTTAGGATTCGAATCCGAGGCCCTCTGCAAGAAACACAGTTGTCGTCATAATAATTCTTTCCTTTTTGTTAAAATATTGTATAGCTTTAAATCGACAGTGGTGCCATCTACAAATATGATTGCTGAATACTTGCTAAATCAGAATACTGAAAAACATATATTTATTAAAATTTCAATTTCAAACCAAAAACACATCTTCACGGTCTTTATACCTTGCAGTGTGGCCAGAGACACCTGTTACAGTGTCCACTTTTTGCCAGTTGTCCATATTGAACAGAACAGGTGGCAAGCCTGTTGCTGCACTTAATGGACCTTGATGTGACCCTTCTTTAACAGACTTAAATATCGGTTATTTTAAGAATGAGGGCACGCAAAGCCGGTGTCCACACTTCTTTGAAGCACAACTAAATAAATTTCCATCTACTCATTTTAAATATTTAAAGTACCTAGCTATTAACTAATTCAAATCAACAACTATTTACATCTAACTACTTCTATTTATAGTATGCTACAGATTCAACTTTGAATATAGCCCAGACGGCATCAAACAATGGAGTGCAAAAATCCTAGATTCAGCAAAAAAAATCAAAGAAAAAGACAAGCAAAAGTATCCCATCCCGTACCAGTATGCTTTTATTTACATTCAACACAATAATGTAGGTAGGCAGGCACGAATACAAAGGGTGTCCCATAGAAGGGAGCCCCACGGCCTCCGCCCAAGAGTTGAAAATTTACATTTTACATTATAGAGATGTGAAGAATATGTCATACATTTTTCAAATTATCCTTACGTAAAGTCCGTTTTTGTTGTCTTGTCTTTTTTAATAAGTTGTCATTAAAAGACGTTATGTTAACAATTTTATATAATTAACTAACATTTTTAACCCATTTTACATTTACAGAACTAATACTCATATTTTTAAAACTGTTATTTACCAATATACCAAAGACAAGTTAAAAAAAAATGCACTTTAAATTAGAATTTCATGAATGTGGATATACTAAAAACTTCGCACCGTTAGTTCAAGTGATCTCCAACAGATGGCGTCTTTTACAAAATACATATTATAGTCTAATTTTAAAAGAAACATCTAATTTTGATTTGTTTGATTATTTTTCGTCATACACGCAGTCTAACCACGTAATACCTGTCATATAGGTATCCCAAATTTTCATATTCATCACATCTGCCAACACTTTTCACTTCGGGACGCGCCAATACAAAATTATTCTATGCAATTTTTTTGTTAGCTCAGAATACAGAACAAACCAGAACACGCATGGGCACTGGACCAAGCACCATGGGTCCAATAAAATAGATAATATCTCTTAAATGTTAATTTTTTAAACTTATTTTAGAGTCACAATTTGAAGAGCTTATGCGGTCTCTGGTTTGCCTGTCTTCCGAGGTTGATAGGTAGGCTTACCTTCCCTTCGCCGGGAAGCGAGGTCCGTAGTGAGGCAAGGTCCTGTCCGGTGTCTCCCGCCCCGGGCTCACGCGACTAAAGCAACACGCACGATCAAAGTAATACACACTCCACAAGTTATTTACCACACATGTTACGTTAGTATATGTGTTATTCGGGGGTTATTTCTTGAAATTTGTGTCAAAAATATACAAATTTCCGGATTTCTTCTTTGCTAATGCTGGTGTATTGTTCTGTTTAGAGGGCTCGGATCTTTGATTAAGGAGGGGCAGGATAGAGGGAATGTTGCAAAAAAGGCTGCCTTTTAAATTATCGCAGTTGTTTTAATTAGTCAACCGCTAGTGGCGCTAGTTTCATTCAGTATTTCGAACATATTGCACAAGAGAGGTAAACAACCTGGATAAGCTTGTGGTGATGGGCAGGGTGGAGGGATTGAGACCTCCAGGACGAAGCTCCAATCGATGGTCCAAGTATCCGAAAACAGCCCTTCATCAGTTAGAGGACCACAGCCGATGGAGGAAGAGAATTGAGGAGAAGCTGATGAGTCAGAGTCACGATCTTCAGTAATCAGGGACCAACTGTGAAGCAGGGTTACCTATCCTGTCCCCTCTCTAATCAAAGGGAATTCGAACATAGGGAATTATTATGCTTTGATATTTTGTGTCCACAGTTTAATTGATTTTATGATACAAGAGCCTTTTCGAAATAAACAGAAAATCAAGAGATTCAGACTTCTAAATATTTTATTGTCAATTTTATTTAAATGAAAGATTTGAACAATACATTAAGCATAATTTTGCTCCAGATTTTGTAAGATTTTTTAAACACGGGGCCTATTGAGGTTCGTATTTCTGTGATTCTAGTGAAGACTTTGACGGTTAATTGTCTACTTTGTCTAAATTAGTATTTAAGATCGACATGCGATATTTCAACCACCTAATCATTCACGAATTGATATATTGACTTAAATTCACTAGAAACACATTGTATGAGTTTATCACAAATTGAGGTTATTCATTTCACACACATAAGCCGCATCAACATATAATATATTGTATATTAGTAAAGAAGAGAAAATTAGTATTTACGAGCAAGATATTTTGCAGTATGTAAATTATCTTATTAAATTAAATTAATTTAATTTGAATTCAGTTCTAGTTGGCATCCATAATATATGCATACGCGCGGAAGTAAAAATGCAATTGATCAATGAGCTATTAGCTGATAGATAGGGTTGACGGTTGACTAGTCTGTCTAATAAATCGAGTCGCTTTAAAAGAGCGGCTAATTAAAAAAAACTTCATCTGTAAACACCCGGTTTTAACAGAATACCCCCACTTGATACTTTGAATTTTTAACTTTATTTATGTAAAAATTCCATCAATGCATGGTCTTATACAGACTATGATAACTCTATAGACATGGTTACTAATTAGATGAATATTGTTTTGATGAAACAAATTCAGGATCAGATTACAAATATTCTACATCCAAATACAAACGACAAACGTAATTGTATCAGTAATTGTATTTTAGGGCATTAACTATGTTCTTTATATTGAGTAGTAACCAACTGAATGCACAAAATCTACCAAAATCAACAAAAGTATCAAACCTAATATTCCTCATATAAATAGTAATGTAACTATAAAAGTGACAATATAAAATGTTGCCATACTAAAACTTTAAAAATAACCAAATGACACGATTCATTAGACAGACTAACCTGTTTGATTGTGGTCTCAAACGATTGCTTTCTTTGAATGAACGGATAACAATTGTTATACATTTAATGTAAAAGAAGCATGTGCTATTTTTAAGCAATTGTGACGAGTCCATAAATGAAGAAAGACAAGAATGTCTTAAACAACTCCAAATATAAAACTGTATTTTTTTCAATACTACATACATACTATAATATTGGTGTCCTATTGACTTAGCACTATGTCGACGTAAAATATATAAATATATATTTACCAAAAACATCCAAATCCAAATAGTCTGCACAAGGAAGCATGCAATTAATTAAGATTTATTTTATACAATCAAATTACCACCAAGGGAAAAAAATTGGTAGATCAACTTTTTTTCAGACATTTAAAAAAAATTGTTCATTTCAAGTTTTTAAATTTAATTTGGCGTTGAAACTTCGGGAGTATTCGGATCTGTAGCTCAAGATTTCCTCCAAGAGCTTGGAAGACGAGTGTTCCTAGAATGTGGCGACTACAGATGCCATAGTTATTTAAAACAAATCATAGTGTAGGTACCATTTAAATATGGACTTTTTCTATCTAGTTTAGTTTAGTTTATAAAACTTAGTTCTTATTTTTAGTTTTTATTTGATTTTAAATTTATATATTAATAATAGAGAATAAAGAAATCTACGTATATATATATGCATCTACCATATTTTTTCCATATGCTAAACATACATATTAATCATGCACAAATATTACACAAAGAAAGCATAACTAAACAGCAAAGTTAATAATGTTAAGATCCAAACCTTCCTTTCCTAGATTTCAGGTGCAGCCGCGACCTTATCCATTGTGAGGTGTGTGAGAACATAGAGCGAGACAAAAAGCACATTTACACATAAGTTAGAGCGAGACAAAGCTGTGAATTATATGACACCGAGTTACAAGAACACAAAATATTTCAATTTTAGTGAAATGGCAATGAAATTAAATTGTTATTTAATCATGTTTAGAAAAACAATGTTAACATATTATTCAAAATTAATTCAAAATCACAATATTAACAATAACTCTTAAAAAATATACTGATTGAATCATAAACTTAGTATATGAATAAACAGAGAGACAAAGGAAATGAAATGCCCCGATTATTTTTTTTTTTAAAAGATGTATTTTTTTTTGTAAATATTATTAAAGGAAAGAATATAATACGAAGTTTATGATTAAAGTAAGCGTCAGGAGAAAATAGAAATTTAGTAAAGAAACATTCAGGTAGGATATTACAATATTTTTTTCATTATCGTAACAAAGAACATGAAATTCAAACTACTGTCATCGTTACAATACATTTCTATAATAACATAATAAGTAAAAATCGGCCAAATTGAATAGGTACCAAATTGCTTTAAATTGTAGGTATATTAAGTTATTTAGCCGTATTTCTATCATTAGTACATATAAATTATAATTGGAACGCATTGACATGTTTACTAAATTTCTACAATTTCCTGATTCTTACTAAGATATGATTGATAATTTTTTAGACACATCGTAAATCTATCAATACACACCTATAGCGTCTCGAGCCGAAATAGTCCGGTGAAACTGAGCGTTCCCGGTTCAAATCGTGTTGAGAGCCTCGTCTATTTGTCGTACGACGATGGCAACATTCGAAAGCGGGCAACACCATGCAGACGATCACAAGATGGCCGACGGTCACGTGCAAATGAAATGGAGGGAGGAAACAAAAACATAATGAAAAACAAAGCTCTAATCCACTGGACAAATCCATTAATTGGAATTGCAAATAAAATTGTCAAATAATCTACTATTAATAGATTATGGATTGGATTTTACATTAATCCATTGTTCTATAATCCACTACTAATGGATTAAAGTGGAAATCTAATTAAATAAATATGTAAATCAAAGTTAAGGATGAAATGATTGAAAAGATGAGAACATAAACATGAAATTTTGAAAATAATAAAGGTTGTATTTACGTACCCAGCTACGCCCTTGGTTGTTGGTTTCACCAATACCTTTCTTGGTGCGCTTTCTCTGCCTTGACTTTGACTCTTCACCTGAGGAGTTAGGAACGTTGACAAATTAAAAAAAAGTGGCCAGGTTTCAAGCTTTCTCCGTATCAAATTTCATGAAAATAGATTCAGTGGTTTAGCCAGCCGTGAGAACGTAAGGGATAGACAGAGTTACTTTCGCTTTCCGCCCTGACTTCGTCCGTGGGGCCCACACTAACTTTCGTCCCCTATTATACCCCTTTATGGGTGGATTTAAAAAAAAGTAGCAGAGTTACTTTCGCATTTATTATTAGTATGGTTATAAAATATATGACAAGAATATGATGTAAGTGCCAGTATATCCCATCCCACTAATGTTACAAACGCGAAAGTTTGTATGGATGTATATTTGTTACTCAATCACGCCAGAACGGCTGAACGGATATGGATGAAATTTGGCACAGAAATAGATTATAGTCTGGAATAGGCTACTTTTTATCCCGGAAAAATGTATGGTTCCCGTGGGATAGATTTGTTTTTGTTTTTCACAGGATCGACATGATTTTTTGCATAGTGGTATTTTAAGGGTCAGAGAATGACATAAATACTACTTTTAATACCGCGAAAGCGGGCGGGGGAGGGGCAAATTACAGCCACGCGATTATTTCTTTTTGGATCTTTTTCCACGCGGGTGACACCGCGGACAGAAGCTGTGTTGTATACTTTAGGTTATACTTGCGGAGTTTCTTGCCACTTCTTCACAGACTTCTTAAATTAACAATTAAGTATAATACCTACTGTACTTTTGTGTTAATGATTGTAATTTTTTACCTGGTAAGCCTTGCAGACTCGGTCGACCTCGACTTGTCTCTTCTGTGTGTTCTCCATCAACTCCTTGTGATCCTCTATGAGACCTTCAAGTAGCTCCAGATTCTCTGGTAGAGGTTCGGCTTCCAAAGCTGAAATTTTTTTTGGTATTTTTTAAAGAAAATTACAGTACCCAGCCGAAATACATTTCGGGTTTAAAGAGAGCCCATGATTGGTGAGCTTTGGTTTTGTAGAGCGCTGTCTCTGTCGCTTCGTCACATGTCTCTATCGCTTTTCTATTCACTATTAATCTATCTATCATTACGCCTTTTATCCCAAGAGGGGTAGACAGATACAATTGAATGCCATTTTCTGCGATCCTGACATACCTATTTCGCTTCTTTTATATTTATCATACCTTTCAAACATGCTCGGCGATTGTGTGTACTTTTAATATTTCCATCGATCAATAAATTTTTTATATGTTCAATAAAAGTACACCTAGGTCGTCCTATGTCTTTCAGTTCTGCCATATAAACCTTTTTAGTCAATCTCTCATCCTTCATTCTTTCAACATGTCGATGTGTGTCAATCACTTCAAAAAAATACTTCAGTTATATGAAATGTAAAAATTACAGAGTTCTACTATTATGTTAGATATATATAGATTATAATTATTGGTTTTAAATTTTCAGGACGGGATTATTTTTCACCGTACTTAATCCTATTGTAATTTCGGAAAGTTTGGCGTGAAAATAAGTTCATATCAGTATTAAGTATAAGATGTTTTCTACCGAAGGAGCCGCTAACATTCGTATCATTCATTACTTACACAGTAGCGTGTTTTCCAATCCGACCAGCCACTGAATGAGTTCTTCAAGTACGAGATCCAAATCCTTAAGGCTCTGCATATGAGCGTCAAGTTTGTTGCCACGCTGCATCGCCCATTGCCAGACCTGCGGTAAAAACATATATTGAACAACATATAACAAAAGCATTTGAATTTTTCATATACAAAAGAGTTCGCACTACCAGTGACTTTCCCTTATCAAAACTACACCTTAATATTATGCACTTGACGCCAAAATGTTCTAAATTCATACCTGATGGCGGCATAACTTCATATATATAACGAATATAAGCAATACAGAATGTATTTTCCTAAAGACTGTTAAGCACTGTAACTTATCCAACTATAAAGTCATATCTTTATGTTTTCATTTGCAATAATGATGATAAGAAAGAAGTTTAAAAATAATATGAATCTGGGCTATGACCTTGGACACGTAACTTATGTTGTTATGTTATTTATATTTAATAAGTAAATCAGGTCTTCCAAGTCTATAATGAACACCTGCTAACAATTTACACTGCGGGACGCGCCAATACGAGCGCTCCATTCACCAGTGGAAAATTTGATTGGCTTACGCCTCCGCTTCTTTGAGCCGCAGCGTGATGTTATATAGTTTATAGTTTTATTTTCAAATCGGACCTTTTCTGATATTAGCGCCTTCAAACATAATACACTCTTCATATATAAATAAAATATAGCCTATATGACTCAGGGATATCGTAGCTTTCTATTCGTGAAATATTTTTTAGAATAGCTTCAGTAGTTTGAGAGATTACCCTCTACATCCAAACTTACTTTACCCCTGTATAATATTAATATAGATATTATATAGGTATATATTACATACCTCATCCCATCTGCTCTGAATGATAGTTATCCAATGTTTAATGACAGTGACGGCGTCAGGATGCGCCTTGCCCAAAATAGAGTGAGCAAGCGTTATTGTCGCGTCCTTATCTCTTTGCTTGTCTTTAAGCTCTTTTATGAATCTCTCATGATCCCGGATTTGCTGTAGGGTTTCCTGGTCACCCTCGGGTAGTTGGCCCGAGAATCGCAGTTTGGTCTCCGCATCGGATAACCACTCGAGAAGCATATTCACGGATTTGTGGAGTTTCTCCGCCTGGGAATTGGATAAAAAAATCTTATTAAAGCGGCTTCGGGATTGGTAGTCTTACATAGAGAATGCCGATCGTCACAAGACAGAAATGATGTCATTAAGGCGTAGTTGTGTACTTAAATATTGACCCACACTTTAAAGTTGAGTCCACTCACTGGTACACCTTTTTTTCTGATTTATATACGAATAGCGACCCCGCCCCCGGCTTCGTACGGGTACAATATGGGATTACAACAATTTTAATAGGTACCTACATAAATACGTATAACTATTTATCTTTTAGAGATAGAGGTATGCTACAAAGAGCATTGGAAATGAACTTCGGTATTAAAAATAGAAAACCAGGCCCGGCGCAACATCTCTTTCACGCCCTATACAGATGACAGAGATAGCAAATATTTCTACACCAAACCACAGTTGTTAGGTTGGCAGTACCGTTCAGCCCTAAGTTTGTTTCATTTTCATGTATGGCAGTCCCGACTCTTATTAAATACATAGTGATTGCTACTTACTCTATGTAGAAAACAACCATATATATTTTGACAGCTGTCATCCGTAATGAAGACCTCATATAGAGACATTTCATTTTGGTAAAAACACGCACGACCAGTCTATGGTCAGTGGTTATCGAGACAATTTTTTTATTATTTTTTCAAATTTCTAAATAACATCCCGAGATTTATAACACTGTAGTAACTGTAATAACTGAACAAATGTAGAATATATATTTTTTTAATACACGATTCATTTTTTTTTATATAATAGACCATAAAATAACGGCATGTCGCACTTTTGCTGAAAAAGGAACCCCTACAGAAATGACCGAAAATCCATTTCCAATGTTAAAAAGTTATCCAGGACGGGTTGCTAGTACTTATATGAAAAAAAATACGAACCTCTTTGAGAGCCCCTTCAAGACGATGCGCCTTCTTTTCGCTAAGACTGTGCACGGTGTCCCATACTTGTTTTAATTCACTGCATTGTTGTTTTATATGGACGGCATCCTCGCGGGCGACCTGAGAAAAAGCAGTTATTAATAAAACCGCTTCAAAAGCTATGGACTCGGAAAAAAATAAATTATGAAACCTTTATGTTGAATCAGAAAAAAAAATTATCCCAAAATATAAATTGTCTTTTATTTAATTAAATACTTTATCGACTTAATTTTTTAATAAATTCACCGTTTTCTGTAAGTAAATAAAAAACAAAATGGCGTTTTTAAGTTTCTCCATACAAATATTGTACACGAATATCAGTATTTGTGAGGCTATATATTTAACGAGTGGCCAGTTCTGTTGAGGTAAATTGAGATTTAATAAAAAAAATGGCTACTTACAGTTGCTTCCAGCTCTTTGCCCGTTTTAATGACGGACTGCATCTGAGATGATCGCGATTGTAGTTCCTCCTCGAATTGCTGTAGTAAAAATAAACATAATAAATTACAATATTAATTTTTATATATTTCTTACTATTTTTAGGGTTCCGTACCCAAAGGGTAAAAACGGAAACCCTATTACTAAGACTCCGCTGTCCGTCCGTCTGTCTGTCCGTCTGTCACCAGGCTGTATCTCATGAACCGTGATAGTTAGACAGTTGAAATGTTCACAGATGATGTATTTCTGTTGCCGCTATAACAACAAATACTAAATAACAGAATAAAATAAATATTTAAGGGGGTCCTATACAACAACGTTTTGATAGATAATGTAATGACTTTTTATACATGTGACTCGTCATCCTAATATATTTATTACCTTATGTTGTTCAATAAGTGCCATCACAGTATCCAAATCTCCGTGTACGGGAGATTCCGTGGACAGCTGTTTCTCGTGTTTCTTCAGCCACTCAAGCAAGCCCGACATGACATCCTTAAATTGGCCGGAGTATAAGAGAGCCTCTTCGAGTTTACGTTGTCTGTGGAAAAATATATTAGTGAAATTATAATAATATATATGTGTAAAATTAAATATTATATGTAATTTTTGAAACTACAGTGAGAAGCTGGTCTTAGAAAATTTGTTGATTATACTCGTAATTTATTTTTAACTAGCTGTCCGGCCCTTGGATATTTTCGGACAAAATAAAACCTGCACTACCCCTACCCCTACCCTTACCCCTACCCCTACTCCGACCCCGACGCCTACCCCTACCCCTACCCTTAAACTGTTTTCCACGACTTCGTACGTGTCTATTTCAGAATGTTGGCAAACATACACTTCATACATAGCTTTTGTCATGTTCACCTCTGCCCATCCCGTTCCCGTCGTCATGCGTAGTGGTATATAGCCTATTTTTATTTTATTTATTATTATTATATTGTCACACAGATTTTTACATGATAATGGTGTTATAATAAGATTGTGTCCTCCATGTGGTACCTATACAGGTGTACAATATTTATCTTATAAATTATTAATTATAAACCAAATACAAAACATGTCAACTACCTATTACTAATCAAGTTTTACTTATAAATTATGTATGTATATATGTCAGAATTATATTATTAACATTATAATTATTTAAAAGGCACAAAATTAAATGTCACTATTTAGAGTCCATATACTTTTTAATACTATAAAAGCATTTGCTCATCAACCACATATAAAGCTCCTTGCAAAATGCATTGTAATGCCTATGTTACTCAGGGATAATGTAGCATTCTAATGGTGAAAGAATGATCAAAATACGTCCAGTAGTTTTTGAATTTATTTGTAACAAACATACAAACAAATATTTCCTCTTTATAATATTAGTATAAATTTCATCCTATTTGAAGCCGGAAAAAATTATTTACTTTTGGCCTTTTTAAGAGGTGAATGTACAGAAACCATGAAACTGAAAGACAAAGACACTTGTCTGTTATCTATCTATCATCACGCCTTTTATCCCAAGAGGGGTAGACAATCGAATGCCATTTGCTACGATCCTGACATACCTCTTTCACTTCTTTTATATTCATCATACATTTCATACATGCTCGGCGATTGTGTGTACTTTTATAATTGCCTTCGATCAATTAATTTTTTATATGTGTATTACCTATATTTAAAAATATTTTAATGTGTCCAAACCAGCGTAAACTACTTTTCTTCATTTTAATCTTGTATGTTAATTTAATAATAAAACATATCTGAGCAGGAAATGTAATTTAATCGATACTGAAGAAGATTGTCCAGAATAAAAATAATACAAATCCGGCGTCGTAACTTTCATTCGTACATTCCGCTCTTTTTAAATAAAGTCCGATGTGTAATATTTTGAGTCGGGTAGGTACTGTACCTATTTCTGTATGTAGTAAAACATTACCTGTCAACAGCCTTGGAACACACAGTTGTCCATTTGGATTTGAGATCGGACAGCATGGTCTTCAGTGTCGGCTCGTCACCTTTGGGCGCTTTGTCCTTGAGTTGTTTACCGCACTTCATGGCTTGGTCGTACACCGGCTGTTTAGCGGCCAAGGCCTTCTGGAACTCTCGGTGTTTATTCAATCTGAAAAAGAAAAAAATTGAAAAAACATTTTTATTTTTTATTCTTCACGGTTTGCCTTACAGCTCCCGGGAACCGTTGCCGGCATCAGGATACCCGCTAGCATTATATAAAGCTTAAGACTTTGTATCATTGCCCTTAGAGTACTATGACTATTTTCTGGTAATTTGACCATATTTTAGGCAATTAAGGTACTTATAAGTTACTTTAGGTTTCGTTGGTATTGTTTTTAAATAAAATATATAAAGTAAAAGCTGTTGTAATAATGAAAAGACAAAAAAATACAGTGGTACGGGTAATAGCAGTCTACCCCTCGACGAAATTGTTAAAATAGATAAGTTTACCTTTGCTTGATCTTGTCTGGATCATTAACAGTGGTTTCAGAGTTGAGATCATCCAGTTGTTTCTCTGTATCACCAAGCCAGTTCATCATGTTGTTCCTGAAAAAAAAAACAATTTTAATTTATCCGGGATTTAAATGTAAGCCTATTCTACCGGGATAAAACAGTCAAAAAAGTAGTAGTCGAGCCAAGTATAAATAGATACTGCCATATAAGTTCAGCCATTTGACATTTATTGAACATTTCTCGACTGCTAGTCACGTGTATGAAATGGACAGGGAGATGATGTTGTGACTAAAATGAAGAAAAGTTTACGCTGGTTTGGACACGTTGAAATAATGAAGGAAAAAAGATTGACTAAAAAGAGAGGAAATGCTAGCAGGGGGCGACCTAGGTGTACGTTTACTGACTTAATAAAAAATTATTGATAGGATGCAGTATGATGAATACAAAAGAGGCGGAAGAGGTATCATTATCACCTCTATCCCTCATGTGATAAATGGCGTGATGATAGATAGATAGAATGTGGATGAAGCAATACAAGAATAAAGGAACTCTCTCGATTCATCATCTCTGCCTACCAGTGAATTAGGAAGGTAAGTATGTAAAAAACTTACCACATATCGCTGAACTCCTTAGCTTCTTTAAAGCCATGGTCCAAAGCTCTTGTTCTTTCGGCGGATTTAGACACAACTCTCTCCCACCGATGCTGTACGGAGACCAGCAAGTTCTTGATGAGTATCACGTCTTGTTTCTGACTGAAGTATTTAAGGTGAGTGCCCTTCTTGTCCAGATGGAGCATGGTTTCGCGATGCGTAGACACCTCCTTTTGGAATGATTTGTGCTCCTCGATTTGTGCTGAAATATGTATGAAAGTTATAGACAAGAGTTGTTGGTTTCAAGATAAAAAAATTAACAAAAATTAAGTTTAGTGATTTAAGGTATAAGTCCATAATCTTTTAGATTCCTAGATAATGTAACCGAATTGGCCATTCGTAAGGTATCTTCGCCTAAATGAGGAAATATTGTCTACCGCTGGGTACCGGGGCCGGATTCGGCACTCGAAAAAGTATAATAAAATATTTATTGAAAGTAAAAATGTGTCGGTTGTAATACTAAATTGTCCAGCGATATTTATCGGCCCCTTACAAACCTTCAAGGAGTGGGTGAGTGTTAAAAGTATATTATCCCTTGTGACGGTCGCATTATTTACACGTTTTCTTGGATATCCGTTTGGTACAAATGCAATCGATTCCCGATGAGATAGGGACTTCAAACTTTAAACATAGTTCTGTCTTAGTCTTTCATATTGAATGGCAGCTTTGTAAGAAAATGATAAAACATAGTTTAGCTAAACACTAGTCAAACACCGTTTTGTGGTAAGGCCCAGAACATTTAAAACAATGCAGTATTAACTGGCAAAAAGCAGAAATGCATATGTAAAAAAATATATCACGTTTTTAATACGTGCTTCAATGAGAGTGAAAAGGAATACTTACTCAGTAAAGTCTCCATGACTCTGGACACCGGTTTTGCAGATGTGAGGGTCTTCTCAGCGGTCGTCAACCAATCTACGAACGCTTGTAGCGCGTCATGGAATTCAGTGGCTTCTTTTAGAGCTATTTCTAACTTGATCTTCTTATCGGATGCCCTGCGAATTTTGTAAGTTTGAGAACCTTGTATAATTCTCGCCCAATAAGTTCAGTGCGTAATAGAAATAGACTCATTTTAAAATTTTGTACTGAGTTGATTTATCATAAGGGTAGTTTAGAAGAACATTCTATAAGGTCCGACTTTCCAGCCTTGTCTTATTTGGTAAACAAACTTTGCATGTCTTTTTAACTAAGTTGTCATTTTAAATTACCAACTTTACACATCAATTAACATATTTTACACTTGCAGAACTAATAATGACATTTTTAAAACTATTATTTAAAAAATTAACAGAAAAGGCATGTAAAGTTTTTTTACCAAATAAGACAAGTCTAAGTTTACGAGCATCGTGATGTCATTTGCCAGCAATAATGGTCAGTGATGTTTTCTTTCAAAGCCGCTGGCCTTAGCTAGGGAGGGAAAGACTCATGTATGAGTATGCCACTAAGGTATTGTCTTGATTTCTTTTATACTTTATATTTCGTCTGATAATTTTAACCTCAGATACTATTTTATTTATCTCAGGCATTTCAGGCACTCAAATCTTTTCAGATTAAAGTTTAATCTATTCTAGAACATTTTTTTACCTAGCTTACCAGAAATATGTTGAATAGTGTTTCTCCGATTTTAGTTACAAATATTGATACATCTTACGAAATCCTAACTTTCCATAAATAAAACATAGCCTCATCTGAAATAATTATAATATTACTATTAAGATGGAAAACAGTTACCTGGCAGTTACACTGTCCCATCGGCTCTTGAGATTCTTCAGGTTGTGATGAAGCTGAGAATTGGGATTCGGCTTCTCCTGTCTGCGGATGTACTCTTGACCTTGCTGTAATACCGCCTCTACTTTGGGACGGTTCGCTTCAATCTCGTGGTACACATCCTATTCAATTCAAATTGAGATTAGATAAATGTCGTAGAAATTGATAAGAAATAGTTTTTTTTATTTAATTTCAATGACAGTTTTATTTGAAATTCGTAGAGTCTCAATTAAAGTAATGTAGTTTATTCTCATGACATACCTAACCGCTGAGCCGATTTGTATTCAATAAACAATAAGTTATTTATCTTTTCGTGAAGTGACAAAATGCGAGAACAATTTTGAGGCGAGATGGGCGCCATTGTAACCATTAGTTTTGCCAATGTAAGTTGAGTGATGTAAAAAAATGCTATTCACTTTAAATATGACACCACAAAATTTGTGCATTAACTACAATAGCACAAAATCAAACTGAATTCCGCATCACGCTGTCCTGACAACATCCGTCAAACACCGCAACCGGAACCAGGTAACTCACCATGAATCGCTCAAGCTGTTCGGACGCCGTCTCAGGTAACCCTCCCACGGGTTTAGAGGCAGCGATCACACTGTCAACCTCTGTCAACCATGATAGAAGATCCCCGATTTCTGCGTTGAAGCTGAAAATTGAAATAATGCGTAATTATATATGGCAGGTATATAAGAAAATTTGGGGTGCGCTACTGCTAACCTCCAATATACTAAATAATCTAATAAACCACGCTTAGAGGCTTTTCCATCTAAATATACCTCAACAGAACTGGCCACTCATTAGGTATAGCTTCACAAATACCATAGGCTAAAAGAAGGAGACCCTGTTTACCCTGTCATCTACCCTATTCCAAGTACAAGACCATACTTGGAATAGGGTAGATGACAGGGTAAACAAAACATTATTCTATTTAGTCCGTCATTTAGATTATCAAAAAATATTGGACACGTATTTTTTCTTTTGTCAATCAAACAAAAAATGACAGAGATAAAGCGCGTCAAAGTTTGGGAGTGGGGGCTGGTGACGTCACGCCTTGCTAAAAATTGTACTAAGGCGTGACGTCACGCGGAACTTTAGCGGGCTATATCTTCATAATTTTTTGTTTAATTGATAAAAGAAAAAATACGTGTCCAATATTTTCTGATAATCTAACTGACGGACAATTAGATTTTTTTAGTCATCATGCCTATTGTAAGGATACCCGTGAAGAAAAAAAAATTAGCTACCTCTGGGCCTCACGCAAGGCATCTTCAAGCTCCGTCTGTCTGTCTTGAGCTTTCTGCTGTAGTTCGCGCCATTTCTTGTTCAACTTCTGGAGTTTGGCTGCCGTCTCACCAGCTTCGTCCGTACCTATTAATCAGATTAATATTGTAAATAAAAAACTTTTTGTTTGTTTGTGTTTGTTTTTTCGGTAAGTCTAACACGATACAACACACAAAGCTATAAGCATTAGAGCTTTTGCCACATGACAATGATTTTTGTAGTACCGTATGAGTAATGTACGATCAGGGATCAAAGTACAGCCAAGGCTAAGGAAAAGTGTGCCATCTGCTACGTTTCATAACTTGATTTATTTCAGTAGGTTGTCAGATGGCATTCCCATTCCTTAACCGTACCTATGAAATATATTAATGTTTTTGTTAATATTAACAAATTGATATGATATACAAATTATAAACAAAATTTAGTCCTAACAAAAAGTTTAAATATGGCGACGATAGAGCACCTGGTTATATTATTTTGAGATATTTTTTGGTTAATGAATTAAATAATCTAACTCAAATGGAAGACAAACACATACAATGTTTTTCACATTAAGAAATTGATTAATTAAATTTTAAACCCAGAATAGTTTTTGAATGACTTTAGGGACATCGCAAATTGTAGCAGTTGAAATAAGATTGAAAATAAAACAAAACTAGATAAATACTTTGCACCGTTAGTTCAACTGATCTCCAACGGATAGCGTCTTTTACAAAATAAATAAATTAGCCTAACTTTAAAAGAAAAATTTTATTTTGATTTGTTTGTTTACTTTTCGTCATTAGAAGGAAAAATAATCTTCAAAATGGCGTATCAAACATTAACTTTGATACAGTAAAACACCTTTGAGAAATAAAATATAGAGTAGTGTGTATATTAATTTCGACACTTATTTCAGCCGGGAAAATTAATTTCATACAATTCATTGTGATAAAAAGCTTGTGATGCCGAAATTAAAGTCATAAAAGGGGTCTTCTTCTTATTTTATAATGGCTCCATCAATGTTAATCGATGATTTGCCAATGTCAAGTATTATGGACGTCACAGTAACAATAGCCGATAAATCGGTAGCTAAGATATTCCCGCCGACTGTGATATGTCTTATTAATCAACGACTAATCACAACTATCACAGCGCGTACGGGATTAAACTGGATTCCCCATCACATCACGGCAGGCGCGTGCGTTAGTCGCCATGACATGACATGGAATTCATAAAAGGGGTTTCTTCTCTTATTAAAAAGCCGTGATTATGTAGATTATAGACAAAGTAATGTGTAAGCAAAAGCAGCGCGCGACATACCCGTACCCTGCTGGACGATTTGAGCGCCTGCGTCGTTCAGTGTGTCGACGGACGCTTGGTGCGCGGCGATGTCGTTAACTAGCACTTTGAGCTTGGCTAGCTCCACTTCTAGGATCTGAGGGTCGCCGGCCACCTGATGAAGAAACAATATTTAAAGATATATTTAATATTTAAACTAACTGGGTTTTCTTTTTTTTTTCCTTTCATCACGGGTTGCCTTACAACTCCCGAAACCGTGTTACGGTTCCAGGGTACCCAGCGGAAGACCAAGTCTCCCTCGTTTAGCCGATGGTATCATGGTATTTGTGAGGCTATACCTAACGAGTGGCCAGTTCTGTTGAGGTATATTTAGATGGAAAAGCCTCTGGGTGGTTTGTCGGACTAAGTATATAAGTTTTAATAAAAAAAAACCCATTGGTACATGGCCGGGATCTGCAATAGATCCTTAATCGGCAGACTAAGATGTTCGGAGATTCCTTCATATCTATACCAATATAAAGAGGTAAAGTTTGTAAGTTTGTATATATATTCTAAATTTTTTTTTCATATATTTTATATTATTACAGTTATATTTTATTTTCTTTGAAAATATCCACCGTAGTATTTACCGGTTTCAAAGTATCCAGCGTATCCGAAGTGTTCTGGATCCAGACCAGAAGTTCTTGAAGCGCGTGCTGCAACTGTCCCAATCGGAGCAGTGCCCTTTCGAGCTGCTGTTGTCGCTCCACCATGCCACGCAGCAATGAAGACCAGCGGGCGTTAACGTCGGTAAGTGGTTGCTTGATGGCAGCCGCTTGCTCGGATGATGTGCGTTCCGTCAACTCTTGCGCTTGTCTGGTAGGGGGAAAAATTGTATCATGATAAAACCTAATTATCGACACTTTTAAGTATTATGTATATGTTACGGGCTAAAGCCGAATTAACAGCACATCTAGATGTGCCCGGGCAAACCGCGATATGCTTGTTGATTTTGGTCAAAACCGTATGAGATGCATACCGGGCACAAGCTAGATGTGCTAAACGTAGTTGGGCAAAAGTCGATAGAAAGTTACAGACAAGTGTAACTTGCCCCGTTCGTGATACTTTTTGTGATTTTTTTGCCGAAGAAAGTGTATGTTCCTCTTTTGTTTATATTAGATACAGGTTTTTTTCGTAAGTTTGGTAGTTAGTATTTTAAGTTGAGCTACTGTAATACTTACCTCACCAATAATAGTAGTTTATGAAACGGTTTTAATAGAGGTAATTAAAACACAAGTGGATTTTTTTAATAGCATCCACGAGTGTTTTAATTCCAAGTTATGTGCCCGTTTATACACTACTTTATCTAATCCCATGCAATAGTACAAAACAAATTAAACCAAGATATTTTTCTTAATCGACAAATTGGCGGCAAACCGCGGTTACCTACTTACTACGAATGCGCGTTAACTGTCAAGTGACTCGCACATGTGCGTGTCGATATTTTCATAGAGTTTAATGTGGCTGTATAACAAATATCCTCTGCCCTTTCTGCATTAAAAAAAAAACAAAACATTACGATATCGTTTTTGTATGAAACTTCGGTACTGTAATACATTACAGTATTTCTATTACTATTTTTCTCGGGATGTACCCAATACGACCAAGACAAGTTGAGATCTGCCCGGTCATACCAAGATTGGCGTGGTTTCAAGCATACTCTGTTTTCATATCTCGATTTGCTCGAACAAATCGCGATGAGACCGATATCGACTTTGGCCCGTAACATATAAACTTTAACATACTTTCCGTCGTTCTAAAATGTAATAATACTAGTATAACGACTATGCACTGTATATTTTCAGATAATGAAATTTGTTTTTTTAGTATGAAATCACAACAACAATATTACTATTATTAGAAAGCGAAAATCAAATTGAAAGTCAGCATTAGAAAAAACATCCATTCATTTTATTACTCCATGACTAAAATAACTATATTGAAAATCCTCCCGGGAATGGTTCCTTGTTTAGCCAAAGATATTTTTTAAGCTAACTTTGAAATTTCGAGAAAGAATACAACACCATGGGCACAATGAAAAATCTAAGTTTAAGAATAAACCATTGAATATATAGTTAGTTATAAACACTCAACAAAGCATTATATTTTGTAACAAACACGTCATCTTGCCTCATAAGACTCCTGTAGGGACACGTCCAGTGCAGCGTGGTTGGGAACAAACAAAATGTTAATATCATCTACTTGTTTCTTTCTAACAAATATGTCATTTAATATGGTAGAGGGAGATAAAACATTGTACAACGTTAGTAAGGACCTAAACATAGAAGGGGAATCTTGCATCGGGGTTACATCGCAGGCATGATAAACTTGAGTAAATTATTTTTCTTTGTTATCGGTCAAAGGGAACCCAGCGGAAGACAAAGTCTTCCTCTTTGAGCCGATGGTATTTGTATAACAAGTGGACAGTTCTGTTGAGATATATTTAGATGCAACAGCCTGGTATATCATGGTATATGATGGCGTGTATTGAAACGTGGTCCGTCTAGTTGTGTACCAGACGACTTAACCACTCGGCCAACGACGCTACTTTTTTCAATTTTGATTCAATGCTTTTCCATTACAAGTTTTCCTCGTTTAGTCAATGATATCTTTGACTTCTTTGAGGGTATCCAACGAGGGGTCAGTTCCGTTTAGGTATTCTGTACAGTACATTTTGTCGCATAAGTTTTTTTAATTCAGTCAAGTCTACCGTTTGTTTGTCGTTCTTTAACGTCAAAACGGAGCTACGGATCGACCGGGGAGTGATATAGAATACTTTTTGTCCCGGGAAAAATATATCATTCTAGTGTTTGTGATATGTATATGTAAATGCTATATTCTGACCTGTTCAGCGCTTCAACTTTGACCATATGCGGATCAACCTCTTGCTTGAAGGAAGCTAGTTGTGAGATCTGCCTCTTAACCGCATCTATGTCGGAGCCGAGCGGACCCATGCGCGAGAACTTGTCTTCTGCCTTGTCGAGGAACTCTTGAAGATTCTAAAAAAAATATGGCGAAAGGTGAATTTTTCAGAAGGGAAGCTATAAAATACCTCACTCGACTAATGCTGCAAGGTTAAAAAATTACTTTATAATTTTTTTTATTTCATTTAAATAATTGTATTAAAAATCATAATTGCAAAATAAAACAAACACGCAAGCAAACTAACTTTTTTATCAATCCAGACAATCCAGTTACATTCGTTATTTTGGACTCTCATAGCCCGCAATTCTTCGGCCTATTTATGGGACAGTTTGCGCAGGCTAAAACGAGTTGGAACTTGCGCGGATTTTAATACAAATGAAAGAGACAGTTGCTTAGTATGAAGTAATACTTTACTACCGTACCGTAAGGGCGAGCAAGCCGGTATTTATCGGCTTATGTTCTTATATTGCTAATGGATATCGATTGGCGTTTAGGATTGACCAGTTCCTAAAGGTAAGCCGAAAGGAATCGGGTTGTATGGACTCCTGATCACTTATAGGTTGGTGTTTGTGGTAAGTTGAGCCAGATTGACGCTAGAGTGGGGAGAATAACCACCCTACGCCCTTTAAAATATAATAGATCGCAGTATAACCACGTGATACTTGTAGGGTCAACTTATTTGGCACAAGTCATATACCTGTAACGTGTCATGGAACTCCATAGCCTTCTCCATGGCATCGATCAGATTCTCCTCCCTCCTGGCGTAGAGTGCCGTGATGTTGTCCCAAGCGCTGTCAAGATCTTCCATATGTTTCTTCACTTCTGGCTTGTCGGGTTCGCCACACAAACTCATGAGGGTAGAGCCAGTTTTGCGGACTTTCTCGACCTGCGAATGTCAATGTTATAGAGCTAATGGTAATGGAAGTGTAGTGGTGGAGATATGGAAATTGAAAGTATCTATTTCTGGTTGAAAAGTTAGTTCTCTAGGATTTCATATCTCGAAAGTCACTCAACAGCCAACCAGAAACCAGTTCAGAAAACCAACGTCTGAGAAAAATAACAAAGTTTGATTTGCTATATTTAGTAGGCGCTTTATACGAAAGAAAAATGGACATTTTGTAAATCGATTTAAATGAATGTTAGCCCCAAGCTTATCTCAATAAATTACGGAAAAAAATCCAACTTTGTTCAGCTGTTGTGGAGATTAGTGTGCACAAACTCGCAGGGGGACAAACAGACTTCAGTTAGAATCTTTTAGGATACGTATACTTAGAGAAAACCGGTCCAGTGATACCCCAAACGTTAGGGTGGTCAAAAATAAAACATCTTCTTTAGTTCCATACAATCACAATAGAAATATGGCAGCATATAAGACTGTCACGACGGTCACTTGCGATATTATGAATGAAAAACTATGTCAAAACCAACATACCTCAGGCTTAGTATGGTCGATTTCGTGGCGAATCTCCTGTAAAACCACTTGTTGCGCCTGAATAGCTCGTGGCTGAGCGGCGGGCGGTGGCTGAGCGGTGAGCGTATCTTCAAGCTCAGCGAGAGTGGCCATGACTGCGTCCAGCTGTTTCCAGAACTTCTTGGCAATTTCGAGAGCGCTGTCAAGCGAGCGGCTGCGATCTGATGTGGCTTTTTGCACTTCATCCCAGAGGCTGTGACAAATAGATAATTGTTTACCCAGGGTACCCAGCGAAAGACCAAGTTTCTTTTAGCCGATGATATTTGTGAGGCTATACCCAACGAGTGGCCAGTTCTGTTGAGGTATATTTAGATGGAAAAGCCCCTATTATGTACATAAGTTTGGTACATGACCGAGATCCAGAATCGAACCCGTGGTCTGCCTAGTTAATACCAGACGTCTTAACCACTCGGCCACCGACGAACCTTTTTGCTAGTTGTCCATATTGAACAGAAGAGGTGGCAAGCCTATTGCTGCACTTAATGGACCTAGATGTGTCATTTATCATTAAACCAAATGAAGGTTTTTTTTAATCTCTAAAGGGGTGAATATGGGGTGGTAAAGTTTGTATGGATAAACGTGTTGTCGATGGGAAATCTCATCGGGCATACGGCTAAGTAGCATATTAATTTTCTATCACTTTAAACTTCGGGACTAATATCTCTGTAGTACATATATAGTATAGTATAACCGTATTGACTGCATCCGGAACGATGTCATTAGAGAAGAATGCGGAGTGAAAGATGATGGAAAAAATGAGGGAAAAGTAGTTTACGCTGGTTTGGACGCGTTGAATAAATGAAGAATGAAAGATTGACTAAAAAGGTTTATACGGCTTAAGTGAAAAGAAATGCTGGCAGAGGACGACCTAGGTGTACTTTTATTGAACATATGAAAAATGTATTGATCGATGGCAATATTAAAAGTACACACAATCACCGAGCATGTCATGTATGAAAGGTATGATGAATATAAAAGAAGCGAAAGAGGTATGTCAGGGACCGTAGCGAATAGCAATCGATTGTCTCTGCCTACCCCTCTTGGGATAAAAGGCGTGATGATAGATATATAGATAGATATAGTACAGATATTATATACTCTATGGTAAATACTAACTTGTTAAGTTTATCCAGTTTCTTGCGGATATCCCGGACGGCCGGATCACTCTTATTAGCCTTACTAATAACATCATTGGCAGCTCGTTGGACGGCCGCATAAGCCTCCTTACGTTTGTCTAAGTCTTCGACAAGTGCGTTGTTCTCGTCTATTTGGTCTCTGAAAGTGATTTATTGAAAAAAAATCAATTAAAATTCTAGAAAAATATTATTATATAAAATATTATATTGAATGTTATTTTTGTATTTGGGAAGTCAGCTAGACACGTGCACCCAAAACGAATTTCCCCGCTTTATCACTCCCCGATTTTTATGGAATTCGGGTGAATGTTTAAAACAGATCCCGAGGGGTAGTTGCCTCTCGTGCATCTTTGTCTACGCCTTCTTTGCGTAAAATTTTAGGAGTAGGTTTTAAAATTATATCAGTTATATATTTTTTTATAAATATTGTACTTTTAAGTCTTCTTTAATGTCTCACAAAAAAAAATAAAAATTTCAACTCACTCTATTTTCGGGGGATGCGCCGAAACTGGTTCAGCATTGTTAACTTGGTCGGCGGTGTTGGCCAACGCTCGTAGCATACCCTCCAACTTGTCGGAGAACTGGGACGATTCTTGCAGCGCCTGTAATTAACCAAGTATCAAACAACCGTTTAGTTATGAATCGTATATCAGCAGTCTTTCAGGAAATTCTCATATAAATCCGTTGGGCCACATACCTGTTCGAGCTCTTGCTGTCTATGTCTCAACTCGGCTCGGAGAGCGTTGTATCTGTCGCAGTCCGCTTCCACGATGTCCTGCACTTTGGAAGCGTCATCATCGCTGCAAAGTTTAGCCAACGCCTCTCCGGTCTTCACAAGTTTGTCCACAAGCGGTTTGTGGCCAGAAATGGACTGTTGCAGCACCTGGTTAACGAAATTCATTAGATATGGCTAGACTTTTCATTGAACATTCAATTTGAACATTTTTGTACTCTAGTTGTGAAAAATCTGGTTGATCTAAATTTTGAAATTATTTGCACAAAAATTGTAATTTAATCGGTATATTCGAAAACTCACTCTCGACTAATATTTGATTTACGGTTTTGAAAAATCTACATGTGATTTTTAACATTGAAATATACCTACTATTGATACCAACATAAATATTCTACTTGCAGATAGGTTTAATAGATTTTTCAACTTTCAAGCAAATAAAATTGTATACTTAACATAATTTAATATTAATATTATATTTAATTTATAATTATATTATATATTATAATTAATATTAATTTCCGGGAAACTTAGAGTTAGAATGCATCATCAGGTCTTCCAAGTATTCAAATTTCGATAATATTCATCATCATCTTATAAATATATGAATAAGTTTACCCAGAATACCTGCCAACATTTAACTTCGGGACGCGGCAATACTGCTCTATGGCAGGAGCCTTACCTCATTCTTATCCTGTTGTTGCGCGATCTGTTCAGGTCTGAGTGCGGGCATGGCCAACATCTGTATTTGTTTCTCCATGTCGTCCAACCAGCTCGACAAACTATGGACATACAAAATATTTCATATATTTACGTGGTTAGGTTATAGTTAAAAGTTGAGGTATTTGATAGGTGTTCGTTGGTAATTGCATCACTTGAGAACGGCTGGACCAAATTGGCTATTTTTTTAAAATGTTCTTAATAGTCTGAATAAAGTTTTTAGGGAATGAAAAATTGGAAAAAGCTGCTTGGAAAATTAGGATTTTTTTATGTGAACTCAAGACCATAATAGTGGATAAACGCTAATATGGGCTCCACAGGCCAAGGCGGAGAGCTAGTAATGAATAAATAGAATTCTCTTAACTATTGACAAACCTTTAAAAAAATATAGTAAGTTTATAGGGTATAGGACGGTGTGTCGACAATTTTGGTAAAACTACTATACTATTTCACGTAAACTGAGAGCAACGGATTGGTGTATTTTTTTTGCAAGAACATATCTCCTTCTCCCGGGAAAATTGATGATAAACAACTGTTCTTCCCGTGTGAAGCCGGAGCGGAAGTCTAGTTCTTAATATATTAGAGAGAAGTCGACATACCCATGATGCGTATCAGCAAAGTGTTCAGCCAATGGCAGGGCCTGCTCTAACGCCCCGAGTCGGTCGGAGCTCAACTGACCAACCTCTTCCATCATCTCTTTGAGCTCATCACACCTGTCTCGGATCACGCCCGTCTCCTCTGATGATTGGCATTCGCGCAACACCTGCAAATTTTACCACATTAAGATTTTATTAAAAAAAAAACAAAATGTAGGCAATCAGTTTCTCACGAAAGCAAACGTCAATACAATATTTAAAAGTTGACATCTAACATTTACGGGTGCCTTTCGACTCCCAGAAACCGTGTTACCGGCACCAGGGTACCCAGCGGGAGATGAATATTTCTCATTTAGCCAATGCCTTTGATGCTATCTAAATCTATTCTGCAACTCCATGACAGGAGTTTGTCACTGACATGATCGATATTTGAATTTATCAAACTTTGAATATATTTATTCACGCCAGCTCTTGTTAACCGACATTTCTGCCGATCTAAATTTGGCGAAGACGATAACAACAAAGCCAATAATGAATCCATTTCATTATTTACATACCTTTTTCGCTTGACTGAGTAAATCTCTGACACGGACTCTGGTCGCGGCGACGTCGTCGTTCAGCGGCCGGTGCTCCTTAAGTTGTGCTCGCACTAAAGCAGGCTCGCAGCTAGGCGGCTCGGCTTCGCGCAACTGAGCGTCGATGCCTCGCAACCATTCCAGGACTTCCTCCATATCTCCGACTACTTCTAGAGAGCGCTGTAAACATAAATGGATGGTGTTAGGTGCAACCCACGAAGCAAATCGCAGGACTATTCCCAAACAGGCGTGTTAATCGTAAAATGGGACGAAACGCGTAACCGGAAGTAAAATTCCAATATCATTGTTGAGGTTCTTTATAATATTATGTATAATTTAAATATTAGACTTGTTGAGGCTTTTTTAAATGTTACACATCATTGGGAACAGACTGTAAGACTCGCTCTTTTTCATTTCAATATATATTTATCACAACAAAGGAATAACATTTTAATATGTTTTCCAGTCATACTGTCGTGTAATGAACAGAATGTATTTTCTCAATAACACTTGCCTTCTTGCTGAGTAATAATCTCTCGGCCTTGCGTTGCACTTGTTCAGCAATAGCGTCGAAACGTCTGTTGTCGCGGGTGACAATGCCCTCGATATGAGTGGCGCCCTCTCCAGGAGATATCTGTTAAATGAATAATTATTAATTATAATGTATTTGCTATCATTATTATTCCCTTCACGGGTTACCTTACGGCTCCCGAAACCGTGTAATCGGTCCCAGGGAGCCCATTTGTGAGGCTATACGTAACGAGTGACCAGTTCTGTTGGTATATTTAGATGGAAAAGTGTGGTTTGTCGGATTATGTACATAAGTTTTTAGTTATAAAAAACCCATTCGTACATGCCGGGATCGAACCGTTGTCCGCCTAGTTTCTACCAGACACCTTAACCACTCAGTCACCGACGCACTTTTTGCTATCATGCTCTTAAATAATATGAAAATATTCTGTGCTATTCTGAAATAATTCCATTTGGAATTATTGCAATCAACATGGCGTCAATTGTAATTTATGACAGATGGTTGGTTATTCTCAGTAACTCTCTATTGGAATTATCAATCGGAATTCTATTTCAATTATTGTAATTGCATACTTTAGAGACGAAGTAAATTTTAAATAAATTATAAGAATATTCTTCTATATATAAAATCCTCGCATTTACCTGGCACAGCTGAGGTCCAATAAGGTTGATGTTATCAAGGACAGGTCTGAACTCTTGTATATCAGCCTCCAATCTCAAGATGTCTTCTTCGCGAGGTTCAACCGATTGTATGGTGGTTTCAGCACTGGCCATCCAGTCTGTCAATCTGAAGTAATATAAATAGTTAAAACATCGGTTCGGCTCGTATGGAAATTGTATCCACATATAAATTAGTTTTAATCGTATGGTATGGTGATACTCCTCCTATAACCATCCTCCAGAATTGAGCTATCAAATATGTTAATATGTTTTCAAATCCAACTGGTAGGGATTAGCGCATTCAAACAAACAAACTCTTTAGCTTTATTATATATATATATATAGCATATAACATATAGCAACAGAACATGGATACTGTCCATGCCTTCATTATCAATGGCTTAAATTCAAACAGAGGCGACATACTTATTATGGCTGTTGTAGAACTGCTGCACCAAAGGTAGAGTCTCAGAGGCAATCCTGAGTAAATCTGCCCCCCTGGTCACCAGATCGTTGTATCTCCTCTGCAACGCGTCCAGCTTATCTTTGAGCTGCAGCGCTTCGTCGCCGGAGATGTGCTTCATAAGCTCCAGACCGGATTCGACAGTGCTGTCAACGGGTTCTTGCTTCGCGGAGATCTCTTCAGTTTTTTCCTAGGGCAAATAAATTGTTTAATTAAAGAGTGTGCTAAAAAAATTTACATTTAATTCAAAACTATAGAGTCTATAGAGAAAACGAATTAACGATCGTTGATATGTCATACTAACAATATTTACTACATTAACTATAACTAAGTTAAAAAGCAATAAATCACATTTTTCGCGCTTAAAACGAACTGCTAAAAGTGTATGCAATAGGCCTGAATGTCTCTAAGGCTGGCTGTCCACCAGAGCTGTGCGAGAAATTTAAAAAATCTAAGATTTGAGAAAATTGTGTTTTTTCTCTGATTTTTTTAAACAATTAGGATATCAGCACGTGGAAAACTTCTGAAGTCTGAACAAATAAAGATCTAATTAGGTAACAAAAATGTACAACTCACAGCCAAATCGTCCATCTGTCTCAGCAGTTTCTCCATATGGACGGGCAGCAGTTTCCTCTTGGCAAGGTACTGCTCCATGCCGTCCATCCACGCGGACAGGTCCTGGTAAGTCAACACGAGGTGGCGGAGACCCTTACGGGAGTTGTCCAGCAACTCACCGATGTTTAGGCTGTGGTCTACCAGAGCTTGGTATCTGGAAAGAAGTATGATATGTGCATTTTGTAGACTGTGGTGCATGTGGTCCTCCGGGTTATAAATTAAAATTATTTCTATATCTACGATTCTGCCAAAATAATAATATTAGAAAAAAAATATCCGAAACTAGGGAACGGATTTTGTTTATGTTTTCATTATTAGATAATTTGTTTAAAGGATTTTTGTTTTTCTTTCTTTCTTCACGTGTTATCTTACAGCTCCCGAAACCGTGTCGAGTGGGTTAAACGTCGGGTCACAACTGAGAAGTCCATGGTTCAATCACTACATTATCCGTACAAAGAGGCTTTTTCATCTACATACCTCACAGAGCTGGCCACTCGTTAGGTATAGCCTCAAAAAATCTTGGAAGACTTATCTTCCGCTGGGTACCCTGGGGCCGTAAGGGTTTCCGGGAGCTGTAAGGCAACCCGTGAAGTTTTTCTTTGTGTAAAATTCTGAATTTCGACTTCTTCTAAAAATAACAGATATCTAGGTCAATTAAGTGTAGCAACAGGCTAGCTACCTGTTCTGTACCTACTGGCTACAAGTGGACACTGTTACTTGTGTCTGTGGCCAAACCGCTAGTTATAAAGGCCGTAAATATTTTTTTAAATAATTTTCAATTTCGATATTTTAAACGAAATGAGGAAAATTGTAAGCTTTTTACCTGTCGGTAGCGCCTTGCAGACGATCAGCAAGATTTGAAGCTTCATCGTCGCCCACTAGAGCCATTAGTTGGGAGGCCGTCTCAGTTAGTTGTTTGAAGGACGGTTGTTTGGATAAGATGTCGTCGTGCAAGATCTGTTAAGAAAAATAATTTTATTTATTTATTTTATTTTATTAAGACACAAAGTAGGTAGGTACATATACAGGCAATACAAATACATCAGACCTAACAGTGTCTATACTTTGGTATATAGTCAAATTACTAACATAAAATAGCTGTTTAGTTCGCATGGCGGTCTTTGGTTACTCTTGAGGACGGGTAGGTTGCTAGTAATATATTGTAACGAGTAGGTACTTAAATCGCACAAATAAATACCTAAACACATCAAGGTCGATAGACGTCTCTAGAAACATCCAGAGAGAATCAAGTACGAACGAAAATGGACCGTATGTGCCTAGCCATAGGTACCAAAATCGGCCGCGGTCGGTGTGTAGGTATTTGGCACCGAGCCGCATCGAGACGCGTCTACAACTTTGTACAACAATCTCGGCGTTTCTCGAATGTTCGGTGGGCAATATAAACAGAGGATCGTCGCCGGGAGAACACAGTGCGAATCAGAGCGATCAAAGCGAAACAGTGAAGTGGAATTTAGTGCGACTAAGTGTTATTTTAGTGTTGTCAATTATTTAACTGTATTTTTGTGGTGTTGAAGTAAAGTTTGTCTATTTAATCGGTATTTTGAATCTCTTCGAACCCCAGCTCGTAACAAATTGGTGTCAGGAGTGTGGGATTCAAAAATGCCGATTACACCACGTGACTCGTCGTCATCACGGCGACCCAAAACACGACAAACTACTGCTGGACATCACGGCGAGGAGGTCGACGAGGCTGCTGCTGCTGGAGCCGCTGCTGGTGCTGCTGGGACTGCTGCTGGTGGTGCCGGAGCTGCTGCTGGAGCTGCTGCTGGTGGTGCTGGAGCTGCTGCTGGAGTCGATACGGGTGCTGCGGGTTCTGCGGGTGCTCCCCAGGCATTCGATATGGGAATGCTGGTTCGGCTGATGGAGGAGCAGACCAGACGTCAAGAGGAACAGACTCGGCAGCTGTTGGAGGAGCAGGCCCGACGACAAGAGGAGGAGGCCAGACTTCGGGAGGAGCAGACTTGCCGGCTGTTCAAGGAGCAGTCTGCTAGCCTTAAGGAGCTGCTTTCAGAATCACTGGGAAAGGTGACTATGGAGGTGAAGCAGCTACAGAGGGTTACAGACATGCACGAGGAGAGAATCGAAGACCTCGACATCCGATACGAAGACCTCCAACAGCACTGTAAGGATCTCCATAAGGAAATACAGACTAGGATGAGCAGAGAACTGGATGCAAGACTTGACGACCGCTACGGAGAGTTGGAGGCACGACTTGACAGCCAATGCAAGGGGCTCCAGAATGAAGTAAGGAAACTGAAGCTGACCGCTCCTGTTTCTGGAGGCGCCATCGTCTCCGGCCCCCGAGTCAAGGTGCCGCCGTACGACGGGACTACATCCTGGACAGCGTACAAATTGCAGTTCCAAACGGTCGCCTCTGCCAACGGCTGGACAGACGAGCAATCTCTGACCGCCTTGACAGTGGCTTTAAGGGGCCGTGCACTTGTCAGTTCTGGAGGCCTCTCCAGACAGCTGCACCACGTACGGGAACCTGATCGAGGCAATGGACTCCAGGTACGGCGACAAACACCTGGAGCACGTCTACCGAGCGCAGCTGAGGGACAGGACGCAACATGCTGGTGAGAGCCTGCAACAATGGGCTCTGGAGATCGAGAAGATCGTGAGGAAGGCGTACCCATCTGCCGGACAAGAGTTCATTGCTGCGAACCTCGTTCAAGCATTCATCGACGGCATCCGCAGCATGGAGGTCAGAGCTGCAGTTCGACTGGGCCACCACAGCGCCCTGAAAGATGCACTGGCCCATGCTCTAAAGGTGGAAGCAGTGAGACAGGAGCCTCGATCTCAGCGATTGCGACAAGTGGCGGAGGAGGCTACTCCAACAACGACACCTGTAGCAGAGAGACGTAGTTACTTACCCCGCTGCTTCCACTGCCACAAGCTGGGGCACCTTAAAGCTAGCTGCCCAGCGCTTAAACGACAAGGCACGGATCAACGAGTGCCGAAACGGGACGTCGAAGCTGATGTCCGTGCCGTAACTACGGAGCTTCCGGGAAACGAGTAACAGCCAGAGCCGCGGGGCGGGTACTGGCTGATCGTGACACAGCCCCAAAAGTTACCATCCGACAAGTTTTTGACGGGAACAGTCTGGTGATCGCCGGCGAGGTCAACGGGACGCCATGTGAGATGACGAACGAACATCGACGAGGACGGACGCATGGCAACGCTGACGCACTGTCACGCAAGCCGTGCCCTGAAGATTGTAAACACTGCTCGAGGCGTGAAATCGGTGATTCTGTCATCAAAGTGATTACGACTAACAACCTTAGTGACGAATGGGCGAACGAGACGACGAGAGACGAGCAACTCAAAGATAACAACTTGGCGCCGATAATGGAATGGAAGACGCAGAATGTTCCAAGGCCCGGCTGGAATGTTGTATCAGCCATGAGTTCCACCACGAAAAGCTACTGGGCTCAGTGGGAAAGTCTAGTGCTGCACAACGGGTTGCTGTACCGCAAGTGGGAGTCGCCAAGTGGACAGGAGACATTGATGCAGCTGGTCGTGCCTAGGTCAAAGGTGCGCGCAGTGCTTGAGTCCGTGCACGATGGATCCTCGGGAGGACATCTGGGCATGAATCGAACCCTGGCGAAAATCAGGAAACGATTTTATTGGGTTCATTGCCGGCAAAATGTCGAGGATTGGTGTCGCAAGTGCACAGTATGTGCGGCCGTGAAGGGACCTACGACACGTACGAGGGGACGTATGCAGCTGTACAATGTTGGCGCTCCATGGGAACGAATTGCGGTGGACGTTGCTGGACCGTTCCCGGTCACTGAAGATGGGAGCAAGTACTTTATGGTCGTGATGGACTACTTCACGAAGTGGCCGGAGGTCTTCGCAATTCCCAACCAGGAAGCGACAACAGTGGCGACTAAGTTGGTCAACGAAGTATTCTGCAGGTTCGGGCTACCAATGGAGATACATTCTGATCAAGGGCGTAACTTTGAGTCGCAGTTGTTCCAGGAGGTATGCCGTCTCCTGGGAATAAATAAAACGAGGACTACGGCGTATCACCCACAGTCCGACGGAATGGTTGAAAGGTTCAACCGCACTTTGGAGACTCATTTGGCGAAACTGGTTGAGGATCACCAGAGGGACTGGGACCGATATATTCCCTTGTTCTTGCTCTCATATCGATCCGCAGAGCATGAAAGCATAAAGGTGACTCCTGCTTATGTCAACTTTGGGAGAGAGCTGCGACTACCAGTTGATCTCCTGACCGGCGGACCTCCGGATGCGCCGCAACCTGTAAGTGACTACGTATCGAACCTGAAAAACAAGATGTGCGACATACATGACCAGATTCGTCAGAGCAGTCTTGTGGCCAGTACAAAGATGAAGACCAGGTACGATAGGAACTTCAATAGTAACGGTTTTGACGAGGGATCGTTGGTGTGGCTGCACAACCCGAAACGCCGAAAAGGGAAATCTCCCAAGCTGCAGAACCGCTGGGAAGGTCCGTATAAGGTCATCACGAGGATCAATGACGTGACCTATCGGATCCAACGATGCCCGCGTGGGCAGTTAAAGGTTGTCCACATTGATCGACTGGCTCCTTACAAAGGCTCGAATATTGCTCGGGACGAGCAAGTCTAAGCGGGGGGCAGTGTAACGAGTAGGTACTTAAATCGCACAAATAAATACCTAAACACATCAAGGTCGATAGACGTCTCTAGAAACATCCAGAGAGAATCAAGTACAAACGAAAATGGACCGTATGTGCCTAGCGGTAAATCGGCCGCGGTCGGTGTGTAGGTATTTGGCACCGAGCCGCATCGAGACGCGTCTACAACTTTGTACAACAATCTCGGCGTTTCTCGAATGTTCGGTGGGCAATATAAACAGAGGATCGTCGCCGGGAGAACACAGTGCGAATCAGAGCGATCAAAGCGAAACAGTGAAGTGGAATTTAGTGCGACTAAGTGTTATTTTAGTGTTGTCAATTATTTAACTGTATTTTTGTGGTGTTGAAGTAAAGTTTGTCTATTTAATCGGTATTTTGAATCTCTTCGAACCCCAGCTCGTAACAATATAATATGTTTCACTCACCTTATGCTCCCTGATCTTCTGTTGTATTTTCTCCTCGTCAGTGGGCACAAGTTCTAGCACCTTCACTTTGCGTTCGGTAACTCCGAGCCACTCTATGAGCGGCTGTAGTTGCTCTTGGAACAACTTGGCCACCTGTCATAATAAAAAACATAATTATAACATTTTTGATTCAATTAATGAATCGGATTTTGAGAAATGCTAGATTTTAAGCTGGTCCTTCGAGCGTATTCTATATAACCATATGGTAGCTGAGTTTGTTCACTTATAAATGTTTACTACAACAGATCGGTCCGATACTTATCGAGCTGTCGGACCGAAAAACATAGGAAACAGAGCTGAATACAGAATATGCAAAAAGCTGTATACATTTGGTTTGGTAGTGCAACTAGTAGAAAAGGCACTTAACAGTTTGTATAACAAAAATTAAAAATAATTCACCTTCATGGCTTGCTCAAGATCCAGCATCCGTTGTTGGGCGCCATCTGTTAAAGCGTCGAATCTCAGCATCAGCCCCTTAAGTTGTTTCTCTATGGCCTTCCGTTCGCCTGTGTCACACCCAGCTGCCACTTCGTTACCCATGGCGAATAGAGACGACATCGAGTTCTGACGGTCTAACAGCATTTTCTTGAGGAACTGGATGGGAAAATATATCGTTACTAAATTAAAAAATAGAAGCTAAATGGCAGCTAAGAATAGCTGTGAGTTGTGTAAGTGAGGGTGCTGTCAATTCCCATTGAAATTGGCTGGATACCGATGACGACATGACGACGATTTAGAAATTTAGAGATAACTGATTTTGGAGTCTTTTTTTATTTATATTGCCCTAAAAAAGTTTCCAAAATTCGTAAACAGCTTGGAAGATTTATCTGGCAAAAAAAGTATATATGTCTACAAGGTTTTTTATTCATTAATTTTCGAGATATTTGAAATAATACGAAAGACAGGAATAACGAGATTCAAATTTGCTAAGCCCTTTTTAAAAAGTGATAACATCATTTTTGATATATCTTTGGCAGAATGTCTTTTTTATTGTTATGCTGACCAGGGTTGCTGGTAGGGTTAGTTATTTCACCCGTGGATATTTTAAATCAAAATAAAATACAGCCTATCCCAGCTAGCAAAGTAATGATAAAAGAAAATTTATTAACACTAAATAGTGTTATAAAAGCCATTTAAAAACAACGCGGTGACTGCTTTTCTAAGCGTTGCTCCATATTGGTGATTCAAAACAGTATCTAGCTTTAATAGCCACGTTTACTCGACCGCTTTGTACAGCACATATAACAAAAATATAAAAAGTTCTCAAAACAGCTATTTAGAGCAAACATGTTGTACAACAGGTTTAAATGGTACATTTGTACTGTCTGATTTTTTTATGTGCTAGCTGGGATGTCACTTAAGAATATCGTAGCTTTCTATTCGTGAAAGATTTTTTTAAATCGGTTCAGTACATTTACATCCAAACTTTACCTCTTTATAATATTAGTATAAATTGAATTAAAAATATTACTTGAATACTAAAATTATTGTAGTTCACATTGAAGAAATAGATTTAATAACATGCTAGGATCATTAATATGCTCAAACCTTCTGTTCCTGTAGTTGCGCCTTCACCACCTTATAGTCAGCGGAGGGTGGTTTCTGGTTGTTGACCATATCCTCGGTATCAGCGAGCCACTTCTCGAGACCGGCGAGCGCTTCCGCAAACTTGCCAGACTGCAGCAGACCGACATCTAAACGACGCTCGCGCTCGTTCGTCTAGAAGAAGAACATTGGTTAAGAACTGGATACTTACCCTTTAACAGTTAACTAGATTTCAAATTTAAATCCTAAAATCCTAAATGTAATTTCGTTGTGACGACGACAGCAGTGACAACACAACAACTTATTTAAACACAATTCAATTTCAATACAATTATCGCTAGTCGCTACTGTCGCGATCAAAATTTAACTCTGGATTTTTAAGAAAATGGTGGGGTGCCATTCTTAAAAATTAAATGTATTTGATTATACGCACGTACACATACATTACTACTACATACAATACATACTATAGCCTTCGATAGCTACGATGTTATATATAAATTGCAGATACACTGGTGTTAATTGTAACACTAAATTATATTAAATAAACACATGTATTGCACACGATAGCGCATGCAACAGACACATGGCAGAATACTACAGAGGACCTGAGTTTTAGCAGTTAAACATAAACGCGAAATTTACTACAAGAGCCGATCACAAACTCATCAACCATGTGAAAATATTCTATTTGATATAGTTGAAATAAATAAAATCAGTCTCTCACCTTTTCCTTCAGAGTGTTCCATCTATCATTCATTTTCTCCAAGTCCTTCTCTAGCTGCTGAGTAGAGACACCTTGCAGTGCCGACCGGACAAGTCCCTGACCGATTTTGTTGCATTGACCAACGTTCTGGCCAAGAGGCTCCAGGGTCCTGCGTTTGAGTTCAGCAAAGTCTTTCTGTTGTGCGCGGATCTGTTCCACCTCGGAGGAAACGGGCTTGAGGGCACGCACTTGCTCGGACGCCTGAAAAATCAGTATTCATATTTAGGTACTTACATCTATTTATTGTCTATGCAATCCTAGTCTAATGCAGAATTAGAGTACTAAGACTTAATTACTAATGAATTTATTAAATTGATACTTTTAAAATACATTCAACTGCTATTTGTAACAGCATTTGTACAATACTCGAATAGCCAAAGTTCGTTTCGTGTACTTTCTCGTGTTTCTAGTACGTGAATCTTGGTCTATGTTATCTAATCTTATCGATTTTTATCGCAGTGCATCTCGCTCACATCTCTCTAAAGAGATATGGACATAATAAGTCGCGCGTAAAACAGAGTTCGTTGCTTAATATAGAAATGATGGATTGACACTTTAATTTTATTAGTATAGATTAAGCTTACCTCTTGTACATCGTCCATAACAGAATCGTAGGCTATGTAGAACGCTTCTAGCTTACTGAGTGTGTCGTCCAAATCTTGTTCCTTAGCTCTGGCCCTCTCGTCGAGTTTGGCAAGTTTCTTTCTTAGCCCCTCAACCTAAATAATAACAACATTATTAGGCTACAAATTTTGTGCACAAAAATTTCGCCTGTTTTATCATTCCCTCTCTCTCATTCAGAAGCAAATAAGAAAAAGGGATTACTTCCTGATAATGATAATAGTATGTTCCGGTATGTTGTTAGAGAAGAAAGCGGAGTGAAAAATGATGTTGTGACTAAAATGAAGAAGAGTAGTTAACGCTGGTTTGGACACATTGAAAGAATGAAGTATGAAATATTGACTAAAAAGGTTTATATGGCTGAAGTGAAAGGAAATGCTGGCAGAGGACGGCTTAGGTGTAATTTTATTGAACATATAAAAATATATTGATCAATGGCAATATTAAAAGTACACACATGTATGAAAGGTACGATGATTATAAAAGAAGCGAAAGAGGTATGTCAGAATTGTAGCAAATGGTATTCGAAATATACCCCTCTTGGGATGAAAGGCGTGATGATAGATTCAATTCAATTACAAACCTGATCCCTAGTCTTCGTCGAATCGACAGCATACCCGCTATCGACGAGTGACTGCGCCGCTCGCTCCGTATCACCGATCATATCGTCGGCGGTCTCGAGTCTCTTGTAGTACTTGCCAATATCGTCCAGTTGTTGTTTCACCAGTTTGATCTCCCTGCCAGGCGGCTTCATAGAGTCCAACTCCTTTTCCAAGTCGCCAAGGTCGTGGGATAGGTTCTTGACTTTGTCCTGCGATAAATATAAAGGTTGTTAGAAACTTTAAAGGGAACATTATTAAAAACGTTATACCAGGGGGTCACCAAATGGCGGACCTACGTTGTTCAGACCTGCCCAGAACATTAGGTACATTTTAAAAGTAGCATATATTTTGTTCTCCGTTTTCAAGGCATCCCCGTACTAAACTCATCAAAATCGGTTCAGCCGCTTAGCCGTAAAAACCAAGTAGACAATAGTTTTGCGTTTATGATTTTTTTTTTATAGAGAAGACGACATATGACCTAGCCACCGCCTGATTGTTAAGCATAGGTGGCTGGTCCATGAATACGCGCGACTGGCAGATCGTAATCCAGTCCGCCAGTCGCGCCCACTATGCCGGCTCGTAGAGATGCTTTTAGTATGAATTTGACATTTTACGTGTTTTATATTTTTATAAATAAAACTAATTGGTGATTCCTGCGTTATACCTTCTGTCTCAGACAAACATAAAAAAGAATAGACAGATCAGGATGGTTTTACTAACTTAGTGCTTGAATGCGTGTGTATTTAAGTAGAAATATGCTTTTTTTTGTTTGTATGAGATTTTCTGTTAAAAGCCGGCAATATGTACCGAAAGTTTTTATAAACAGAGTGTAAAGGTAATCAGGTGATAGCTAGATAAAACCCCTTCTATATGGTTGAACAACGCTGTTGGGCAACCAAATTGATTTACCGTTTAATCGACCTTGGTTGTCCAATGGCATTGTCTAACCATGTAGAAGGGGTTTTAGAATCCCTAAAACCACCAAAAAATAAAAATAAAATAGCTGTGACCCATATTAAATATTACAGGAATTGCCACAATTATTTTTTAGTAGTATTTTTCTTACCCTCTGTATATGTATCTCTCACAAATATGGAACTAGGAGTGGACAAAATAAACCACTTACATTAAACTTCGTCAACGCACTGGCAGCACCAAGTAATCGATCTTTAGCATCGCCGGCCCTCGCCTCCAGGTCATTGAGTCTATCACCCAAAGCATGCGCCTGTTCTTCTAGCACGTGACGAGCGCGCGACGCCGCGTCCGGCCCGGAGTACTCGAGTGCCAAGGTGACTATGTCATCGGCGGCTGAGTTGATGCTCTGGAATTAAGGGGAAGTCAGTCATCAAAATCCAATTTTTTATCAAATTTTTCAGAAAACCTGATCTCTTTACGAAACTGAAAGAAATATATATTGATTTTAAGGATATGGCAAATCTTTTTATTGTTTTGTAAATACACCTCTGAAAACTCCGTCAATTCAGTAGCTACTGTGAGAAATCGGACATTTTGATATAAGTACTTTGCTAAGTAATTGTTCTTGAAAACGAATATAAGTTTTAGCAAAGTAATTAGAGTGCGCGCGGCCCCAATAATGTGTGAGGAGGCGATGCGGGCGCAGGACGCAGAGTATATATTCCTGTAGGCGGCGGCAAACGCAAGGGAGATTGCCGCCGCCCGCCGGTTGGATAGTCAAGTTTGACACGCCGTAATGAGTATCTTGAGTTTAAACTTCGTGAACTAGCGCCAGTATGAAAGATTATCTCTCTACTTTGGTATTAACTACCTGTCATGCGAGTTAAAAATACCTGTAAAGGAGCTCTCAAGGCGTGTATCTGATCTCCGATCCTGGCCACAGCTTCAGCAGCCGCCGCGCCCGGTGGACTGTTCAAGGCTTCTTCCAGTCTCTCTTCACATCGTTGTAAGGGTGTTTCAACAGCTCGCACCCTCTCAGCAAAGTCGCCTAGCTTGCGTGCAGTGGATTCCAGGTATTCAACTTGTTGAAGCACCTCTGTTGGAGATTAAAGTAAATATTGTTAATGTCAAAGTTTGATTGATGGAGTCAATCGGTAATATATGACTAGCGGTTGCGTTAAGACGATACATTCAAATAAAATCATAGTTTGAGGGGCGTGGCCTAGCTGCATACGATACTCTAGCGCTACGTGATCGATTGGTCTCTCCGCTGAATCTCTCTCTGTCGCATTGAATAGAAACAAAAGAGAAGAGGCGCACCGGAAGGTGCTTGGAACAAACGTCCTTAGTGACAAATCAAAAATAATTTATTTAAATTAAAGGAGACTTTAGTAATAGATGATACAAATTTGTACTTAATTTAATAAACAATACTTCATGTACTACTGAGAAATTTGGAAAGGAGACTATTTTCAGAGGCTACTTTGCAATTTTTTTCTATCGAACAAAGTTTCTTAAAACATGTTTTATGATTAACAGATTATTATGAAATATAATTAATTATAACATGTAATTTTTTCTATATTTCTAAGAGCTTTAGGTTTCACTCAAAACGATTTGAAAAATATGATTTAATATGAAGGTAGCCTCTTAATAGCCTTCCTAAAGAATTGGGCTAAAAGAGGGAAACTAGATCTTCCACTGGGTTCCCTGAGACCGATAACACGGTTCCAGGGTACACAGCGGAAGTAAAGTACCTCGTTTAGCCGATGGTATTTGTGAGGCTATATATACCTAACGAGTGGCCAGTTATGTTAAGGTATGTTTAGCTGAAAAAGCCTCTAAGTGTGGTTTGTCGGATTATGTACATAAGTTTTTAATAAAAAAACCCATTAGTACATGGATAAAACCCGTGGTCTCCCTAGTTTATACAAGACCACTCGGCCACCGACGCACCTATATATTTAAGTCGGCTTAATACGCTTATACGCGATTCAGCGTCACCGACCAGAGCGTGACGGTTCACTTTCGTTTACTATTCAGAAAGAGCGCATGGTAAGAAGTTAACACTTCAATAATTTACTGGACACCAAACTGATCCTATAAGAGTCCTATAAGAGTTCCCTCAAATGACGAAAGAATAACAACCACGTACCGTTGTTGATCCTGTCCCATCTCTCCTTCATATGCGACAGTTGTTGCTTCACAATATCTTGGTCGACATCGCACGCCGATATGAAAGTCTCACCGAGCGTTTTGGTGTTCTCATATTCACCAGACCTTGAAAAAAAAAAGGTTTGTTTTTATATATACTGTCAATGCTCAGCTCCTAAACATGATAGGTTCATGTTTAATACTCGTAAACTGTTCCGGTGAATCAACGTATCTAATAGTGAAAAGCTCAACAAAATCCGTTGCGTGAATAGGTAACGGACAAGACAGACAGCTGGACATCATTTAGTACCAGAGAACTTGTGAAGACAAATCAAACGAGTCCAAACTCGATGGGGTTACGTCGTTTCGTTACAGAGTTTGACTATCCACCTCCTGGCTCCATGATCAGATCAGATCGATGTTACCAAATTATTGTATTGTCATCCGAATTATAAACACTTGCAAAACGCCAAATCGATACGACAATTAGATGTTGGTTAAATTCGACTTCCAATATTTTGTTTACATACTGTGTGAAACTAATATAAAGCGGCGTAAAAACACGGATTGACTTCTTCCTGACCAGATGGTATTTGTGAAGCTAGACCTATATAGGGTAAGGGGGAGATCACATATCACCCTCTGCTAGACAACAAACGAGGCTCCGGCGACCCAGCAATGTCGGTATAACCATATACACCTAGCTAGGCAACTGGCTGGAAGAGGCTACAGCGAGCCTGAAGACCTAAATAGTCTCAAAATATCTGGTGCAGAAGGCAAGGGGAAACCACTGCACTATTCTTTCAAAGAAAGTTAACCATGGCGAGTCAATACAAGGTGCGTCGCGCTGTGGACCGCCATGATTGACTACGACTGCTCTATCAAGAGCACCATAAGAAGAAGACCTAGCGAGTGGCCAGTTTTATTGAGTTATATTTTGATGGAAAAGCCACAAGTTTGGTCTGTCGGTAGCTACGATTTTACACATCAAACACTGGCAAAATATCGATTCATTCGTCCACCAAAATATCGCGCGGTAGTTTTTCTCGATACGTCGAATGCATTACTTTTTTTTAACCTTTTTCACTTATTATTAAAAATATTTTAAAAAAAACCACTGACCGCATTTTATGTACTACATTACGCCGATATCAAACACAACTTATCAGGTGCCATAATCCTAATATCTTAGTTGTAGGTAAAGATAGCGAAAACTCTGTGATATGGTGATTAAATCAATGAGATCAGCTTTAAGAAAACAAATAGGTATGTAAAGAATAAGAAGCATGAAAGTAAGATAAATGCAGTGGAAATGCGGTCTTTACGTAGATTGGACCGCATCCGGAACGATGTCATTAGAGAAGAATGCGGAATGAAAGATGTTGTGACTATAATGAAGAAAAGTAGTTTACAGACGTACTATTTTTGATCGAAGTCAATGGTAAATGTACACATAATCGCTGAACATGTATGAAAGGTATGATGAATATAAAAGAAGCGAAAGAGGTAGGTATGCCAGGATCGTAGAAAATGGCATTCATTGTCTCTGCCTAGCTCTCTTGGAATAAAAGGCGTGATGATAGATAGATAGATAGATAGATAGATAGATATAGATAAGAACGCGGTGCGCGTGTGACTTTAACTATGATATGGGCATCATAGCCAAGCTTATTCTAGTTTATTGGGGACTAGCAATCCACCCCCGGCTTTACAACATTTTTTTAAGATCATTATATTCTACACAATTCTTTCCTACATGACTTTGTTTCTTTGTTGACAAATTAGACAGCGCACTGGCTCTAACCAATCCTCGTACTTGATATTGTTAATGCCCAGCTCCTAAACATGATAAGTCCATGTTTAATACTCGTAAACCTTCCTCGTGAATCAATCTCACTCAGTGACTCGTTCCTGTGTCGTACAGCCAAAAAGTGGAATGAACTTCCGGCGTCGGTCTTTCCTCCTTTCTACAACCTGGGGTCCTTCAAGCGAAGCGTGAAAAAGCATCTCTACGGGCGCGACTGGCGGACTGTATTATGTTCTGCCAGTCGCGCGCATTCATGGACCAGCCACATATGCTTAATAATCAGGCGTTGCCTCATGTCGTCTTCTCTATAAAAAAATCTATCTAAACGTTAAAACCGCAACAAAAGTGATTGGCTGATGTAAAAACTACATGTTTAAAGTGGCGAGACCTAGTCACATAAAATGTAGAGAGCAACGAACAACTATAGTCAATTAACAAACTGCCACCCACCTCTTCCAGATATCATTTCGTATTTGCTGCAACTCCCTGAGCTGTTTCTCTATATCCTTCTTGTTGTAGGGCGCGGGAGGCAACTTGGCCAATCGCTCCTCGGCATCAGACAACCATGGCACGAACGATTCCTGCGCTTTGCCGTATTTGCGGCAGTGTTCCTGTTAAAGAAATACATTTATAATTAAACTATGCAAATTTGTGATCTACCGACTATGGGTGTGGCCGAATTGCCGACTAATCTCAGACTATAAAAGTGGCCGAGTAGTCGGCTTTACCAACTTTTCAAAATAAATACCAATACAATTTTCTATTTACTGGATCATAAACTCAACGCCAATTGTGAATTTTACAACTAGTTACTCCTAAGATGTTACACATCAAAAAGTATTTAACAGTACTTACCATAGCAGTATGTAACCTTGTATGCCTGTCCACAGCCTCTCGCTTGAGTTTCTCCCACTGAGTCTGAACTCTGTCGAGGTCTTTACGTAAGTTTTGGTGAGAAGGCTTCTTTTCCATTTCACGACCTAAAACGCAGAAAAAACGTCAAGCATTTTTCGTTTTCGCCGAGATTTATCCAAAATGGTAGAAACTCCACTTGTCATATATCTTGTTTCGGTTGAATAGTTCATTATTCATTTTCGCTAGCTAGGATATCATAATTTCTCTGGAACTACCAGTCGCATTTGATAGCCCAATTCTTGATAAAGATTATATGCTATATAACATCACGCTACGACCCAAAGAAGCGTAGCAGTAACCATAAACGCGGGTGTAACCGCAAGGCACAACTTACAAGTAATTGATAAGAACGAAACTATTCCGTTGGGTACCCTTAAGATAAACCCGCCGACCGTAATATGTCTTATTAGTCCTCGACTAATCACAACCATCACAGCACGGACAGGATTAAACTGGATTGCCCATCACGTCTTGGTGGGCGCGTGCGTTATTCACAAAGGCCTGACGTGGAATCTGATTTAGTCTAATTGTAACGCAAACATTATTATTAAAGAAATCCTTGACATATAACGCTACTCGAGTACTTAGTCGACCGAATACTTTCACATGAGGGCGCCACTGTGCCACATCACGTGTTCCGAAACTCTAAAATCAGTAAAACCCACCTTTGTCCAGCAACATAATCAGCTCATGCTCTCTGGCCATCACATCCCTGTACAGAGGTTCGTGCTTTTCAAGCTGTTGCTGTAGACGCGCGCGGTCAGCCGACACTTGCAGCTTGCCGGGAAGACTGCCCAGCTCACTCTGGAGCCAGCCAAGTGTCCGGGACACGGATTCTTCCAGGTTACGGCCGTCCCTGGATAAAAAATATATTTATTACTATTACTTTACTAGCGACCCGCATGGCTACAATATGGGTTTACAACAATTTGAATACCTATATAAATATGCTTATAACTATATATCTATTAAAGATAGATATATGCTACCGCGGACTTTTTTGTAGACCATTTTATTCCATACAATTCGTTCATATATCATTTTGTTACATATTTGACGGATTAGACAGCATACGCCATGAAACTAGCTGGGGCTAACTTTTTCTTCGACTTCATTCACTTATACTGTTAATGCTCAGCCCCTAAACATGATATGTCCATGTTTAATACTCGTAAACCTTCCCAGTGAATCAACCTATCTAATAGTGAAAACCGCAACAAAATCTGTTCAGTAGTTTTTGCGTGAGAAGGTCACAGACAGACAGACGCGACGGGGACTTATCCAAGAAAGCCGGCGCCCGATATTATAATAACCAAGGCCAGAGACAGAACAGGTGGCAAGCCTGTTTTTGTACTTAATGGACCTAGATGTGTCACTTCTTTAACAGACGTATCTGGTATTTCAGGAAAAGTGCTCATGAAATGCTATCTTATCTGTTTACGATTTGTCGCCAATCTAAACAGTCAACTACTTACTTAAGAGCCGCCTCAATCTCCGCCTTTCTGTGGTCCAGCTTTCTCTGCAAGTTGTCGTACTGCCTCACGACCGCAGATAGTTTGCTCTGTATATCTTGTCTGGATGCCGGGTCCGATAGTACTTTGGCCAGCGCAGCGCCCGCCGACTCTAGATCAGCCAATAGTGGCCGCTGGCCTTCCAGTTGGCGCTCTAAGTTCTGTTAGAAAAAATGAATTGAATTTAACATATCAGATAATATGAGAATATAGAAATACTTATGTATATTAATCATGACAGCGAGAGGCAAAAATAATCGGCAATCTGTTTGCTATCAAAATTCTTGCTGGTAACTGAACTCTTTAAAAAAAAAGTTGTTTATAAAAAAATTCTTTTTCGGGATAATTATTCTCCCCGGCCCTTCAGCTATCTCTGTGCAAAAACTCACGTCAATCCGTTGCTACGTTTTGACATGAAAAAGGACAAATAAATGAACTTACGCATTTATAAAATTAAGACTTTTTGGATCGGAAAAGGTTAATGGACAACATTTCATTTTTCGTAAGGTACCAAAATTCGAAAACCGTTTGGAGATTACATGCTAGAAAGCTTATTTTTTATTTTTTTTATTTTATATATCCTTTAATTTTCGAGTTATTTTAAAAATACTGAAACATTGAAAAATAAGGATTAATAGGTGCCCTAATCTGTGCTAACCCTCTAATTTAAAAATACTAATGTCTGTTGGCAGAGTTGTTAGTTATTGAACTCAGGTGTTGCCTACTATTAATTTTACCCATTTTTATTCCATTTGAAGCTAAATTAATAATTATTCTTTAAATATAATTATAAAAATACTTCTCTTATATAATTTTTTTTTGAAAGATTTGCTAGTTTAGAATGGGCTATCACAGGAAATATATTTACGAGTGAAACCGCGGACAAAAGCTAGTATTGTTATACATTATGAATAATGTTGTAGGCGATTTGAGTTCCGGCTACGGCAACACCTATTCGAAACACGGGACATTTCTACAGTATATTATACTCTTTGCATTTCTATAACGTATACTCTGTGGCTTGACTGACACTATCTGTCACTTTCTTTGGGTGGCAGTTTATATTTCTTATTTTTAGTCCTAGCTAAGGTTTTTCGTTTATAAGTCCTCAGAATTTATAAAAAATCAACATTAAATTAAAAATATAGAAACTCAACCAAAAATAAAATATAAAAATACGTGTATCTTATTTTTTAATATATTTTTAATTAAAGTAATAAAATTGGGTGATTAAAAAAATTAAATGTTGTCCATTACATAATTATTGTAAATTCGAGAGATATTATAGTGAGGATACCCCTCTACGATACAGGCGTGAACATTTCTATAAAAAATCACCTCAATCTTGCGCAATTGTTCTTCTGGCTCCTTCTCCATAGCCACATCGTCTAACTTGTCAGATATGGTCTGTAAGGCATCTCGCAAGCGGGACAGTCCGGCGTCGAACTCGCGCGATGTATCGGCGGCCGCGCCCAAGCTTTCGGCGCGCTGCTCCAATCTATTGAAAAAAATAATTAAATCAGCCTTTGGGAATGGTATGCAGGAATACGATATCGTAATAGTACATTGTGATACAAGGATGGTAAGTAGGATATTACAAACGAGTTGTATATTAAATACCGCAGTAAAAGCTGAACGTTCACTTTCTTTGCCTCTTAATTTTGTAACAATAAAAAACAAATTTTACGCATGCGTATTGAGTACCAAGTTACAAAAAAGTAAAAACCTATTAACACACTTTGTTTTCTTTTCTTACTTCCTTGTTTTATTTACCTATTTTTCCCACAAATGTATTGAAAAACGTCGTATGATACACGGCTGTTAAGGTTATTACAAACTCGTGACACTGTCAAAGTCAACTCGTTTATACTCGTAATATCCTACTATGTATCACAATGTACTAATACCGTACAACTGGCAGTGGATTTAACTACAGCCAACTTTTTGTCCGATTTCCACGCGAGCGAAACCGTTGGCAACACATAATATAAAATTGGGTTAATACGGTTTCGGAAGCTATAGGGCAACTCGTGAAGACATAAAAATGAGAATAGAACCCTCCGTTTTAAAATTCAAATCTATTTAAATTACTACACTTACTTGCTAAGCAAATCATTCCACCGGTTCTGCAGATCAGTTAGTTTCTGCTTGACCTTCCCGTGGTCCGCGGATCTAGGTTCGAGCCTGGCCAGCACCGCCGAGCCTACCTCCTCGAGGTGGGCCAACTGGGGCTGTTGACCGCGGAACTCCTCGCGTAATACTTGCACCTGTGATGAGAAAATATTTATTAGGTTTGGTAGAAGAGGCTTGCTAGTAAGTTAAGCATGAAAAGATAAATATGTGGATACATTATACTAAATACTAAAAGACAAGTTATAGTGCTTCGAAAGGCGAGTAAAGACGGCGCCCGCACTTCTAAACATATACATACAGAAGTGACAACCTGGACCTAGCCATTAAGTCTAGCGATAGGCTTGTCTTATGTTATATTTAATATTATCAACTGGTTAAAAGTAGACATTGTTCCCAATGTATAAAGATTGTGATCGTGTCTTCGCTTTGTTGGTGTGTTTAGTGCCCAGAAGCAAGTTGAGAAACTAACAAAATTGATGATAACTCATGATGGTACTGTCAAATTTACATTAAAATTGGGTCTGACAGGAATCACTATAAAACGCCGAAAAAAAACTCGTGTAATAAATACACTGACGAGCAATATAAAAAAGTCACTTGCAAAGTGCTTAAAAAAACAATATAAAATTGTTTTACATTGTTTAACGCATTTAATTAAAGTTTTGTTTCCATTTGGGTGTTTTTTAACCGTTATTAAATACACTTGAATGCTGCTTTTTACTTCAAAAAGCTATCTGGCTATTTTATATTTTTTATATTGCTCGTCAGTGTATTAATCGTTTTTGAAAGCAAAAAATTCTTGAAATTTTTTAAGAGTTCACGCTGTATGAGGATCTATCGAGAAATGTATTAACCCATGTTTTGCTCTCTCTGCGCCCCCTTAATGTAGAAAAACGTGAAAATATCCTTACCTGTTGTACTTGTGTCTGCACCATTCTAGAATCAGTAGAGATAGGTCCAAGCGCGGCCATCATTCGCTCCTTCGAGTTGAGCCACTGCGACATATTAGTGTGGGTGTCGTGGAAGTCCTTAATTTCTTCCATGAGGCGGATCCTGAGGTTATAAAAAAAATTAAATTAGCATTCGTCCAGTTTTTTTATGTAGTCGAAATTGTCTACCTAACGGCTAACCAATGGTCAGGGACTGTTAAAGGAGGGCTAAATTAGCGCTAACTTTATGTGCAAGATAACATTTACAATCACAAAGGCAAATTAAACTTAGCTAGTCCCAAAAATATCACTGGCTAATTGAGAAACACTTCAGCCGAGTACCCTGGGCCCGGTGCCACTGTTCCCAAGATATGTAAGACATAAAAATATACTGACTTGTCCTTGCAGGCGTCATGCAGCATCTTCCACCTGGCAGCCACGTCCTCCATCTCAGAGTGAAGTCTGTCAACACCGGCCGCGCCGCCTTTACGTTTCACGAGCTCGCGGACCTTAAATAAACAATTATTTACATTAAAGCGACGTGATTCTTGTTTGAGATTTGTATGGGGAAAAACGCAAACGCACCACTTCAGCGGGGTAATAAAATAAATAAATAAATTTAAGAAGACAATTTTAAGCTATTTCTAAATTGTTGTATTGTTTTAATCGATCTGATCTGATCATGAAGCCAGGACTCTTCAATGGCTACTAGTAGACCCCACGAGCTTAGGCTTTTTTTATAGATGTCACGACATGTGACTCGCCATCCACTGGGCATATAGTCCTATGAGTCACCTCCACTATGCCGGCTCATAAATAAAACAGAGAACACAGTAGTTACGCACGATTTGATTTGTGCAAGTGTGCGTTACCTACTGAAAAAAGCGTGTCTTTTTAGTTTTCAAATTATTTATTTACATCAACTCCTAAAGCCTCCGCACTATTTTTGTCTGAAAAAAAGAAGTGAAGCAAAAGGCTTGCTACCTGTTCTGTTCAATATGGACAACTGGCAAAAGTGGACACTGTTACTGGTGTCTCTGGCCACACCGCAAGGAATAAAAATATAAAAAAAATTGAGAACAAATTAATTTTTTGAATTTATACTTTCTTTGGCGCAATAGGAGAATCATATCATGTATTTTCAGCATGTGATGGAAGTTTGTAACACATTTCTTTCTTATTTATTCACGCCAAAGTATGCCTAAATACAAACACGCTTTTTTTCTGAGTAAATACAATTTGAACCAAGTAGGCGAATAGGAAAACTAATTTAAATTACAACATACCTGAGTCTTTGTAGAGTCGAGAATGCTTTGTTTCTCGTACATCTCTTCTAGGACAGCGCGAGCTTGTTTGATGGTCTTGTCTGCCTCCTCTTTGGTATTCGGTACAGAGTCCTTGGGTAGTTGACGCTGAACCTGGGAAAAAATATTGAGAAAAATTGTGATGACTTCGAAATGTATCACAATATGTATGGGATCCGCCTGGTTTATTTCAGCCACATAAATATACCTCAACAGAACTGGCCACTCGTTAGGTATAGCCTCACAAATACCATCGGCTAAACGAGGGAGACTTGGTATTCTGCTGGGTACCCTGTGACTGTAAGACGGTATCGGAAGCTGTACCCGTGAAGAAAAAAAAATCCTTGATATGGGTTGGTAAATCAGAAGGTTGCGTGTTCAAATCACGTCGGAATCACCACTGTAGCTCTTTGGAGTCTGAATCGACTGACTCCGTTATTTAATTTAAGATAACACATATGCTAATACATACATAAACTTAATTTATGCGGGTAATACCTATTTAAGGTAGGTACCTTAAATTGACAATTCTGTGCATTTTAATTATTTATTTCATAAGAGTTTTCGAACGAAATTTCAATAAGCGTAAACTAACATAACGTTGTTGGTTAGATGATCTATGTCAATTATGCCAGCAGTATGTTACAGAGTTTTTATTTTAAATACGGTGACTTTTGACTCACAGAAGAAATCGGCTCACGTTGGGCGCCAATTGTGATCTACAATAGATTCTTACCCTCCCGAAATTATCAATTATAACACACGTTTCAAAATAACATAATTATGTTTATTTACATCATGACAATAATTCTGTATTCCACTTGACAAATTCGGTCACAGTGTCTATTACAAATTAATGAAAATAAAATAGCTTCTGAAGCAACTTTAGACAGACAGACATTGATTTACAATACATAATGATACAATACCTTATCAAGGAAGCTGGAGAGAGCACGAAGGCTGTCCAGGTGCTTCCTAACCTCCTCTCTGATGGCGTCAAGTTCGCTCTGTCGGTCAGCCAGCTTGGTGCCCAATAGGCCGTAGCGGTTGTTGATCTCGGCCAGTTGTTGTTGTACGGGGGATAGATCTAGAAAAAAAGCATAAAATATAGTTTGTTATGTCATTAGAGAAAAATGCGGAGTGAAAGATGATGTTTTGACTAAAATGAAGAAAAGTAGTTTAAGCTGGTTTGGACACGTTGAAAAAATGAAAGATTGAATAAAAAGGTTTATATGGCTGAAATAAAAGAAAATGCTGGCAGAGAACGACCTAGGTGTACTTTTATTGAACATATAAAAAAGTATTGATTGATAAAAAAGTGAAAGAGGTATGTCAGGGTCGTAACAAATGGCATTCGATTGTCTCTGTCTACCCCTTCTGGGATATAAGGCGTGACGATAGACATACCTACATGTTGATTCGAACTGTTTAAACAAACAAACAAATTAGATGCACGAGTCAAATATAAATTAATTCCTAATTTAAATATTTTGTTCAATCCATTAACATTAAGCGAGGGTGCCATTACATTACATTATTTATATTTACAACCTAGTTTTCTGGCAATTATTGATATGTAAAATAAATTATAGCCGCCTATTATTACTCAGGGATAGTGTAGCTTTCTCTAAGTGAAAGAATTTTTAGAATCGGTTCAGTATGACCTCGTATAATGTTAGTATAAACAATGCTTACCCTCCAAATGGAAACCGTCCTGGCTCGAACGACGTGATGAGAAACCGCTGGATGTAGACTGAGTGGATCCTGGACTGACAAGTCCATGACCCTTTGTCGGGGACGGTGAACGTCCATCCAAAGTGCGAACTGGATATAAAACATTATTATTACTACTTACCTATTAAGAGATAGATATATGCTACCGCGGACTTTTATGTAAACCATTTTACTCTACACAATTTTTTCTACATCATTTTGTTATATCTCTGACGGATTAGACAGCATACGCCATAAAAACTCGCTAGGTCTAATTTTTTTCCCCGACTTGATTCACTTATACTGTTAATGCTCAGCTTCTAAATCTGATATGTCCATGTTTAATACTCGTAAACCTTCCCGGTAAATCAAACTATCTAATAGTGGAAACCGCAACAAAATCCGTTCAGTAGTTTTTGCGTGACAAGGTCACAGACAGACAGACGCAGCACGGGGGACTTCTTTTATGATATGTAGTGATTGGATTTTTCCGTGGATATCCGCCTGCCTTGCGGATCATTGATATAGAAATAAATATTCGTACAGTTTATAAAGATGCCCACAAAATCCACAATATCTTCGTCCAAGTTATTCGTCAAATAACTTCCGAAGTGTGAGACGCTCGGTCTTGCCTCATGCCAACGCGTTATCCCAGCGCGTATGCCAAAACCAAGCGTCTCTGAAGTGTGAGACGCTTTGTTTTGCCTCATGACAACGCGTTATCCCCTCTACCTCTACAGCGGTAGGCGCAGACGGCGTAGGTCAAAACCAAGCGTCTTCTGAATTTTGAGACGCCTTGATTTTACTCTAGTTATTGTTTCACATCAATAAACTGACCAATAGATGTCGTTATTATGACATGATAAAAATTTTAAGACATAAAATTATGAACGAAATTTTTCGTTTCGATATCTGTTTTTGCCGCCCCCTTGAAAATGCCGCCCTTTTGCGGTGCACGCCCTGCACGCCCGTACGCGGCGGGCCTGCAGACCACATGTACATAATCCGATAAACCACACTTAGAGGCTTTTCCATCTAAATATACCTCAACAGAACTGGCCACTCGTTAGATATAGCCTCACAAATACCATCGGCTAAACGAAAACCTAGATATTATTGAGAATTGTATTAATAGTAAAATGTATGTATACTCACTAGGTGTGTGTCGCTTAGTAGGACTATATAGTTGTCTCTTACGATGCGGACTGTCCGCACGCTCACCGCGAGTTAGTGCGTCGTAGATCGTGCCAGCTTCGTTTACCTATTCAACATGGTGGATTAATATGACAAATTAATATTTGAATTGAATCAAATAGAAGTCGATAGCCTAATTTGTAGAGCGTTGTCTTGAAATAACAGATATTGTGAAGTGATACATCTAGGTCCATTAGTGCAGTAACAGGCTTGCCACCTGGCGTCATGCCAAAAACCTTCAAAATATGTGGCGTGTGTGGCTTCGTTAAATAAAAATAATTATGATAATGCAAAGAAGGATGTTGATCTCATATAGCTCAACAGAGCAGGGGACGTACCAAAAAGTTTACATTCGAACTAGTTTATTTCAATAGAGAAAACGTCGATATGTCACCGGGCATATACTAAATGACAAGTTAGCGGTAATTTACATTTATTTTTTACCACAGTAAGGCCCCTGGATAGTACTGCACACAAGTCTCGTAAATATTTATAAACAGGGTATGGTTTTACAAAGTGATTTAGGGTTCCAAAGCAAAACCTTTTTGGAGAAAGAAGTTTAAGAGCATACTTTTTGATATATCTGATAACTGCGGCGTGTCGCGGGACACGCGTTTGAAACGAAATCCCTTTCGTATTCAAGCTTTGGCATAATTAATTATATTACAAATATAATATAAAATTAACATTAAACTAAAACTTATAAAACAAATAAACAAAAAAAAAGAGTTATGTCATGAAAAATATCCCTTCTAAATGTTCGTCTTGTGGCATGGTGCCCAAGATGCTGGCGGCGTTACCTCGCTGCACGGCTATACTGATTCTTTGAGCGAAGTAAGCACCAGCTCTGGGGTCACCAGAGGCGAGAATTAACCTTTTTGAAATATTGAATTTTAATAATTTAGCATCGGACGACCAGGGCCCCATTGTTTCTACTGCAAACGCGGCGAATTCATGATCCTTAATCAAGGATGAGTATTTCCGGCGTTTGAGAATTTGAGCATTTTCCGCAGCTGTGCCAGCTTTTACTGCATTACCCTGGCCGTGAGACGGAGCCAACGTATCGACGCATGTGGCGTCCCATACCAGAGTCCGTCCCAAGTGCCAGGGTACCAATGTTACTCCATCAGGTCTCTTGCCGTCATCTCTATATAGACCGTTGGGTTCTAAAATACTTTAGTGTTAAATGTAAGTAATTTTCTTTATATAATAAAATTATTATAATTGTTTTAATAGAAATTAAAATATTTATTAGATATTATACCTATATAGTGTAATTATATTACAATAACACACTGGCTAAAATTCGTTCCAAAACTTCGTTCCAATAAAATTGGAAATATTTACTTACTAAGTCATAAAAACAGTAGGAGAATCTCGTTATATCTATATAAAAAATAGGTATACATGTCTGTCACACGCACACACGCATAATTAGTTCACCCATAAATCCCTTGGCGGCGCTAGCGTTCATGTGGTTTCATTTTGACAAGGGAGTTGGCTCTCTTTTCCCCCTATATTTATACTCTTTGTCTCTTTCTCTTACGGTTTTTCGTAACGCGTTTCATTTTTCTCGGCTAGGGCCCCGCGCCAACCCGCGATAATGATCCAAAAATTAATGAAAACAGTAAATATATTTCTCATATACACAAACCTTATCAATAGTGTGTGAATAATCGCGGTACTCCTTAGTGAGTGGTCTGAGTTCGTCTTGTTGTTGTTTGATCAGGTCCAGGTCCACCGCGACCGGTTGAAGGCGACCGACACGAGTCTCGATAGCTTGTAGCCACTCCAGCACCTGTTATGGGAATATGTTTAAAATTTATATGTACAATATTTATAATAATCCTAAGTTATATTATAAATGCGATATAGTAATTATATTATTTATAGTTTTGGGCGTTATTTAAATATTAAAGTAAACTTTTTGTAGAACGACAGGCAAACCTTAATTTTAAATAGCAGAAAATGTAGTTAAAATACTCACTTGAACTCTTAGAGTTTCGTACTGGCTGAGTTGGTCCGCTCGCTGCTTGGACAGTTTCTGCTTCTCTTCGAGCGCGGTGTTGAAATCTCGCCATTGGTTCTCCAGTGCCTTGGAGAAAAATAACAATTGAAAAAACTGATCGTCTATCTAGGTTGATAAATAAAATATTTGTCAGCTGCACGAATTATGGAGAAATGTTGTGAACAAAGAGGACATATTATTTTAACTCGAGATAGTGTAGGAAAAAATGGGTAAATGGCTACAGCATTCTACAAATTATCCCAATTCTAAAATACACCAACCAAATAAAAACTCTTTGACTACTTTCAGTTAGTTTCATTAAGTACCTTTGCGAATCTTGTTGGCCCACTGCAATGGTCAAGCATGGCTAATGATGGGGTTTTGAAATATGGCGGGCATATATAATGGCCAGCGACTACTGTGACGACGACCCTTTTGCATTGCGTTGTTAATTAGTCATTTTAGCGATTCTTTTAATCGACTGACAAAATACAAATATTAGATTTTTAAATACACACCTTCATCCTGTCACGTACAACGTGGGTATCTGTGACGTCTTTCTTAGAGATCAGTTGTTTGCCGTTCCGTAGACACTCCTCTAGCAGGGGCATCTGGCTGTCTCTGTAATTTAAATAATATGATAATACCGAGAAAAATGGAAAACATACGTCATAAGTCCCTTATCTTTATTATTACGTCTCTAACCTGACCATTTTACGGCTAAAATAACTTTTAGTCCACGTATTCAAATCGGTCGAGTCGTAATCAAGTGATATATATAGATTAAAAGACAGTTTACTTAGAGAGTGACAAAACATGTTAAAACTAAACTCTTGGCCGATTACTTAATTAAGGCATGTTTTTGAAGTTTTTTAAATCTTATAAATTAAAAATAGGTTGTAATACCTGAAATGAGCCAGTTCATTAAGTCGATTCCTCAGCTCTTCGCTAGACATGCGAGCCAGATCCCGCGAGTCCGCCTGCTCCGAAAGTTGTGACTGGGCGCTCTCCAAACGGGTGGCTTGCTGGGTGAACGTCACTAGCTCGGTGGACACCTCGTCTAGGAACTGACTGCGTTTGACGGATCTTTCGAGCAGCTTCTCGTATCTGCAAAAAAATAAGAAAATTTTAAATACATAATTTATTTCTATTGCTGGCTAAAAGAAGCTAAAAGAAGAGCGAGTCTTCAACGATGTTTAACAGCTAATCTCGGTAAAATTTTCTGTTCCACATTTCTGTCGCTTTTCACGAAATTACTCCCAGCATTTTGTAAAGAGCTCCGTAGTAAAATAAAATAATCAAAGTATTTCCCTTATATGGGATCGGGTGAGTATTGATATCAAAATTTCACGGGTGAAACCGAGGCGGAAAGCTAGTTAGGAATAATATTTCTTTGCTTGTATATAAAAAACTTAATTCACACATACCTAGCATATATCTCCTCGGCACGCTGTTCCAGTTTCTTAGCTATGCGAGCGTTGGACGGAGTGAGAGCTGCGTCGCGAGCGGTCGCCAACAGTTTGACCAACGTTGGCCGGCGTGCTTCCAACTCTGTCTGCGTGATGCGATGTTCGCGCAATTGTTCGTCGAGACGATCGCGTATCAGGGAGGCTGGCTTGTATTGGTTCCTGAAAATTGGGAAAATATATTAAATTAATCGGTTTGAACTTTTATTTATTTATTTGTGGAAACATGCAGTTTTATTAAATTTTCCTATGTGTTCTAAAAATATATTACTACTGTTACAAGCTCTAATTAATAAGAGTTAAACTTTATTAAATTATTATTTAGTGACTGGGATATAAAAAAAAACAACGTTTTGCGCGTTTAAATATTGTAGCATACTCACTTAAAAGCAGCTTCAGCTTGGTTCAGCCAGTGAGCCTGAGCTTCAGCTGCGTCCTGCAAGCCCTGGCATTGCAAAAGGGCTCCCTCCAATTCCGCACACCGCTCCGCAACCGCACCGCTCAGCTCCGCATATCTGTTACTCAGGTCAATAACGGGTATCTCCAGTTGCCTTATCTCGGACGGCGTTAGGTTGCCCTCGAGGGACTTCACGAGTTGATCGCACGCCTGCAATTAAATAATTGTAATAATTTTCCATGGTTTGGATAAGAATTGTACTTTAAAATCTAAAAAAGAGCGAGTCTTACAATAGTCTAATTTAAAGAATCTAAAAACATCGAATATACAAATGATACATCTTAAGAACCTCTTACTTCCGGTCCATCTGTCATTTAACATTTCCGTTTGATCTAATCTAATACCTCACCAGAACTGGCCACTTGTTAGGTAAGTATATCCACACAAATGACATCCACTGAATGACATCGCTTTATTAGCCCGTAACACGGTTTTCCATGATAGGAAATTTCTCATTATTTCAGATTTTTTCTTTGCAAAGTACGATATTTTTTAAACGTTTTTAATTTTTAATAATTTAAATAAAATAAAAACAAATATCTCGAAAAAACACATTCGATTTCGCTTTCCTAACCTAGCCATTTCCATTATCTTTTTTAAAGTTATTTTTGTACTTACATCTTTAGCGTTGTCAATGAGACGTCCTTGCGACACCATTTCGTTGTGAAGTGTCTTAGCTTTGTTTAGTTGAGATTCCACTGAGCGGGGCTCTCCTGCCACTGGCTCCGATAGTACCGACCTGACTTGAGGCTCGATCTGGAAACATTTAAAATCTATACGTTAAATAGGCCGTTTAAGGGTGCGTCGGTGGCCTAGTGGTAAAGACGTCTGGTATTAACTAGGCGGACCACGGTACGATCCCGGCCATGTACCAATGGGGTAGAGGCTTTTCCATCTAAATATACCTCAACACAATACAACTATCTATCTCTAAGATTGTACCTGTGCGAAGTCGGGGGCAGGGCCGCTAGTCCTATATAATTTCAGATGATCTTAATTATTATTTTATCTAAATCGGTTCATTTGTTCAGCCGTTTAAAAAAGAGGCAACATTAACTCAAAACTTACATTGCTAATCCACCTATTAGCCCGATCCAAAGCATCATGGTAATGCTTATTAAGGTCAGAAGCGCCGCGCAGTCTATCCTGTAGACGTTGAGCGCGGGCAGCCAAGTCCGCGTGTCTTCGTCGAGCTAGAGCGGCTCCTTCACGAACAGCACTGTCCGGGGTGGGCTGGATGTGAGATAAGCGAGCTGGCAGCGATGTACGGTATTCGTTGAGGATGTTGAGGAATTCCTGCAAAAAAAATGTATTATATTCAGTTCAAAAAAGATAGTCTTATACTACAAACTTTTAAAGGAGGCCTAGGGGGCTAGGTGCAAGGTGATTAATGAACGATCGATAAATCTTTTCGTCTATGGAACTGAACGAGTTTTGAATCGAATCGTATTACGGCATCAGAAAGAGAACTTTTGAATTAAGGACGCTGCAGTACCTCCTGGATATGTTCACAAACTCTACGCAAAAATCATGAAATAAAAATCAAGTTGTGTCGGGTTGGATTTTGGGTTAGGTTGTGACACTTCACAACAGTTTTAACCATAGATGTAGTATGCTGGCGCTCTACTAGATTGGTAATGTCGCGATTAGAAAGAGGACCAAATAATTAATACATGAGTGTGCGTGACAAATGTGTAATTCTGTAGATTTTCATCTTAGATTCTTTACATCCAGGCACTGCATTAACCATAATTAATCACGTCTATTAAACATTGAATTATACTTTAAAACAGGATATTTTAAAACAAAATGCGAAATCAGTACTGACGCTAAGGCTGTTACGGTAGTAAAAAAACGGTCTCGTCTATCTGTCGCGCTTTAACATACGCGTACCTATCTACGCGCTTTCTTTTTTGTATTGCTAATCTAGCGACTATACTAAATCTATTATCCTTAATTTTAGTGGTCCATGTCACATTTGTGTAAACCCCTAGGTGTGACGTCACATATTTCGCAATTTTTGTCATACTATGTCACACTTTGTTGACTCCCTTCCACCCCTTAACGTGTGACGTAATTTATGGATGGATAATATACCTTGCTCTCATCCACAAACTTCTGCGCTGCCATTGTTATGAATCTCAAGTCAGCTTGATGTGCTACGACGTCCGACACAAACTCTCGCACTTCCTCGGCCTGACCAGACAAGTTGTTCAACTTGGACAGAGCGTGTTCCTTGTCTTCTAGCACGCGGTAAGCTCCTTCCATCCATGTGTTGAATGTGCTTAGTTCGTTGCTGGAATTTATTTTACAATTATATAGTAAATGACAAGCATTTTTAGAAATGATGTGGTAATTGCACTTATGAACAGATTTGGATCAATTTACGTCACGATATCCCTAGTTCTACATACCCTGAACTGAGGGTAATAAAGGCATACAAACAATACTAAATACATCTAGGTCCATTAAGTCCAGAAACAGCTTGCCACAATGTTCTGTTTAATACACAGCTCAAAGGATAAACCAGAGACAAATACCGGATAAACCTGGTTTAATCTGATTTATAAGGATCCCATCCCTAACTCCTAAGCGAAATAAATTAAATAATGTACCTGAATTTTCCAAGCTCATCACGAGCTGCTGCCAATCTGCGCAGCATTTTGTCACACTTCTCTGCACATTTGTCACACCGCTGTTTCAGTTGTCGGACTCCGCGCTCCAGAGCAGCAACCTAAATAAGATATAATTTACAAGTGTTTTCTACTCCTGAACCCTAGTAGTAGAAGTATACAGAGACTACATGCCATGACACTCCTCTTGATTCTCCTATATTTATATATTGTTAAGTTAAAGATATAGTAAAAGTATACAAAGAACTTCAGCAAAAGACTCTTTCAGCAAAACATCACGTAAACATTTAACCGAGATTCAAAATTTTCTTAAATGTGAGAACTCTCCTACTATTTAGTCGAGCAAATCTATAGAAGAACAAATAAAATAAGTAGGTACCTCATGTGGTGCTAATACATCTCCACCGGACACGAGTAGTTGTTTAGCTTGATCAGCGCACGCTGACACTTGTCTCTGATGACTCTCGAGGTCGTCCTTGATCAACTGTCAAACCATAAAACATTTTAATAATTACCTGAAGTTCGAGGATACGCGACCACCAAGTTCAAGATAATAGCACTAGATAAATTTAACATTTATTCAAGTGAATTATCCATATTCACGCTGTCACCTGATTGCACAAGATTTAACACTGTACATTGGCAAAATTGCGGCGATAAGACATCACTGAAAGGATAAGAAGTAAAGTTTTGTCGTCGTCTTATCGTCATTGCTGTCAATTTCAATGGGAATTTGACAGCACCGTCATCTGTTGTTATTAGGGATCTACCGACTAATCGGCCACTTTTATAGCCGGTGACTAGTCGGCAAATAGGTCGTCATTTTGGGGACGATTAGTCGTTAGACGGCTAGTCGGCCAAATCTATAGTCATCCATTTAACGTAACTTTGTAAGGCTCTAATAAAAAAACCCCTACAGTGAAGTCATATGATAGCTAATCTACATAAAAGGGTGAGAAATCTCGATAATCAGATTCGAGACTGTTATAACGTGTTTTATTTACCTTTAGGATATTAATTTGGTTTCTAAGTTCATCCAAATCTTCCTTGACAGCTTCTTGATGAGCCAATCGTTCCTCGACCCCAGCTATCCATTCCAACAGTTTGGCTAAAGTCTCATCACACAGCCTGTACTTCTCTTCAACTGCTTGCTATATTTTGAAAATAACTAATTAGTTTAAAATATTAGATTCTATATCATAATTATAATCTAAATCCCAGTATGTTGTATTCGAAATGCTTTTCTAACTACGTTGCAAATTATACAATGCAAATTAAAATATCTACATGTTTTCTTATTTCCAAAATACTATATAAACACTACGTACAAATTGTGTTACTATCTATACAGGTGCAACGGTGCGTTAATATCTACAATTTACAAACATACAAAAAAGGCATATTTCACCAACAATAATTAAACAATATGGAACATTGCTATATAAACACAATGTTCTAAATTATGTTCAGCTTCTGAAAAAAAAACGACGGACAACATCAAGACCACAACACAAGCGAAGGAAAGAGGATACGCTTAGATACAAGGCACATCCTATACAGGCGAACACACAACACAAAAATGAATGAGACGAAACAACCCTTTACAACACAAAGTAGAACTAAAACTAACATGCAAAAGCGAATTCATGCAAGCAATGTATGTAACAAACGTAACCGATCAAAAATATTTTAAAGAGTTACGTTAATATGGTATCAACATTTTTGTTTAAGTCAATTTAGATTAGAGTAATTAGAAAAATAAAAGTATACCTGTGAAAAGAAAAATCTGAAATATATAAAATCAAATTGAACTTAACAAACTAAATATGCTCAAAACTCTAAATTAAGTGTATGTACATAATAATAATTACACTATTTGAACCCAAATATCACTATTTGAAATTTATACAAAACTTAAAAATATAAGATTTTATTTCAAATAATCACCAAAAGATATTTATTTAGATTATAAAAAAAGAAATAAAAATAAAAGTAAAAAGAAAATAATGAAATAAAACCTTATAAAAATCATGATACGAAAATTATAAATACTACCTTTCTTTTTATGTGTTTGTTGTTATAAATGTTTTTACCATTTGGTGATACAGTGTATGTAGGCATCGCGAGTGTTCGTCAAGTTTCCGCTTTAACATTGCCTCGGTCATGCATACGATATTCTATCGAGTAATGGTTCAAGGAATGAGGATATCAAATGAAATATCGAGGTACTCAATCACATTTGGCCAAAGAGAGAAGGAGATATAGTTTTAAAAGGGGAAGATAAAATTGACGCCAGCAGTCATAATTCGCCGGTTGGTCATGATAAAGCAAACCATTTAAAGCTAAGCGAAAAACAAAATAAACTTTATATAGAAGTTGGATTTGTGTATATATTCTGCTATTCGCGTTTACGAATAGTAATATGTCGAGATTTTAACTCTTAGCACAGGTGAATATGAGGAGTTAAGTTTGGATGAAGGTGATGGAAAATCGTCGTTAATGATCCCTCACAGGCAAGCATTCACGATTTAGCTCAAAAGGGTTCTTAGCATCGCAGGCAACGGCTGGAAATAAAAACAACATATATCGAGCCTTAATAAGTAGTGAATGTAAGCACAGTTTCATTAGTTGTTTACTAATGCACGAATTATTACGATTTTTTTTTCTTTTATTTATATCATGAAAGCAAATGTGCAATTTCGATACTTTACTACTTTCAAGCTGTAGAATACAACATTGATTGTCTAATTCTAGAAATTTATAAAATAATACGTTTTGTAAATGCACATTCAAATATACAGTGATCATCTACGAATTTTATAACATTTGGTACAGAACTTCAGTGATATTCCCTTATAGTAAGCATCGTAGATAAAACCATATACGTTTAAAATTAAAGCAAAGGCCACTAAAAACCGGCGACAAACCCACAAAATTTTTAGTTTAAAACAACGAGATAATCGGTAATGTTAAATCTTGTGGGTATAATGCCATGCCAAAGTTTTAGGAAACACCGTAAAGGATAGAAAGAAAGCACACCTTCATTTAAAAAAAAGCACGAGAATAATTAAATTACTCACCCTTGTTTCTGCTGGCAGCAAGTATCCCTTTTTATGAGCTTTCACCAGGTCAATGCTTGTAGCCTTTTGTATATCGGTAATTAGTCTGCCTTGTATGGGATCAATTAACTTTTGTTCCATCGCCTGTACTAACGGACATATTTTTCCTGATTCGGGTTCCTTAACAACAGTACTTGAGGGATCTACTATGCCTTGTGCTATGGCTTCACCAAGATTTAATCGTTTACGATCAATAACACTAGTTGTAATGAACGGATCGTTAAGTGCGCCAGTAGTCGGGTTATAAATGCCAAAATTAAGCGTTTCGATGAGACTGAAACTCTTCTTAGGTGTCATTAAGAGTCCAGAATCAATAGCTGATGGTAAGGGATTGAGTTTTGACGTCTCAGTGTCTAAAATATTGCCTTTCTCGGCATCAATCATCCCTTTACGATACGCTTCAGGTAATTTGACCAACCTCTTTTTGAGATTATCTTTTATGAGTGCTGTGTCCGGATCAATATGACCTAAGGTCACCGCGTCTTTAAGAGTGAGAATTTCGTTGGATTTTGGTTCAGTAAAACGAGCTGTCTGGATATTTAGATGTCCCAGTTCGATAGATTGCTCAAATGTAAGAGGCTCACGAATGTAGACAATCAAATTATTTTCAAATAGCACACATAAAGCTCGAGAGCGTCCACTTTGCGGGTCTAACATGCCCTTAACATTTTTATCAATTATGCCTTCAGTAATACCTAATTTTAATGGAATGTATTTATTTTTGTGAGTATCTTTGACAACTGCCGTTTCTGGATCAATGTATTCATATTTTATAGCTTCGTCTAAAGTAAATTCTCTTAATACAGGTTCCTTCTTTGATGAAGAGTCCAAAATAATACGTTTGGTAATTTGTTCGGAAGTCAAAGGTAACGACACGGTAACTAGGAGACCTTTATCGAATGCTATATCAAAACTGTAGCCCTTCTTTGATTTGGTATCTAGAACTCTACCTTTGGATACATCAACGTTGCCTTGTTCTATAGCTAAAAGTAGTGGATTGAATTTATTTGCTTGATTATCCTTAACTGCTGTTGAGTGAGGATTCAAAAAACCACACTCAATAGCTTTTGCTATATCCATAAACTCGTTTGTATTTGGATCGACTATTTTTCCATTATCGGCCCTAAACAATCCGCTCTTAATTAACTCTTCCAAAGACAAATTCTTTTTACTTGTAACTACAAGACCGCGATGTTTAGCGTCCACTAAGTTTATTTTATTGCCGTTTGGCAAATTGTATACACTATTGTCTTGATCAATTATGTCATTTCGTATTGCGTCATCTAATTTAACGTATTTACTTAAAGGAATGTTTTTAACTAACGATATCTCCGGATTAACAAGTTCGTTATTGAAAGCCTCCTTTAGAGACATTTTCTGTTCTGTTACAGGATGAATAAACATTAGTTCAGTTATGTCATACATATTCATTGCGAGCGTTTCGTATAAAGTAAAACCGAGGCTTTCAATGTCAACAATAAGACCTAAACTCATAGCTTCAGAGAGCGGTATCTGTACATCAGATCCTGGCTCCCTAAATTTGCCATTACGACGATCAACGATTTCACTACGACAGCACTCGGCTAGAGACAGAGGTTTTTCTGACTTTTTGTCAAAATAACATAGATATTTAGGACTAATGACTGATTTTCTAATAGCTTCATGCAAAGTTATTTTACGGCCTGTTAGAGGATCAAGAATTTTACAAGTTTTATCGTCGTAAAGGCCTTGATGTAGTGCTCTTTGTAAAGTAATAGGTGCTTTACTATCTACAATTAGACCTATTTCGAATGCTTCCCGCAAATTAATTTGTTCATTGTCATGGTTTATATTCTTAATTTTTCCCGACTCATTGTCAATAACACCAGTTTCTATAGACTCGGCTAATGTAATCTTATCCCACTTTCCTAGTCTGTTATCTTTGATGTGTACAGAATGCGGGTCTATTAGATTCATATTTATAGCTTCAGACAATGTGAACTTCTTGCCCGTTTGCGGATCCATAAAAAGACCGGTAACTTCGCTATAAATACCTTTACCAATAGCTTCAACTAACGACATGGGTTTGCGTACTTCCACCAATATTCCCCGTTCAAAAGCTTCTCTAAAATCAACTTTCTGATCGCCTAAAAGAACTGTACCCTTCCTACCATCTACTATTCCACTATCAACTGCAAATTCAAATGGCATAACTTTACCTGCCACATGAACTAATGTAGACTGAGGATCGATCATGTGCTTTCTGATAGCACGATCTATGGCTATTTTCTCTTTAATCTCTGGGTGAGAAAATGTACCAGTTTTGGGGTCATAGAATCCTTTAAAAACAGCTTCTGGCAGACTAAGTCTACGTTTAGCTGGGACGATCAAACCGCGTTCTGAAGCGTCAGTTAAAGAAATTTTATCACCATGTAAAGGATCTTTTGCTTTACCTTCTTTCGAATCTATTATCCCTACCTTAATTGCATCTGAAAGTGTAATAATGTCTCCGCTGCGTGAATTCTTTACAGTTAAAGCATCTTTATTAATATTTCCTAAATTAATCGCATCTTCTAAGGTCATTACTTGTTTATTTATTGTAAGTAAACCAGTTTCGGGGTCATAAATACCTTGGACTAAGCCTTCTTGCAAAGTCCATGGTTTCTTGTCACTAAGAATGTATCCCTTTTCAGACGCATCTTTAAGGTTAAGTAAGGGAGTTGTCATTATTCCTTTGTCTAAATCAATTAAACCGACGTTTACAGCTTCTTTAAACGGTAACACAGAATCAGTAGTATCATACTTAACATTCACATCACTAGGATCTACAACTTTATGTTGAATAGCATGTCTTAGAGTTTCTGTTTTACCTGTCATTGGATTTAAAATTGTACACGATTCAGGTGAGTAATAACCTAACTCTATTACTTCAGGTAAGGAATAAATAACAGATTTTGTTGAAACTAATCCTTTCTTTAATGCATCATCTAATGGAATGTATTTGCCAGTCTTTTTATCGTTTACTTTGCCTGTTTCTGGGTTAACAAGTTTAGTATCCAGCGCTTTTGATAGTGGTACAAATTCATCTAGTTTAGTATCCTTAATTTCAGAAATGGTTGGGTGAACTATATTCATATCAACTGCATCACGTATCGTTACAAATTGTTCTGTAAAGGTATCTCTAATTTTTCCAGATTTGGGTTCATATAGTTTATTAAGAATTGCAGCTTCAATAGAAACTGGTCTTCGCGTGACTGTAATTAGACCCCTCTGTATCGCTAATGTAATTGTTATAACTTCGTGAGTTTCTATTATAGTAATAAAACCATCACTGATTTCAACTAAGCCTTCTTCAAGAGCATCAGCTAAAGAAACAACGCTTTCAGATGTTGGAAGCTTTATTAATAAAGACTCATTATCAATTAATCCCCTCTCAACAGCATTACCAATGGGAATCACTTGTCCAGAAGCCTCGTCGACAACGTCTCCTGTTTTAGGGTTATATAAACCTTTTTCTAACGCAGACTCAATTGTTATTTGTTCTGCTACCTCTACATCGTCCGGTTTACTAACAAACCAACCCAATTGTATACACTCGAAAAATGGAACACGTTTACCCGTTCGCGGATTCACCATATGCCCAGTGGTTTTGTCGATAATGGGTCTAGCCATAGCTTCGTCAAAAGGTACATAATTATCAGACGTTGAAGTTAAATCTTTAACTAAAATATATTGAGGATCAAATACTTGTATACCATAAACAAGTTCCTCAAAAGTTATTTTCAGACCAGTTTCAGGATTTACAAATATTTGTTTCTCAAGGTCGTATAACCCAACTTCTGCCATTTCTTGTGGTGACAGAAGTTGAGTTATTGCTATATTGAACAATGGTTTTCGTTCTTTTATGATAACACAATTTTTCGAAACTATGTCGACTGGTGTAAACCTGCTAATTTGTTCTTGTTCTAAAGCATCTTGGACAGTAAGAGGTGATTCTATCTCATTTATAATCATACGGCATATTTTAGGTTCAATTTTACTCTGTTCAATAGCGTCAACTAGAGCAATATCTTTAAATATAATAGGTAGGTCTTGCACTTGAATGATATTTTGTTCACTAGTTTCATCAATTACTCGCAGTGGTTGTCTCTCGGCATCAATAAACAATGCTGACGATGTTTTACTATCATTAGTAATAGGAATAGTTTCAGATTTTACAAGTTTATCAACGGGTAACGCAGTTGAAACCGTAGACGTAATATTTTCTACTTTACCAGATTTTAAATCTTCCTTGGGCTTAGACGTGCTTTTACCATCAGCTAAGCTTTCATTAAAACTTATCTTCGAACCAATGGGGCTTGGCATGTCTTGTGTTTTTATATTATCGGGAGTTTTGATTTTTTCACCTACACTAGTACTTGCTTCCGTAATAATAAGACTTTTGGATGTTTCGTTTTCCTTAATCTCAACATAAGACATCGTTGATTCTGCAGTTGTAACAGTATGTTCAGTGACCACACTGTCCGGTCCAACTTTAGAAATTGTAGTTGTTTTAGTAACAACTTTTTTATCGGTTGGTTCAGTTTTAGTTGAAATTTTAGGTTCAGTCGCCACTAACTGTCGTTGATCTGGTGCAGTAGATTTATTTTCTAAAGAAACCAATTTCGGTGTCGGTTGTGGTAAGTAAGTTATTTCATCAACAACATATTTTGTTTTTTCTTGATGTTTTAGCTTTTCAATTTCTTTTTTATTTTCAACTTTATCAGTAATGGAAATCTGTTTATCTTTAACAGCGTTTGTAGTGTTGGACGTACTCAGCTTACTAGCAACTGATTTCGCACCTTCCACTACAGCCATTCCGGCCAAAACAGGTGCGGCAACTATTGCAATTAATCCCATTTTTGCAGCGTTCTTGATGTCAATAGATTTTCCTGATTTTGGTTCTTTTACCTTTCCGGTCTTTTTATCTAGAAGACCCGACTTTATAGCTTCCTTTACCGTTGTAGGTTGCCCAGCATTTACATCGTATATTACAGAATTTGGATCAATGATCTTTTTATCAACGGCCTCTTGAAACGATAATGTCTTTTTTGGTGATTTGGGATCTTTAAATTTCTTCGTCTTTTCATCAAACAAATATTCAAACGCTTGATTTAAATCTAACATTTCTATTGGACGTTCTACTTTAGAATCTTTTTTCGACTCAGTTGAAGTATCCAAAATTCCGGCCGACACAGCTTCTGCAACTGATAAAGTTTCTCCAGTATGTGGGTGGGTAAAAGTACCTTTATCCATGTCTATTAGACCTAGAGTCAGTGCATCTTCAAAAGCAATATTGTCACTAGTAACTATGAATTCTTCTTTCCTTGTTTGTTCATCTTTTACTATACCCTTTTCTCGTGCTTCAGTCATAGAAATTACTTCACCAGTATTTACATTTTTTATCTCATTTGCATTAACCAGTACATAATCAGCGAGAATGTCAATCATTTTAGTTGTGATTGTATGTTGTGACGTAAATGTCTCAGTAATTGTGGTAACCACACCAGATGCTTGCATTATTTGTGTATTTGGTTTAACAGCTACTAATCCCTGCTCCAGTGCTATATCTAACGGAATAATTTGCTGTGTTGCAACATCCGTAAAAGTAGCATTCTTCAAATCAATGACACCCTTGTCTAAAGCTTCTTCTACTGAAATGGTTTCACTTGATTGGGGATAGGGTATAGCCATTATTAAATCTTTTTCGATGGCTTCGTTTAAGGAAATAGTTTTTCCAGTAAGAGGATTTTTAATTTCACTTGTCGATGGATCAACCAGATTCTCTTTTATAGCAACTGGTAAAGTAATTGCTGCGGGTGGAATTTCAAATAGAGTTCCACTTGCTTTTGTGTCTGGAAAGACGTTTGAATTGGCACAAGTAATTAAATCCAACTGCCCCTCTGAAGTTTTAATTAGATTAGTGTCATTATCTACAATGTTTCTCTCAATAGCTTCTTGCAAAGTTACGTTATTACCAGGACTAATAGTTACAGCAGATAAAGGATCTACTATGTCGCATATAATTGCTTCCCGTAATGTAAGTTTGCTACCTGTTTCAGGATGGATAATTTTTCCAGTTTTAGGATCTAGTAGTCCTTGGTCAAGAACTTCGGATATTGATAAGCTTCTAACTAGTGGAATCAAAATTTCATCCTGACCATCACCATCCAATATTCCTCTTTCCAAAGCTCCTTTAACAGTTAACGTATCACCGTGGACAGGATCAACTAACTTGCCCCTATTTCCATCGACCAATCCGAGTTCTAGTGCCTTTGTCAATGTAACTGGTGAATCAGTTCCATCTCTGTACACCTTAACAGCTTCTAATATTTTTACTGTGTCTTTGTCAATCATGCCTTTCTCGAGAGCTTCCAAAGGAGTAATAACGTGTTTTCTCAATTTTTGCAAGACTATAGGCTTACTTTCTAACACTCGCGACTCAGTAGTTATTTGATGGCCAAAATTAACATCATATTTTGGTGCAACATTTAATTGAGTTTTATTTATTTCAATAATGACTGGTTTGGTTGACTTAATCTCACGTTGAATAGTTTCTGCTTTAGAAATATTACGAATATCAGAAGTCAAACTACTCTGTATGCTTTCTACGGTAATAAAACCTTCAGAAACCGCAGCACCAATAGACATTGGTTTACTTGTGCTCTGTTCAGTTTTCAAGCTACTTTTTGTTTGTTGATCGGGAGTTCTTTCCCTAAGAGATTTCTCATATTCAGAATAAGTTACAGGATCGACTAAACCTCTTTCATATGCTACTTCCAGAGGAAGTTGTTCACCAGTTCCAGGATCAATCACCATTGTGTTCTTAACAATCTGTATAATTTTAGACGCTGCGACAAGTGGCGCTCCGGCAATAACCACTAATCCCATTTTAGCAGCATCAGAAAAAGATATTTTCTTTCCACTTCTGACTTTATACTCACCAGTTTTAGTATCTATAACACCTTGATCAATCGCTAGTTGTAACGTAATGTTAGTACTAGTTTTCGGATCTACAATTTTAATATTATCAGCCGGCACTGAGCCACTTCCAATCGCGTCTAAAACATCTTCTGAGGCACCAGTAGATGTCGAAATAACTAATGCTGTAGCTGGATCATAAATGACTCCAGGAGCTACTTGAATGGGTTCTGATATTGACTGATCTTCAGACAAATGAACTACGCGAGATGGCGATAGTTGTGCTGAATCATAAAAGTCTACCGTGTCTGGTGTTCGAATGGTAGATGATACAGTTATACATTTTTGAGAAGACTTTTCAGGAGACGTTGAAGGACTAAATACAATAAGTTTACGCTCTATCGCCTCTTGCATTGTAAATTTGCTTGGAAAATGAATGTAATGACCATGACTATCAATAGCTTTATGCTCTAAAGCTTTTACTAAAGTAAGCAACTGTTTGCTTTTAGAATCTACAACCTTAGCAGAGTCAGAATTGATTAAATCATTTTTTACCGCTTCTTCTAAACTTACAATCCTGTCTGTACCCGGTATATTAAAAGTACCGGTCGATGGGTCAAATAACCTTTGTTGTATAGCATCGCGAAGATTCAAACCCCCACGTGGGAGTTCTATTGTATTTTTTGTGATTTTTAAAGACGTAACTGCGGGGTGTGTAGTGGCGCTAGTTATAGTCCTAATTTCCTTAATAAGTTCTTTAGGAAGTGAACTTGAAAGTCTTTCCGGACTTTTCACTATTTCAGGTTTACTGTCATAATGAACTTTGATTTCCGATCCTTCTGGCACATCTTTAATAAAGGATTTTTTTGTTATTTTTAGTTCAACAACTTGACCAGGGGCGAGATCTTTTTTATTTAGACGATCAGACATATGAACGACGCGTGGTTCGTTAGCATCTACTCCCAACAAACCTTCATCAAGAGCCTGCTGTATGGGAAACACTGTCCCTGTAGTAGGATCTGTAAATGTTTGAGAAGACTCATCGATTAACCCGCGCCTGACTGCTTCTGAAAAAGTGATCGTTGTTTCTGATCGATGAGAAAGGCCTGTATTTGTGACAGTAACATAGCGTTTTACAGTTTTCGTTACTGTTTGTAAATTTAAGGTTATATTTAGAAGACAATTTAACATCGCAGCACCTTCAGGAGTTATCATGTTAATTTCAACAGCTTTATTAAAAGATATCGGTTTCTTAGTTGTAGAATCTAATAAGTAACCTGCTTTCGGATCTAATATGTTCTTAAATACAGCATCGAATACAGAAAGTTCTTTGCCATTATCATATATACCTATTTTACGGTTAAACATTTCTAGGACCTCTGGCCTTACAACAGACAACTTAGTACAATCTTCTAAAAAGACAAAGTCACCACTTTCAGTCTTAAGAAATGTATCACCGTTACAATATTTAAGGTACCCTTTGTCTGAGGCTACATTGAAAGACACAAATTCGCCAGTTTTAGGATCCTTGAAGCCATCAATATCAAATAATGATTTTTGGGACACCGATGTAATTAATCCACGATCTACTGCTTCGGGAATAGTACACAATTCTCCTGTTAAATTATCCCTAAACCTACCATCAGGAAGTATTATTTGAGAAGCCAAAGCATCCGATAAAGTTAGAAGTTCGCCAGTTGTCGTATTAGTAATGCATTTAATATTCTCACTATCTAAAACTCCTGCTTTTATCGCTTGTAATATAGTTAATGGAACTTTATTAATCGGGGAAAGTATTTTTGAATCGTTTGTCATTATATTATTATCACAGACATCTTTTAATGTCATTGGTTTACATATTAAACGTCTCTTAGCGGCTTCTTTATATGACAGTTTATCTTTTGTTATATTATGTATGTACTTAGAATGTTTTGTATTTATAATATTTCTACTTATAGCTTCAGTAAGCGTGATGTGTGTATCGTTTTTAGCATCGACAACTTCTTTCACATTCGGATTAATAAGCTCTTGTTTAATAGCAACATCCAACTGAAACTTGTCACCCGAATTTCTGTCCATAATCCAACCTGAATTATCAACCAAATGTTGACTAATAGCATCGGAAAGGGACAAGGCACTCGATTTAATTTTAATAATCTCGTTGTATATCAAATATCCCTTTTCATATGCTTCGGATATAGAAATGTAAGTTCCATTTGGCAATCTATACAAATTCCGTTCGAGGTCTACTTGGCCTTCGTTTAATGCATCTGATATGCTCATTCCTTGAGTACTGGGCTTGGTTTCGGAGACGTTTACCTTTATTCTTTTCTCTGCTGGATCCGTCAATCCTTGCTCAGCATCGTAGAGCTCACTTTGGATAGCTTCTAATAGTGTGACTTCGTTGCCATCTTCCGTCATGCCACAAGGTCCAGTAAGACGCGCTGCCAATTTGGAATCAATCAAGCCTTCGCGAGCAGCTTGATCTATAGTCATTGTCTGTCTGCTTTCTGGTGATGAAAGCAACCTTCCAGTTCTTACGTCAAGTATTCTCATACTAATAGCTTGCCCAACAGTTAAAATCTCTTTCGTCACCGGGTGTACGATTCCCCTAGATTCAATAATATTGGGGCCTTCATACATTTTGTGTACGCGTTTGAGATTTCGCACATCAGGACGATCGACGTCATCAGTGGAAATAATGGTCTTTGATGTATAATTTGGTGAATTTAGTTTACCGTTCGCTATTTTACCAGGTGTTTGTCGATCAATCTCCGAGGTGTGCGTTGTTCTGATATATCTGTGGATGGCAATTATTTGTTGCGTCAGGTTTAACCTATTAAAATATTCTTTAGGTAGCAGCAAAATAAAGAAAAAGATTAAGAACTACTTACTGTTCTGTTGTGTATTGCGTGGAAGTGAAGGTGTGTTCAGAACTGGAGGCCAGGTCGTGCATGTTAAATTCCTGGCGGAATGAACGCGCTGAGCGAGGTGCCATCGCTTCGACGAGACGCTGAAATATAACACGAATAATCAATAATAGTAGTATAGTAAAAAAATATGACAAAATATGCTAAATCAGATAATTACGGCGATTCGGAAAATACCGTTTTAAAAAATATTTGTTTTTTTTTAATTTTGGAGCTAAAGACTAAATAAAATGTGGCCAATGATTATTTTCACGCCATATGTACCTCTATCACAGTCTTGTTGCCGATCATGATAGGTGGCAAACCTTGTACTAATTCATATACATTTAGACTCTCTCTCTTCCTTTGCAACTCAAATTAAACTGAAGTGATGAAATTCTTAAGGGTCCTATATCCATAATTTGTATGAAGATAAACTATTCCCAATTTCTCTGTAAATAATACACTTATGTCACTGTAATTTAGCATATACTTTTAGGATTATTTTGACCCTGTTTTCTCTTTCCGCTGTTATACCATTACCCTTCAATTATATATATCGCGTTTTTTTGTAGGTTCTTTAAAATTCAAAAAATTGTATTCATTGTAAGAAGGGCAACAAACTCCGCGTTAAAATAAAACCGAGTAGAGACATCAGTTGACCTACTTTTAACGTTGGAAGAGGGAACTTATGTGTACACAACATAGCATGATTCAAATCCTATGGGATTTTACTTTAGACAAATAAATTTTATAAATTACCATTCTTTTTTGGCTAGTATTCTACTCGAAGTTTTTGATGTGTAACATCTTAGCTCTCATTATGTGACACTAGTCGTGAAATATAATGGAAATATGTAACCGGAAGTGAATAAATTGCAATTTTTGATTTACATTATTAAAAAAAATACCAACCCGACACTCATACGCGAAGTCATACTCGTAATTATCCATCGTAATTGTTAGAGCACTTTTCAAACTAACCACTGTTTATCACTTTCCATGTTAACTGTTAACATTAAATAAATAAATACACACACTATAGGTCCATTTTGTTAAAAAAAAGTTTGTATACTATATTTAAAAAAAAATAAGTTAACTCAATAGACCGCTTCAAATGAAACTGGCCAGAAAAACGTAAAAAGAAAGAAAACTACGTGAATGCTAAATTTAAATCATTTCGCAACAGTTACAGCGACGCGTCGTTGAGAACTTCGCGTCAATCATATAACATTATAACTACAATCATTATTTAACAGCAGTTAACAGCTGATTTGCGTGAGTTAGCGATTTTGAGGTTATTTCTATTGAATTTGCGAGGTGCTAGAAGTATGCGCGCGCAGATGCGCCGGTTTTCCAACCAGACTTTAACCGTGACGTGAGTGAGTTAAAGGTCAACAAATAATTGTGTGAAGCCGAAATACGAGGGGATCTATTTTGTCTGTGCGCTTTCTCAGCGGATTTTGTTGCGGTTACTTTTAGATAGATTGATTCACGAGTATAAAACATGGAACTATCATGTTTAGGAGCTGAGCATTAACAGTATAAGTGAATCAAGTCGGGGGGGGGGGCGGGGGTAGTATAGTATAGATATAGTATAAAATAAGTTCCCGGCATGCCTTTGTCTGTCTGTCTGTAACTAAATGCAGCTATGAAGTCGAATAAATTCAGTTAAAGATTTAGTCTAGGACTCAAAAACTACTGAACCGATTCTAAAAATTATTTCACTAATAGAAAGCTATGATATCCCTGATTGACATAGGCTATATTTTATATTGTTCTAATATATACACGGGCGGAGCCGGGGGGCGGAAAGTCTAGTACTTAATATACACAAAAGCTGAAAGTTAGTTGTAAACCGTGAAAGAACAGTCATCAATCTCCTTTAGTATTCTTATTTATTATTCAAAGGATATCGAAGCATGAAATATAAGTAGACAACATAAAATGTATCTAGAAATTGACAGGCTGAGTCTGGGCAGTGAAATTTTAGCCGATTTCATAGAGTACTAAGCCCCTTTCGCCAATTTTTTTCTCTTTGACCAGTTAAACTGACCAGGTGCGCCAACTTAGGTTTCGTTGGTAAGGTTTTGTGTCGCGAGACAGAGCTCTAGAATGTTTTAAATGGGAAAGGCGATCTAGGACGTCTAACTTGCAGGAACATAGTGTTTTCAATCATTAATTATAATTATTATGTTTGTATTTTAGTATAATCATCATATAACGTAAAAGCCGTTGTGATTTATCGCTTCACGCCTCCTTTGGTATATACTTAAAGTTCAAAATATGATTCCAAAAGGATATCCGGTAAAAATAAGATAATTGGAGGGCCGGGCGGGGACTTACTTATGCCACAAAATAGAGACGTTATGTACTCCTTTTTGTTTGGCTAACTCGATGGGACATTACCGTTTTTGAAATAAGAATGGACGTGACCTTGACCCATCTTGTGATATACATATTTGAAAAAATGTAGACAGGGGTGTGCTATAAATAAGTCATAAAAAATATTATTGACAAAAATATTAATTATTAATTATAATTTAGTAATTTTTTTAAATGTTTGTAATGGTAGAAAGAAAATTTAGAAAAAGTTACTATAAGCCCAATTGACGAAGACGGGACGAAAAGCTTGTTTATATCATTCCTTCGACAAAATTATTATTAGTTTTTCATGAAAAAAACTGTACACGTGCGAAACCGGGGTTGGTCGCCAGTAATCTATATAGGCGAGGAACAACAGTTTGCGTTCATAGAAGTTCTATGTGTAAATTGTCACACGTGTGCATTACGTAATTGTGTTAGTATAGGTAATACGCACTCAACTCATTCATCGCCCAGTCATTTTAAAACGAAGACAAGTCCGTTACATTGATGACAACATGCGGATGTAGAAAAAAACCATTAGTGTTAGACGCAAAGTATGAGAATTCCTTTAAAATGTGTTAATTTTTTTAATAGTAAACATTTTCTGACTGTTTATTAACAGACTTGACGACCAAAAATTTTGTTTCCATTTTTGGTACGGAAGCTAACCTATATAATAATTCCTTATTAATATTTTTGTTTCTTTGTTTGTCCTTCGTTCAAAGAGATATTGAGAGGACCGTAGAGTAGAAGTAGAAATTACTTTTTCCCCGGAAAAATAAAATTTTTCGTTAACAACTTAGAAACCGGAGCGGGTCGCAAATCTATACTAATATTATAAAGAGAAAATATTAGATTTTTTGTATTCTGTATTTTTGTTTGTAATGAATAAAATCAAAAACTACTGAACCGATTTGAAAACTTATATTTATCTATCTACCCAAGAGGTTGAATTGTATTCGTAATAAATCGCGTACGAAGTAGCGGGCAATAAGAGAAGAGAGATAAATAGAGGGCCGTAAACTGGAGAGTGACATATCCTACTTTTTATACTAAAAACTTCCACGGGCGAAGCCGGGACGAAAAGCTATAGTTTATATTATGAAAACTTTTAAATCTATATAATATTATAAAGAGGTAAAGTTTGTGAGGTTGTAGGGGGTAATCTCTTGATCTACTGAACCGATTTTGAAACTACGATATCCCTGAGTGACATAGGCTATATTTTATTTTGTTTGAAAATATCCACGGGCGAAGCCGGGGGCGGAAGGCTAGTATCCATATATAGGTATAAAAAAAAACGATTGCCTGAATTTAAATTTTAATAGAGCGATCCAGGCAAATTCTTCCCCCCTGCGGTTGTAAATTGTTTGCGACCTTGAGTACTACATACTCGTTTATTTAGTCAATACTCGCGATAGACCCGACTTGGCACGGAATCATTAAAATATAAATATTTTTGATGTGTAACTGTGGGGAGTGATTTCGTGAAAAGGGACGGAAGTGTGTAACAGAAATCCAGGAAAGAGCGCGCTATTCGATTTGGCCAATGAGCGCGCGGAGGTAGAGTTGGCCGTTAGAACCATTGGTACCAACCAACCCATCTGACGTCTGGTATTGTTACTGTCAGCCAACAGTGTGTGCGTGTGTGTGACGAGAAAGAGAAAGAGAAAAGGAAATAGAGAAGGAGAACGCATCAGCTGTGCGCTTAATTACGTAATGTTAATGTTGCTTATTACCAAGGTGAGATGTCAGATGTTACACATCATATATGTAAGTCTCGCTCGTTTTTTATTTTCTATTTTGTATAACGGGTTGCCTTACAGCTCCCGAAACCGTGTTATTAGTCCCAGGGTACCCAGCGGAAGACCAAGCCTCCCTCTTTTTTTAGCGGTGGTATTTGTGAGGCTATACCTAACGAGTGGACAGTTCTGTTGAGGTATATTTTAGATGGAAAAGCATTCCTTTACTAAAACTAGAACTATACAGTACAGTACATATATACAGTTATTTTATGGTTAAATTCAGTTCAGCAACAGGCTTGTCACCTGTTCTCTTTAATATGGACAACTGGGAAAAAGGGGAAATTGTTACTGGTATAGGTCGCGCAACGTAAGATGAGCACAATATAGTACCCACACTAATGAATTTTAGAAATATACGGACCGATTTTCGGATTTGGTTATTGGCAATTTTGGGTTACAATATCGGCCGATAATTGTGTGTAGACTGTAGATGTGTTGTTCTGCTCAACTTACGCCGCGCGACCTATAATCTCTGGCTACACTGTAAGGTCTAAAGGCCGTGAATATGTGGTACAGTAGCATAAACAGACACTTGAATGATTTCGTGTAAATAGGAATTTATTTAAATTATTTACTTCAACAAACGCCTATTCTGCCTAATTATAATACCAAACACCGCAACGACCTTCAAAACGCTTCAAACGGACATATCAGACAAAATAATGTTTTGGACACGTTGAAAGATTGACTAAAAAGGTTTATATGACTGAAGAAAGGAAATGCTGGCAGAGGACGACCTAGGAGTACTTTTATTAAACAGTGTCAATTGAGATTGACAATCTATGAGACCGTGGACTCGTAAATTAGGTGTCACATATCTATATTTTTTTGTCCAATGGGTATAGTTTTATGGGATGCTGTTTTTTCGAGATAACTAGGCACTCATCCGTCAAACTTTCATCTAAATATTTTCAGCCGTTACAAAACTACTAAGAATTTCAAAAGATTATTGACACTTCCAAGGTGCTTTCCTTGACTTTGGGCGGGACCTTGCTACGAGCAGTTCGCAAACGGCGATCATTAACAATCTCCTATTTAATCATTGTCACGAACTCCATAAACATCATTAAATGTTCATATCACGTATTCGCAAATTGCTTAGAGCCGATGGCGTGTTAGTTAGAAAGACTCAGGTTCAATCGAGCCTAGGGACAAAAGCTCCTATTTTCGTGGCTGTTTCTGTGTAGAGAATATTGATGTATCCTAAGATTTTGTAAGACGAAGAGACCACGCATCGTTTTACAAAATCTTAGGATGTATCATAGCGCAACGAACTCAGTGAAACGCGCGACTTATTTTGTTTATATCTCTTTAGAAAGATGTAAGCGAGATGCACTGCCATTAGAATCGAACAGATAACCAAGGATAAGATAAGATAGGCCATGATTCCAGAAAATAGAGAAAGAACGGCTCACAACGGAGAAGTCGCTGGTTCGATCCCCACATCCGACCATGTACCAATGGGTTTTTTTATAATAAAAAATCTATGTACATTATCCGACAAACCGTACAAAGAGGCTTTTACATCTACATACCTCAACAGAGCTGGCCACTCGTTAGGTATAGATAGCCTCAAAAATCTTCGGCTAAATGAGGTAGACTTTGTCTTCCACTGGGTACCCTAGGGCCGGCAACGGTTTCCGGGAGCTGCAGAGCAACCCGTGAAGAAGAAAGAGAAAGAACGACTTCACAAAATATCAGACAAAATATATATAGCTGAAGTGAAAGGAAATGCTGGCAGAGGACGACGTAGGTGTACTTTTATTGAACATATAAAAAATGTATTGATCAATGGAATTATTAAAAGTACACACAATCGCCGAGCATGTATAAAAGGTATGATTTATATAAAAGAAGCGAAAGAGCGTAGGTATGTTAGGATCGTAACAAATGACATTCGATTGTCTCTGCCTACCCCTCTTGGGATGAGAGGCGTGATGATAGATGGCACTGAAGAAACTCGAACTATGTAGTTTAAAAATACAATTACATATATTATATTAAGTAATTTCTTGATAAGCATTCGATACTGAATGATAAAATAACATATACCTAATCTATTATGACATGAGGGTTATCTTATTTGAATGGCCAAGAAAAAAACTGTATGTGTAAAAATAGAATTGTGTAAACCATTGTATGCGATCACTTATCGCCACTTGACTCACGACGTGTCATTGTATTAGACAACCATTTCACCCATTATGGGTTGATTTTCGAAAAATCTGATCATACACCCCTTCCAATTTTCATATTTATATTTTCAGTAGTTTAGGCTGTGCGTTAATAGTCAGTCAGTCTTTATTTGTCAAGTATATTCTCTATATATTATTTCAGTTAATGTTTGATACGACATTTTGAAGATAATTTTCCCCTCGAATGACGAAAAATAAACAAACAAATCAAAATTAAATATTTCATTCAAAATAAGACTAATTTACTTATTTGGTAAAAGACACCATCTGTTGGAGATCAGTTGAACTAACGTTGCAAAGCACGTGTCATTTAGTATTATATTTAGATTTTCAAAAGTTTCTAATAACTGAAATTAGCGAGAGTAGATAAGTAAGCGAAATTAAGCGAAAATTAATTATTTTGTTATGCACTTTCTGCATATTCAGTTAGATATGGATGACACGCTGAACGTGAACACTGTTCCTGGTGTGTCTGGCCACGCAAGACTAAAGGTCGTGATGGTGTTTAAATTTGGTCTTGTAATATTTTGCATAAAACGTGTGCATTTAATATATATTTTGTAAGGTGAAAAACAATGTATGTCAAAATCATCTAATAATAGAGCTATATTTACATAACAGTTGCACTCATTCGTCAACGGTGCCAAGACTGCCAAGTGCCACTGTGTTTATTTGTCTTTGTATACTGGCGCCAAAATCTACCTAGCGTTCCTTATTGCATTTACATAGAAAAAAAAATGGGTTACTGAGTGGAGATCTAGGGCTTCAGAAGTGTCGGTAGACCACCAGCGATATGGAAGAGAGTGTAGAGCGTGGAGGAGAACTGCGGAGGATATAAGAAGAAATGGTGCTGCAGAGAAGGTCTACGTCCAGCAGTGGATGGATACATGCTGAGGAAGAAGAACAATTCTCACATAGAAGTACCTATTTGTCCAGAAGTACAGATATTCTAAACAAGGAGAGGTGTGTTTTGAGATTTGTACGGTGAAAAACTCACGGGCGTCATTTTGGTGGACGTATAAAATTGTTGCTTCGCACGGATACAATATGGTATGCTACAGATATATGCTACCGCATACTTTTTTTTTGCTATTCTGATGTATAAGCTATAACATTGTAAAGTTTCATCAAAATCCGTCCAGTAGTTTTTGCGTGAAGGATTAACAAACATCCATCCTCACAAACTTTCGCGTAATGTCGGCTCATATAGACTTAAATGCCCGAAGCGCGGAAAGTCGATTCCGAAAGAAAAACGATAAAAATTAAATTACATATTTTGAAAAAATTTAAATAATTTTGAGTCGAATTCGGTGTACGAGTTTAGGTATATCACTAATATTATAAATGCGAAAGTATGTATGTTTGTTTGTCCTTCTTTTACGTCACAAACAAAGAAACGAATCGACATGATTTGCCGCACCGTGACATAGGCAACTTTTTATCCCGGAATTTCTTATTATGTCACATTTCAATAATGTCCAGAAAGCCAGTAATAATAATAACAACGCAAAGTAGTGGTCATTTCAAATTAATAAAAAATATTAGATTCGATTTTATCATTATTCTGTACACATGTAGAAACAAGTAATAAAATTTAAGATTAGATTACACTTAAAACCAACACTAAGCATAGATAATTCCCTTAATAATAGTAATAAAAAAAAACACAACACTCGCTGCACTTATTTGCACTAAAATCAAAATATTTCTAAAATTCGTTCGTCTCGGGACGCGAGCCAACCGTACGCGGAGGAAGGAACGCGCGACTGACGATTTGATGAAAAAAAAATCGCAAATAAAATTGCCGTCACTGTATCAAGCGGGCAGTTTATCTATTTACTGCAATAAATATCCTCGCGATGACGTAACTGAACCAAGATAGGCTTAAAAATGGCTGAAGTGAAAAGAAATGCTGGCAGAGGACGACCTAGGTGTACTTTTGTTGAACATATAAAAATGTATTGATCGATGGCAATATTTAATCGCCGAGCACGTATGAAAGGTATAATGAATATATAAAGAAGCGAGGTATGTCAGGATCGTAGCAAATGGCATTCGATTGTATCTGCCTACCCCTCTCGGCATAAAAGGCGTGATTATATTATATAGATATCAAAAGTGGTCATTGATGAAGACCCGTCGTTTATGCCCTTCGAGTCGAAATGAAAGATGTCGCAAATCTCACTCATTCCTAACATGTTATACATCAATTTTCTTTAAGAATATGTGCTTCAAACGACTTCTCGTGCTTCGGAGGGCACCTGAAGCACTCCGCACTTCTTCTAAAAATACAAGATACACGTCTGTTAAAGAAGTGACACATCAAGGTCCAATAAGTGCAGCATCAGACTTGCCACTTTTCTGTTCAATATGGACAACTGGCTGCAAGTGGACACTGTTACTGGTGTCTCTAGCCACACCGCAAGAAGTGTTACATAAGTGGCATTAAATACATCAATGCATCGGATTTTGGCTCTTTTGCCACAAAGAACTAGATTAGGCATTATTAGCTCATTTGCCATTGGCCAAATATATTTAAGGCCAATAAAGTAAACAACTAAATAGTCATTTTCCTCCACAAGAGGCCTTGACATGGCATGATATAATCAGTATTATTGGCGACACGAATTACGTCATTATTATATGTGCATCTATGTTCATATTTTTATATGTTTAAACAGAAAATAAAATGATCATGCCTATAAATCTCGTTGGGGTAGACAGAGACAAAGAAGCAAATTGCTGGGTCGGGCAAAGATTAGCCCGGCATTGTAGGGTTGGACTTTCTCGAGACAGGCAAAATATAGTCAGTGGTATAAAAATGTATGCAAGCGGAGTCTAGATCCTATTAGAAACAGATACCAAAGATCTCCACAATCCTCAAGCCGTTTGACCTGCTACGACAGCTTTTTCCGACAATTCTGAATTCAACATTTCATTCATCACCTCCGAAGTCCCAAACTTTTAATTGGGGCACCTTCGACTAACTCCTCAACAAGGATCCTTGAATTACCAAAATCGCCAGTCAAAATGCAAAGGAAACATAAATCTCAAGTATCAAGATGTGTATCAAACGCGATAAAAGAACTATAAATGACGTAATATTGCCTAATTAAGAATTACGTTTTACTAAATTATACATTATTAAAAAATAAAGATTCCGACGAATTGAGAACCTCCTCCTTCTGTTTTGAAGTTCGGTTAAAAAGAAGATCTATCCGACGGGGTCGTTTGTTGATTATCTTCATGTCTAAATAATTTAACCTGTTGTATGTTACGTAGATATATTATAAACTAGATTTCCGCTCTGGCTTCGCCCGTGGATTTTTCGGTTAAAAAGTAGCTCTACTAAGGTCAGACTAGGTTTGACGCCCCTGCATGGCGCAGAAACAAATTAGCGCGAGTCGGACTCAAACTTAGCCGGTTTTTAGTTTACTAGCTCTAGACGTTTGTAATGTATTGTCATTATTAAAATTGAGCAAAAAACGCCAAATAAAACACGTTTATTGTATGGCGACCCCTTTAATTTTTTACTTCATTTTATTTTTAATATTTGTTGTTATAGCGGCCATAGTAATACACACTCTGTGATAATTACAAGTGTCTACCTATTACGGTTCAAAAGATACAGCCCTGTGACAGACGGACGGACAGAGAGTTTCCGACTTACGTTGTCACTCTTTGGGTACGGAACCCTAAAAAATCAAGTCAATCCGTTGCTCTGTATTGACGTAAAAGAAGGCCAAACAAACGCATTTTCGCATTCATAACATTGGATGCGAAATATTGTTAGACGGATTTGGATGAACCGCGTATGTCGTAAGGGAGTGTTACGAGAAATAATAATATTTTAAACTTAGTACGAAATTATTTGTTTATAAGAAGTATACTCGAAAACTACTGGACCGATAAGAAAAAGATACATACTTATTCTATATGGAAATAGGGCTAAATGGCATTGTTTCATTATAGAAAACTTAGGGATCCGTAAGCAAATGACCGAACAGGCTATAATTGAGAATATAATCCTCAAAAAAAACGGGACAGGGGAGGGTCGGCGTTTATTACTATTTATATTGCGTGTATTATACAACAAATTGTTTGATGTTCTGTACTACTGAGATACGTGCAAATATATTTATTTACATTAGTTTTAAAGCTCAAAATCAAATTTCTTTCCTGCTTTGAAATTCAAAACTCATATAAATACAACTTGATGACATAAAAACTGCTAATCCGATTTAGATAAAAGAATACGAATTAACACATAAGGTATCTACATTTTTTCGCCTGTATCCCAATGAGGTAGGCAAAGTTAAGGATCTCTAGTTGCCAAGACTTTGTTATATCTCTTATTTTCCTAAAAAAAACTCGTACACAGAATGTTGCATGGAAGTTTATTTGTCTCGGAGTGAAACTTTTCATCAATATGTAGATACTAGAACGGGACGGACAGAAGGATATTAGAAGAAATTCTCGTTTTACTACAGAATCCTAAAAAAATGGTATATTTTTGATAAAAAAAAATTACATCATAAGTAAAGGAAATATTTATCTTCAATGCCCACATAGGCACAATTTCATACATAAGACCACCTTATAAGTAAAATCCTTGCCACCCACACAATGTAGGAGGTAATTAAGTGGACACGATTCGATACGACCATTTCAATTTGTTGTGGTATGCGCATTACAAAAAAATGTCTAGCTATTTCTTCGTTTGCGAGAGAGTAACCTACTAATTAGTCATCTACCGACTATGGATCTGACAGACTAACCGACTAATGACTAATCAGCCCCAAAATTACAGAATAGTCGCCGACTATTCGGTCGATAGATAACCTATACCGTACTAATTGATAATTTGAGATAGTTTAAGTTTTAAGGTTGATTTGTATGGTGCGTCGGTGGCCGAGTGGTTAAGATGTCTGCTATTAACTAGGCGGACGTCGGTTTGATTCCGGACATGTATAAATGGTTTATTTTAATTAGAAACTAATGTAGGTACAAACCACACTTAGAGGCTTTTCCATCTAAATATACCTCAACAGAACTGGCCACTCTTTAGGTATAGCCTCACTAATATCATCAGCTATAAGAGGGAGACTTGGTCTTGGCAGCTGTAAGAAAGCCCGTAGAGAAAAGCATCAATAGTGAGTACCTTCATCCAAGTAACTACTTGTCTATTTGTGTTTCCTAGGAATCGCGACCAATGATGCAATCGCGTATATATTTTAGCACAAAACAAAAAGTTAACTTTTTATGTAAACTGCAAAGTCTTTTGTTTAGTGTCACTGACTCTAGTTTTTAGGTCGCCATTATATTTACCTACTCAGTTTAAAATAAAGAAATGGAATTAACACACCATTACGACTTTTATACCATCAAAGTATAGCCAGAGACATCTGTTCGTTGGCAAGCGCATCACTTGAGAAAGACTGGACCGATTTGGCTACCCTGTTTTTTAAATGTTCGTAATAGCACAGAATACTTAATAGTACAGGGAGTAATAGTCTGAATAAAGTTTTTAGGGAAAGAAAAAAGTTACCCGAAAAATTGGTAAATTCGTGAAAAACTGAAAGTGGATTTTTGTATGAATTTAAGACCATGCTGAAGCTTGTGCTCCATAGACGAAGCCGGGGCGGATGGCTAGTAGTTCATAATATACACATTTACACTCTTATTAATAAACTCGAAGTAGCGACGTAGTAACTAAACTGTGTTTCGTCTCCGTCTATCATAATTAATTGCAGATTTGTTAGACGTAGACGAAATACAGTTTAGTTACTACGTCGCTACTTCGAGTTTATTAATAAGAGTGTTAATGAATAAGGAAAAGTGTAAGTTTGAGGTAAACTCGAAAAGTAATGGACCGATTTGAAAAATTAATTCATTGTTATGAAACTACATAATTGCAAAGTTCTGTAAGATATAGCAATATTTCTAACTTAAATCTATATATCTATCTATCAACACGCCTTTTATCCCAAGAGGGGAAGGCAGATACAATCGAATGTCATTTGTTACGATCCTGACATACCTCTTTCGCTTCTTTTATATTCATCTTACCTTTCATACATGCTCGGCGATTGTGTAGGTATACTTTTAATATTTCCATCGATCATTACATTTTTTATATGTTCAATAGAAGTAGACATAGGTCGTCATCTGCCAGAATTCCCTTTCAATTCAGTCATATAAACCTTTTTAGTAGTCTTTTATCCTTAATTATTTTAACTAAAATTATTCATCAACAGATAGACAACTTCCAACAGGTAAATATACAAAATTATTTAATTCAAACCACAAACCTAGTTAAATAGAAACGCGATATCCGATATTAATATACTATGTTATTATTTTGTATTCGGCCACTTTTATAGTCGGCGACTAGTGACCGATTAATCGGAACTTATGATGGTATAGGAAACGGGACATAAATGGTACTAAAATACTACACTTTTTTATTTAGTAGCAAAGTCTTAAACAATCTCTAATTGTCAATTAATCAGGGGATTTATCGCCCGAATATTCATAGCGTAGTCGGTAAATAGTCAGTCATTTTGGGGCCAATCACTAGATTTTTTTTCTACACGGGTTATCTTACCTTACAGCTCCCGAAATCGTGTTACAAAATTACGCACCAAATAAACTTAAGCAAGGCTAAGAATAGTCTCATTCTCATACCGGCCGACCTTCTACAAGGTTTAAACTAATAACAAGGGGGTGACATCACTTGGTCGCGTCGCGTCATAAATAAACTGAAGTAATCGAGTAAACATATTGATACACTAATCTCTGCCCGCGACGTTGCCCTTGTGGACCAAGGTACCCAGGAGAAGGCACGTGTTCCACATTTAGCAAACACAAACAAACACGCCTAAAAACTATACCAGATATGTCTGTCTGTGACCTTTTCACGCAAAAACTACTAAACGGATTTTATTGCGGTTTTCATTATTAGATAGGTTGATTCACTGGGAAGGTTTACGAGTATTAAACATAAACCTGTCATGTTTAGGAGCTGAGAAATAACGGTATAAGTGAATCATGCAGTGGAAGTTAGCCTCACCGAGTTTTCATGGCGTATGCGACAGTCCAGGGAAACAGCCCCTAAACCCAACCCAAAAAAATTATAGTACCACAAGTCAGCCGTCCCTTCAAGAGCGCTCAAGAGAGTTGTCTTTACCTGTTTGTCAACAAGGAGTTACAATGAGCTGACGACAGCCTCTAATACTTCGGAATAAAATCTTACGGCACATTTCTAAAACTTCCACAGGCGAAGCCGGGGCAGAAAGGTAGTATTATCATATAGCCTATTTATGTGTCGCACTGATAAAATTATAAAAAAATTAATAAATGTGTGTTAATTTTTAGTTAATTAACAAAAATTTTACAAAATTAAATTCTTAAAATTGTGTTTAACTCCTAATTGGTCGGAAAGAGAAAGAAGAGTTTATCCAATGTATCAATACAAACAAAAAAGATGGCAATAATTCGACGTTTCGGATTGACACCCTCACCCTGTACTACTTGACACATAACTGACATAAAAAACTGAAATTGCATAAAAAAACACTCACCAAAGTAACAATATCCCCTGGATTCGCGGCGGCGATCCTCCTCAGTCTCTCATAGAGCAGATCCAATAGTCGCTGATGCTTCCCATTCAGCTCATCCAGCTCACGGGCCACGGACTCAGCTCCCGTCGGATGATCTGGTTCCGAAGATCTGCCTCTATTCCTCAATCGTTCCGCCGCATCTATATCCGCTTGCCGCTTCAGCTGTTTCATATCTAGCGATGGGTGTATTTCGTCGCAGAGCCATTCCGCGTACTTTTGACACCGCGACGAGTGGATCTAGGTTTGTGAGTTAGTTCAGTTATGTTAGTGTTTAGGTTAAATCTGTGGCGGCAGCATTATTTTTCTGTTACTAGTTGTTTTAGTGCATACGTCTTCTTGCAAACTTTTAAGTATGAATGCTAAGTCCTAAAGCATTTTAGGGTTGAAGGTTAGGATAGAAGGATAGGAGATTCGACCGAACAATCCTGTGGTAATAGTAAAAAGAAAAGGATAAAGTTTAAGGATATATTTAGGTATCGATTCTTAAGCTGTCCATATAAGACAGATAAATATATGTAGGTACAATCAAACTCCCATGACAAATCTTAAAGGTGAAAATGGTTGCAAAATTGCAAAAAAAACATAAAAAATAACACTTAACAAATTTTTACTTGTCTAGCGTGCGTAACATGATTTTTTTGTCATGGGACTTTAGTCTGAAGTTAAATCGTGAGGAGCCGCGACACTAAAAAGTGCAATTAATGTTAAATATAAGTCATACAAATATTGTCATACATCTTCCATTCAAATTGACCTCACCATACAAGTCCAGCTATTGGGTATACCCAGGGAAGCATGCTGAAAGTGTGTCTGAAGCATTCCCTGTACATAAAACAGGTTTATTTTAATCTAAAGCGTGCAAACACTGAAAACGATACAAGTTTTTGGATTCGTGCAACTTTTATGAATTTATCGTCAATTCAGGTAACTTACTATGGATTTCCATTTAATTTACAAATCCTAAACTCCTGAATTTAATTTCGTTGCGATGACGATAATTGTCACAATTTTATTTAAATCGAATAGCAAACGAGATAACTTATTTAACAGCGGTGTGGCCAGAGACACCGATAACAGTGTCCACTTTTTGCCAGTTGTCCATATTGAACCTGGTGGCAAGCCTGATGCTGCATTTAATGAACCTAGATAAGTTACGGAACTTAATCATCAGGATTCCTAGTTGCGGTTAAGGAAAAAGTTCTCTTGATTCGCAACTACTTTCGAACAAAGAATAAAAATTCTTAAATCGCAACTGGTTGAGAATCGTAGTTTCGAAAACGGCCGGAGGGGATGTATCACTTCTTCAACCGACTATTGTCGCTAATTTCGCCACCGCAAATGCAATGAATCTCAGGATTTTAGGACCAAGATTTAAATTTTCGTCACGAGTTACCTACCTAGTAGTTATAAGTTGAAATGACAAAATTAATAATTAGGGTTCTGTCAAAGATGTAATTGGATTCTGTAGCCCAATGGCACAAAATGGTCCGTCCGTATGTCACAAACTTATAACTCAGTAATTTTACCATCGATACAAATAAAAATTCATAGAATTAAGAAAAAAAATTGAGGGGTACCTTTTCATACATGAAGGATACATTTTCTTCTCATATAGGTAAGTACCTCATTATGTGGGGTAGATATTATTGAATAGATCTTTAAATACGCTATATAAGTGACTTCTAAATTAGGTGAATATTTCCCAATATATAATTATTAACTGGATACAAAAATAAGCATGATGCCATGACAATTCTTAATAACACAATGCAAAATAATCTATTCAATAGTTGATTCAAGTTAACAGAACAATGAACTCACAGTGGCGATAAAAATAATTTGAAATTCAAATTTGGTTTGGGGCAAAAAGTATCTTGCATGCACAACACGACAGTAATAATTATTGTATTTTTTATTTTTATACCACCTACGTTTTATCTTTTTCAGGCAAACATTTCTTTTAACTTGCTTTGAGCTCCCGGAACCGTGTCTTCCTCTTTTAGCCGACAGAAAAGCCTCTTACAGTTTGTCGGATATATACGTTTTTAAAACTTTTTTTTTATCTCGAACACACATCACACAGTCAAACCGTTACAATATTATGTTTAGTACACAAAGCACTAAAGAAATTAGTTGACAAGCATAAATCTTTTCCGTGTATTTTATTAAAAAAAATACATAGAATCTGCAAGCAGCAAAGCATGGTGCAGGCCAAAAAGCATAGAAAAAAAAACAAACACGAAACTTACAAAATAACCATAGATTCTCCGCCATACTAAGAGAAGTTCAATAAAAACCAGAGACAAAACAACAGAGATGCGAAGACCAAAAAGCAGGACTGGACAAAATCGCTGGACCAATTCACCTAACAACTTTCAAAAAACCTTTCGCAATTCCCTATTGTTTATTAAAAATTTTAATATATTATTTACCTTTGCCTCCCTTATAAAACGTCCACCTTCCACATTAACTTTTTCAATTTTTGGTGTCCTTTCCACAACTGTGTTCAGTAGATTCTGTAAATTAACCACAAGGCCCCGTATGGTTAACAAAATTAGGTATATGTTACAGAAATATATCTTAAATATCAACAAATTAGTATGTAGTAATCATATGTATATAGATAAATCATGATAAAAACCTTGCAATATTTTGATTTAAGTACTTACATCAGAAGTACAAGGATTTATATTTCATATTAATTTATCTATAATTAACCATTTTATTAATTCAAATAAGTATTAAATAAGTACCTAAATTAAAAAATATTCCAAGTGCATTTAATTAATTAATTATTAAAAAAATATAATTAATATTGTGTAAAAAATATAAAGGTATTTCAATTTAAAAATAACCGTGACAAATCATGCAATAACATTTTAATAATTATATGAAATAATTTAAAATATATACCGCAATCGCCATGATTTTGTTACTTTAATTAATAAATCATGCCAAATTGTTGATATCAAATCTAATTAATCAACCCCCTATTAAAGACGAAAAATCTCATCGGCTGTATTGCTGAAAACCATTGCCTGTTTTCTAATAAAAAAAAAATTACATATAGAAAGAGACACAAGCTTTACAAACTTACTAGAGCGAGTTAAATAGACGTATCTGTTCTTGTTTTGTTGACTTTTTACCCTGCGTCACTCGTCCTGTAAAAGACTAAGTTACTTACCCGGGTTGGCTCAAAGTGCTCCTTTGGCCTAACTTCTAATGGAGGTTGTGCTTGTAGCTTTCCGAAGGTATCATCGATCCATTCGGCCTCCTTTTCCAAACCGGCGTTGTAGTTCTTCAGTAGTTGGTATGCGGCTTCGCAACTCCTCAGCCTGGATGTAAAATTTTTGAATAAATCAAAATAGATTAAGGTGCGTCGGTGGCCGAGTGGTTAAGACGTCTGGTATTAACGAGGCAGACCACGGGGTCGATCCCGGATCCCGGCCATGTACCAATGGGTTTTTTAATTAAAAACTTATGTACATAATTCGACAAACCACACTTAGGGGCTTTTACATCTAAATATACCTCAACAGAACTGGCCGCTCGTTAGGTATAGCCTCACAAATACCATCGGCTAAACGAGGGAAACTTGGTGTTCCGCTGGGTACCCTGGAACCGTAACACGGTTTCGGGACCTGTATGGCAACCCGTGAATAAAAAGAAAGAGAACAAGAGAGAGAGGTACGAATCGGAGCAGAATGTCAAGGACCAATGGTCTATTGTGAATATTATGCTCATGGTCGAGGCGTTAAATGGCCGACAAAGGCGAGGTCTTATGATGGTCTATTGTGAAGATGGGCATATAGAAAATGGTAAATACATATAACATTTATTAAGGCAAAATTTTAAATTCTGATCCTCACCTCTCAGCGAGCTGCGTGCAGACACTGTTCCATCGGCTATTAAGTTGCGAGACATCCTTGTCCAGGCGCTCCAAGTCAATGTGCTTCCCAGATCTTGGCAGAGACGCGTGGGGTAAGGCAGCGCGCGAGCCTTCGACGAGACGGCGGCAGTTTTCGGCGTCGTCGTTCATCTGATCCACTTGTACTTGCTGCTTGGTGACTGCTACTTGCATGCGCAGTAGGTCTTCGTGCATCTAGAATTAATGTAATTATGTAAAGTCCGTATTTCTGTACTTGTCTTACTTGGTAAACAAACTACAGTGTTGTCTTTTTTTGTAAAATATTTAAATAACCGTTTAAAAAATATGATTATTAGTTACGCAAATGTAAAATATTAATTAATATGTAAAATTGTTAACATAAGGTCTTATAAGAATTTTAAATTACAATTTATCTATAAAAGTCATCGATCTAGAAAAAAACGTTTCTTTCCTTTCCTTACTGGTTGATAAAAGTCATGCAAATATTGTTTACGAAATAAAACAAGTCTGTAAAAACTGGCAGATGACGATCTATGTGTACTTTTATTGAACATATAAAAAATGTATTGATCGATGGAAATATTAAAGTACACACAATCGCCGACCATGTAAGAAAGGTATGATAAATATAAAAGAAGCGAAATAGGTATGTCAGGATCGTAATAAATGGCAATCGATTCTCTCTGCCTACCCCTCTTGAGATGAAAGGCGTGATGATAGATAGATAAAAACGGATCTTAGTGTGTGCATGGCAGCTGAGTTGCTGGATGTTCTGGAGTTTCTTTTGAGTTTTATATCGCCATGAATTCATTAAAAATGTCGTGCATGAATCGAGTATTTTTATACGGGAACCTACCTAATTCCCATGGAAATAATAGAAACTATAAGCGTTGTCGTATCCTAACAATTTATCGTGAAGTTTTTCTTAGTCAATTTGAAGTTTTAGAAAGATCTCAGTTTGCCAATACCAAAATACTTTATCAAACTGGCCACTCGTTTAATACCCTCAATACTTGTCTTCTGCTGGGTGCCCTGGGCCACGTAACAGTGCAGTAACTTACGTCCTTAAGCAGTTCCACGTCGTTTGGTAGATCACTGAACTGAGCCAACTTGATCTCGAACTCCGAAATAGTTTGGTTGTTCTCCTCAATACTGTTCACGACTATCTCTACGCACTTCAGTCTGAAATAAAAACAAAAAAAATAGATATTTCATAGAACTTATGTCGGACTCGCGCTTAAGGATTCCGTACCAACTTCGAGGGCAACTTAGTAATTAATAGTGTATGGAAAAGTAACTCTCATAAGAAATGGTGGCACCGGCTGTTGTGATGTTATATAGTCTTCTGATTCCGAATATAATCACGACGGTTATATTCTCGCACATTTTCTATTCGGGCTACTAACCTCTCGACGAACAGTTGAGACTTGGAGTGCATATCGTTCCACTTCAAGACTACCTTGTCCAAGTTCTTCTTCAGTGCTGGCGTCTTCAGGGTGATGCCTGGGAACATTATAATAGGCATGTTAACAACTAGATCTTGTTTCTAATGAAACTTCTCTTTCCGTGAAAGTTAAAATCCTGGGACCAAAGCTGTCATGTCATTCAAATCAGTTTAGTAGTTTTAAATAAAGGGATGCAATTACAAATTCAAACAGACAGGCAAAATATAACTTAGATAATATTTTAACATACATATAATAAAATCAATTCTTTGCATTTATTTTCAATGTATACCTATGCTGCGGCGTGGCCAGAACACTGGTAACTGTACGAACTCTTTCGTACACAACCAGTAGTTCCCTACACTTATGGACTCGCCACTTTTGCTCAATACCAGGTGGTGGTAGTCATATACTTGTCTTACAATAAAAAATGTGGCCGTCACGGGACGGGAAATTGATGGTTATTAAAATAATTTATAATTAAAGAAAACCAAAAAATACATAACACACACACGGAGAAGCAAGAAGTATATAGTATACGTGCCACGCACACACAAGGGAGTAGAGAGCGGCGGCGGAGAGGCCACATGAGGTCGTCACGGCATCCGAGTCTGTCTTACTCCCAAGGCGCGTGATAGATGTTTCAGGTAAAAAAGAAAATTAAACTGCACTTACCTCTGAACGTATTTTGAACTTCCTCCATATCTGAAGACAGAGCGTGAACACTGGTTTCCCAGTCCTTATGCTGCAATACCAAATGCTCAAGGGAGTCCAGATCTCTCGGTATATGACTCGCGATACGTTCGTGCAGTTGTCTCTCTAGTATTTCAAGACGTTCTAGCAAATGGGAGGACTGTTCCTGGAATATCCTCGCGGCGTTCTTCGACTCCTCTGTAACAAATTAAATGATACAACAATTACAACATAGGTTTTGTTGGGAGAATGCTAGATGGATTTGAAAGACCTCTTGTTGGTTTAACCTGTAGCCACAAATTAAAAATCTCGGTTCAGGGTCGTATCTAACCTATGTAAATTAGGTAGTTACCCACGGGATCCCTGGTGCACGTTTATACACGTATTCCTGGAGAAATACAGACCAGAATGGTGAAAATTACATTCAAATCTGACCAGTGGTTCTCTAGAAGACAGTCGTGGGGGACTTTCATTTATGTTAGGTATGTAATGAAACTCGCAATAATACCCAATCACCCCAAAAGAGCTGTACAGATTTGCATTTAAGATGGATCTTCGCCCGTGGATCATTTTGGAATGTGACAAAAAAGAAGGTGCGTCGGTGGCCGAGTGGTTAAGACGTCTGGTATTAACTAGGCAGACCACGGATTCGATCCTTCAGCTATGAGAGGCCAGTTCTGTTGAGTGATGTATATTTACATTGGAAAAGCCTCAAGTGTGTGGTTTGTCGAATTGTGTACATAAGTTTTTACTTAAAAACCATCGTAACCGTGGTCTGCCTAGTTAATACCAGTTTTACAATCTTTATCTATGAGGCCAAATCAAATAGGTAAGTATTTGGAATTTTAAACAGATTAAATGTCACGCTGTGATTTAAATAATATCTAAATCGTATTGGAAACGGTCAACATTATTGTAATATTTTATAGTTCACGCGGCACATAAATGTCAAATTTCACGCTTTCGGATTATTTAGGTATAGCCTCACAAATACCATAAAAGTGGGAGACTTGGTCTTCCACCCTTGGTCTTGGTACCCTGGGACTAAGGACTAAGGAATATTCCCATTACCTTATCATGTCCATCTGTCTGTCTGTTCTTTGTAACTATTGAACGAATTTAGTTCAGTTCATTAAAATCATTCAAACAAGAGGGCGAAGTAGGGATTCTCATTTTATACATGGGCGGAGCCGTGAACAACCAACAAGTACATTAATACATATTTCAAAACAACAACCAAATGCAGAGGTCAAAACGATTCTTCATAAATTGGAATTCAGTTCCTAGAGGACACCTTCGCGACAAAAATGACATCATCTTATTTAATAGTCATTTACAATCTATATTGTTATATATATTTTAAATTGTAAAAACTGAGGTAAAAACATTGCAGATGCTATGAGACAAGGAACTTCAAGAGGAGAATGAAAATAGTAGATGACTTCTTTTACAAAATAAACTAGTCTAATTAAAAGAAACATTTCACTTTGATTTGTTTGTTGATAATCGTCATTTTTGATACAGTATTAAGGGAGATATTTTTGATACTGACAAAAAATACCTTTGAGAAATAATATATTACAGAGATAGGTCACGTAAAATTAACGTTGGCGATATAATTTTTTTTTATTAGGACAGGTAATTATATTTACTCAGATGTAGGTGCATATGTTAGGAGGAATGTTGCAGCGACACAAACAGAGATGAAGGCAAAAAGTAGTCCAACTAATATTATGAAATGTGAAAGTTTATATGTTTATTGCTTGATCCTGGATTAGAACACATGCTACTTTTTTCCCGGAAAAACGGATGGAGGAATTTAAACGATCATGATATTTTTTAAATATAAATCAATTACCGCCTTTCCCACTGGAAAACATTCGTTTTATTTTCTTCATATTGTTTAAACAATATAATAAAATTAAACACTTTTGTTTTCACAACAGCACAACAACAACCATTCTCTAATAGTACACATTACAAATTGACTGACATTGATCCCTAAAGCAGTGAGCAATCTTGAACAACAGAAATTGACCTAGAGATGAATATAGGTCGACTGTATAGTTTTGATACACACTCAAAACTTTTTTAGATTAACTATACAAAAAATATCACACATCTTACTTATAATCAAACGTATTGGGATACAATTAGATAGAGATAGAAAACCGTCCCACAGCAAATATTATGAGATGGAAGAGAAGTATCAAATATATTATAGCTATGGTCCTACACTAGTGGTTATATCGATGTAAGGCCGTTAAGGCAGGGAATAACTTCGATAAAAAAATACGATTTGCGGAGGACGATATAAGGTTTTTTTTTATATAGAGAAGACGACATGTGAGCTTGCCACCGCCTTATTAAGCATAGGTGGTTGGTCCATGAATGCGCGCGACTGGCAGAACATAATACAGTCCGCCAGTCGCGCCCACTATGCCGGCCCGTAGAGATGCTTTTTCACGCTTCGCTTGAAGGATCCCAGGTTTTAGAAAGGAGGTTGAATATTGCTTGGCACATTTTACGTGGTCATGCAGTTACACTTGAAACTTCTTATTTTGTCAATATTTCATATATTTTAAAAAAAAATCACCTAAGCAGTAAAATTATATATTCAAGCTATTTCATTTAAAAAAAAGCACATAGTTGTCGCGCACAAAAGTTTCTTTGAAGAGGTATTTTGCAAATTATTTACGGTAGACCAAAACACTTAAAAAAATATGTGCTTAAAAATGTTTACTGTATGGTTGGCTCTCCACTGAATTCTTTTGAGATTCAATTTAATTCCTTTAAACTAAGCTTAGAAAAATGCCACTTTTAGAGTCGATAAGAAGCGTACAGTATAAGAACAGATTAAGGATGGGCTACTGTTTTATACTGTAAGAGGCTTTTCGATCTCAAAATATTGCAACGGAGATCGTAACTTAATAGGTAGCCCAATTTAACATCATTGGAAAAATCCTGACTTACGTCTTTTAACATATACCATGGGGCCTGGAGGATGACCGCCGTACTCAAAAGAGACAGTTTATTCCTCAGTACTACTTAATATGGACTATCTATCTATCATCACGCCTTTCATCCCAAGAGGGGTAGGCAGAGACAATCGAATGCCATTTGTTACGGTCCTGACATATCTCTTTTGCTTCTTTTATATTCATCATACCTCTTATACATGCTCGGCGATTGTGTGTACTTTTAATATTTCCATCTATCAACATATTTTTTATATGTTCAATAAAAGTACATCTAGGTCGTCCTCTGCCAGCATTTCCTGTCACTTCAGCCATATAAACCTTTTTAGTCAATCTTTCATCCTTCATTCTTTCAACGTGTCCAAACCAGCGTAAACTACTTTTCTTATTGTTTTTTTATTTTTGTTTTTTTATTATGAATATTATATTTGACTGCGTGATTTTATGGAAAAACTAATTATAATTATAACTATATTTGACTGATTATATTTGATGCTCTGTTTATTGTAATTGTTTGGTGTGATTTATTGATTGAGTTTTTGATTTGACATTGAATTGTATTGATGTGTGTAATAATGAATGTAATATTTGAACGTCCCAGACTTTGTTTGTACCTACTTGTTATTAAATATTTGTACACCGTAATACAATACAATATTCTGACAAATAAATAATCATTTCATTTCATTTCATTTCATTTCATTTTAGTCACAACATTATCTTTTACACCGCATTCTTCTCTAATGTCATCGTTCCGGATGCGGTCAATACGTTTTATATCACACATTCTACGTAAAGACCGCATTTCCACTGCATTTATTTTACTTTCATGCTTCTTATTCCATACCCAAGTCTCGCTTCCATAAGTAAGTGATGGAACTAAAACTGCATTGTGTATGTTCATTTTACTTTTAGTTGTAAGTTGGTTATTTCTGCATACATTGTTTAGTCCACCAAATACCTTGCTTCCCGCTTTCACTCTCCTTTTAATTTCCTTGTCTATCTTCTTTGTCTATTATATAGATATGGACTAATATAACACAAATTATGGTTAATGAGGTTAATAATATGAATTCGATAGGATTTTTAAGTTTTAGAACCAACATTAAAAATAGTATCGGCTAATAATATTCAAAAGTTTACAGATTTAAAAAAAATACCAGAACCTAGAGCGGCAAAGCGAAATAAAGTATCAAGATGCGGCAGCACCGCTATAATAAAACATTAGGTGCAATGTACACCCACGCGACAATTATGCTATCAAAATGTCTTCCACAATTGATTGTGACAGCATGTCTAAGAAAAACTACAAGCTCTAGTAGAATCTTACTATTCTCAAACACGCCTCAACAGCTGAACGGATTTTGATGAAAATTTAAGGGAATCCAGGAAAACAGGACAAGGAAAGAGCTATATATGTTTTGGCATGGCGATCGAAAATGTTTTATAGAAATGTCAATAAGCTATGCTTTTTCCAAGCACAGCGCCATGGGCTTATTTAATTTATATAAAACTAGCGGACTCGGCAGACGTTGTCCTGCCCAAACGTTGGCTTGCCTGCACTACCCCTACCCCTACCCTACCCCTCCCCCTACCCCTACCCTACCCTACCCTACCCTACCCTACCACTACACCTACCCCTACTCCTACCTCTACTACTACCCCTACTCCTAGGCAAAATTAAGTTTCGCGAAGCCGACCAAATTGAAAATCAGTACTACTAATGATCTATTAAATTACTTAAATTACATTTTGTGACTATTCAATTTTGTCGCGTTCGCGATATTATCACTTTTGTTGAGTGTCGGAACGCGACATTAGATTCTCCAACACGCACGCGAATTTTAACTTTGTGCGGTGACATTAGGAACACATCTACATTGCATAGACAACAATGAGTGCTTTTAATTTAAAATTAACTTTATTGAATAGCATAATAAGGTTCAAATTGACTCTGTTATTATGGGAAAAAGAAAAGGGCTGTTTTTAGGGGTTTTTCGGCAATTATTCGAATTGTCTCACCTTTAAAACCTTCCCTGGATATCTAAGAATATTTTAAGACTAAAATCAGCCAAATCGGTTCAGCCGTTTTCATGTTATGTCGTGACAACGGAAAACGGGTTTCATTTTTATATATATAGATTTCGAAACAGACTGAGTGATGATGATTTTTCTATACTAATATTACAAAAAGGCTTTGTATGGATGTAGGGGGTAATCTCTCTCAAACTACTGAACCGATTCTAAAAAATATTTCACGAATAGAAAGCTATATTTCCTATTAAATAAAACCAATTGAAAAAATAACGACTATTTCACTTATATATATTGAATAAGTAACTATATGCTAAATTACAGTGACACAGGTGGAGTATTTACAGAGAAATTGGGAATAGTAATATCTCCATACAAATTATGGATATAGGGCCTTTAAATTCATTATGTTATGTAAAAAAAATTAAAAGGGTCAATTGTTTTAGGGACAGATTGACAAAAAGCAAAATAAATAGGTATAGAGGACAGAGGTATTGTGTACTTACCCTAATGATATTAAGGCGTGATAGTAAACCTTTAAAGCAATTAATCACTTGGTGATACAACCAAGAATTGTCACTATTTGTAAATATTTTGTACCAACGGATAGACAATAACAATAGAGCTAATTGAATAATTGTATACGTGCGAGTGTATTCGTTAAAGTAAATTAATTGGTAAATTGTAAACGGATTAGTTCGAGAGAGCTCTTTTACAAAACTGACTAACTTTCCGCCCCCGGCTTCGCCCGTGTGGATACAAGAGATAATGTAGCTTCCTATTAGTGAAAGAATTTTCAGAATCGGATCAGTAGTTTCAGAGATTAATTACCCCAAACATCAAAACTTGCAAATGTTACATCTTTGTAATATTAGTATAGCTATATGCTGGAATATCTAAATACCATCGGCTAAAAGAGGAAGACTTTGTCTTCAGCTGGGTACCCTGGGGCCGGAAACAAGGTTCCGGGAGCCGTATATATGTTATAAAAAATAAATAGTATTTAGAAAAAACTAGATTAGTTAGTTCAACGTATTTCCAACAGATGGCGTCTTTTACAAAATACATAAAATTCTAATTTTAAAAGAAACATTTAATTTGTTTGATTATTTTTCGTCATTAGAGGGGAAATTACTCTTCAAAATGGCGTATAAAACATTGGCGTACCGACAAAAAAAACACCCTAGAGAAGTACTAATACATAGAGATAACTGACCTTCAGCTCTCGCCCGTCTCTCAAACTCGTCGAAGAGTCTATTCACGTCGTCAATTTCGCGTCGTAACCGACGTAGCTGCGGATCGGCCGGATCTCCTTCGGCCAACAATTTCTCCGCGTCCTCGTTCAAAGCGCGACGAATGGCCTGACGCTGCTCCGCGCCCATTGCCACGAACTAAACAAAAAAAAATAGTTTTCACACGTTTCTCGTTCACTAAGTAATTTTTATTGTATTACCAATTAAGGACCGTTGCTCTCAGTCATCTTGTATCTGTCAAAAATATGGCTAATCTCAAAAGCAATCACTTTTATGTTCTAAAGAAATTCGGCGATCTCTTTATCTGTCGAGCTTTGGTCCATCTAAATATACCTCAACAGAACTAGGCAAACACATGAAGAAAAAAAACAGACCTGTGGGAAGTCCCATCCTTTCACCACCTTGATGGTAGCAAAAATCATGTTTTGTCTCATGCGCATTTGCTTCCTCTGCCAAAGTTGAACAACCTGCGTCAAAAGAAATTTAATTAAAATCATTTTCTAGTAAGCTATAAATATTGCTATACCATAAGTTTTTTAAATAAATGCGAAAGTAACTCCGTCTGCAGTGTGCTACGCTTTCACGGCTAAACCACTAAACCGATTTTGATCAACCCTAGAGAAGGACATAGGATACCTTTTTTTTAAGTCCACCCTCCTTATTAGGCCGAACTACTCTAGAATATTTTTAATAGATTCAGCATTTACAAACAAACAAAAACACTTATTAAATTAATATTAAACTAATTACAAATGCGGATTGTGTGTCTTGTTCGTCCTTCTTTCACGTTAAAACAGAGTAACGGATTGATGTGCTATTTTGCACATAGTTGGAGAGGGGCATCACAGGCCACTATTTTAAAATATCTCAATCTATCGGCAAAACTTTTATTTTATTTGAATTTTCGTCTCATTCCCCAAAACTTTCCACGAGCCAATGATGGCTTTTACATATACGGCACTTTTCTCGATCTTGCCTGCGTATTTGACATTTTTAAATCTGGGCAAAAAAAAAGGAAGCATGGAAGAAGTTGGAGTAGGCCTACACCCATAGAGGGGTCCATATCGAAGTAATTGTAGATAAATAAACTAACCATACTAAAAACTAGTTAATTAAGCAAAGGCTTACATGGGGACATAGGTCTAACACGTAGAGGCTCTTTATTATTATGTATTATTATTATTATAATAAGGACATCAGACATTTCTATAATAAATGTTCGTCTTATAGGTCGTCCTTTCTTTGTTGGTCCTTTCGGTACGGCTTTATATATTTGATTCGTCATTCTTACACATAGTACAGAATAAAAAAAAGCCAATTTTATTCTAAATCTTACCCTATCATAAGCATTCCTAAGCCTATTAGCCGAGTCGACAGCTTCGTGACAAGGTGGGGGTAAAGCGACAACAGCGCCAGGCACTTGCACTTCAGTCCCCGCACCTCCGAGACGAACTCGCCAACGACTGCGACCGGAGTTGTCAACCACGCTCACCGCGGAACCCTTCTCGATGGCCACCTGAGAAAATAAAATCTTTAGGTTTGTGGGGTTCCAAAGTTCCATTCTGATTTTTAGAGACTTGTTGTAAGCCTATCGATGCTTTTAATGGGCCTAGCTAGAGTATGTATTGCCCTCCGAAGTCGATATAAGCACTTATTTTTGTAACAGATGATCACGTCGGAGTCACCACTTTTACGTTGTTGGAACACTTATCTGCTTTCCCATAGATTACGAAGAAGGCGTATATTAACATGTTTGCAAGCACATATAGTTTCAGCTCACAGTAGCTTCCTGCTTGACTGCTGTCTTTAGCATCCTCGACACGAGTGTACCGTGAACATTGAGGTATTTTAAGATGAAAAAAATGTGCTTAACATAGTTTAGTTAGTTAGAATAATTACTTATACTAAGGTTCGCACACGCTGCCCACGCCTAAAACTGGTGACTCCGACGTTATAATTTTAATTAACAAACTAAACTCACATTAGCATGTTTGTAAGCACAGACGGTTTCAGCTCGCAGTGGTCTAGTAACAGGTTGTCTCCTTAACTTGACTGGTCTCACTTCCTGCGCTCTCTCTACCATCCTCGTCACGAGTGTGCCGTGAATGTTGAGCTCTTCGCGCAGATCTTGCATCCCTTTGAGGAGACGCTCGCCTTGATCGAGGGTGAACTCGGATTGGGAGAAGGTCGTGTTGAGTGTCTCTTCGCGTCTGGAAGTGAAAGAAATGTAAGAAATTCTTTTTTTTTCAGTTCATTTTGCAAATACTGTTATTAGTCTGGTTAGCCAGTGCCTTTTTTCGTATTTCCTGTTAGCGTTCACCGAAAATTATGATTGAGGTGTCATTCGATTCGGAATATATATATATATATATATATATATATAATTACTTCACCATGAAGTGACGACCAAAGGATATGAAGGATGATGAAAATTGTCTACTTTTTCTTCTTATATTAAAGCCACAATAAAAGAAGAAAATGATGATTTGTCAATGTCAAGTATTATAGCCGCTAAAGTATCAATATACAGATTAATCGGTAGCTAAGATGATCCCGATGACTGTGATATGTTTTATTAATCACAACTATCATAGAGCGGGCGGGATTAAACCGGATTCCCCATCATATCACGACGCGTGCGTCGGTCGCCACGACAGAGACGTGGAATCATGAAAATTGTCACAGAGATCAATTATCGTAAATGATAAAAGTTACGTCATGCCGTGGACAAAGATTGACAATAAATGTTTGGACTTTTTTTTATTCACTTACTTGGTAATCCACTTCTCAGCTTCCTTGATGTCCTCAAAGAAGCTATGGTACTGGGTGGTATGTTTGAGATGAGTTTCCAAACACAGCATTAGTTGTAGGACCCAGGCCCATTGAGACTGCATCACCTGCGAAAAAAAAATTAAATTCATAGCATATTATAGGATATCATGTTTTAGTTGAAATATTTTTTTTTTTGTTTTACTGACCCAAATTCAAAGACCAAGTTGCAGAAAACAATCTATAAAATAATTATCAACAAAAGTAATATCGTCTGAATGGATTTAATTTAAAGAAAATTAGTCGTAGAAACAGGGACCCGAAAGCTTTTGAGGTTTACAATCTAAAAAATAGTACCTGCAGATGAGCTTCAATAGTTTTGGTAGCGGGATGATGTTGTGCCAGCATAGCCTCCCCGCGGTCAATCACGTTGCTGAATTGCAGTTCACGCTTCTCCAGTGACGACATTAATTGCTGAAAATATATTTAAAGTAAGATTTTTGTACCCCTTGGCCAAGTGTCTAGTTTTCTATCTATAAACATAAGCTCAGAAATACAGTTACGTGTTTTTTATGTGTAGTAGAAGTAACAATATAAAAGAAACAAAATAAAAAAATCATATTAATGTGATTAGATTTGTGGCGGGCGCACCATAACAGAGCTCAGTCACTAGATGGCCAAAATCAATATTATTATGTTTACGAGCAATGAAATTTGTTTGAGCTGGAGTACACGTTAGCCGATCCGTAGACAGTTAGCCATAGAATTTACTCACGAATTCTAATTTATGTCGTTAAAAATGATAAATAAATACACATGTTAGCATATAAAAATGTCACAAAAGCAGAAAATACAATTGCAAAAAAAAAACCAAATTGGTGAGTAAAACTTAGACAAACCTCTCTATCATCTCCAAATGAATGCTTGCACACAAAAAATACACACAATAATTAAATTGTAAAATAAACTAAAAACAATTATTTCGTGTGTATATATTTACAATTTTCAATTTAATGAATATTAAAAGCATAAACGGAATGTCCGTTCACCTTGAGATTTATTAGGGAATTACTTGTTTTATCAATGGACAACATTTCATTTTTCTTAAGGTACCAAAATTCGAAAACCGTTTGGAGATTACATGCTAGAAAGCTTATTTTTATTTTTTTGTATTTTTTATATCCTTTAATTTTCGAGTTATTTTAAAAATACTGAAATATTGAAAAATAAGGATTAATAGGTGCCCTAATCTGTGCTAACCCTCTAATTTAAAAATACTATTGTCTGTTGGCAGAGTTGTTAGTTATTGAACTCAGGTGTTGCCTTCTAATAATTTTACCCATTTTTATTCCATTTAAAGCTAAATTAATAATTATTCTTTAAATATAATCATAAAAATACTTCTTTTATATAATATTTACAGGAAATATATTTACGAGTGAAACCGCGGACAAAAGCTAGTATTATTAGGTATATACATTATGAATAATGTTGTAGGCGATTTAAGTTCCGGCTACGGCAACACCTATTTGGAACACGGTATATTATACTCTTTGCATTTCTATAACGTATACTCTGTGGCTTGACTGACACTATCTGTCACTTTCTTTGGGTGACAGTTTATATTTCTTAATTTTAGTCCTAGCTAAGGTTTTTAGTTTATAAGTCCTCAGAATTTATAAAAATTCATAATTAAATTAAAAATATAAAAACTCAACCAAAAATAAAATATAAAAATACGTGTAACTAATTTTTTAATATATTTTTAATTAAAGTAATAAAAATGGGTGAATAAAAAAATGAAATGTTGTAAATTAATGGCGTCTAACCTAACATATAGTACGATTTCGCCAATATTATGCGAGCGAATGATTTTAAAAAATATCAGATTTTTTATTAACTAGCCTTCCGCCCCCCGCTTCGCCCGTGGATATTTTGGAACAAAATAAAATGTAGCGTATGTCACTCAGGAATTTTCAAAATCGGTTCAGTAGATCCAGAGATTACTCACTACAACCTCACAAACCTTACAAAAAAGGGTGTGTCGTGAGCAAAGAAACTTTTTTTATCATTAAACTGTATTAAATTAGATTAAAAGTACTTCGCATCGCTAGTTCAACTAAATTAATTAATTGGAAAATTTGATGTGTTTGTTTATTTTCCGTCATTAGAGGGAAATATATTTTTTCTAAATGCCGTATCAAACATTAACTTTGATACAGTATTAAGAGAGATATTTTTTTATTTTTTTTTTCTACATTTTATTTGGACAAAAAAACACCTTTGAGAAATCTATACCAATATTATAAAGAGATAAAGTTTGCGAGGTTGTAGGGGGTAATCTCTGGATCTACTGAACCGATTTTGAAAATTATTTTACCAATAGAAAGGTACGATATCCCTGAGTGACATAGGCTATATTTTATTTTGTTCAAAAACATCCACGGGCGAAGCCATCCTATAATATATAGAGATATAAGTAGGTATTAGAAGAGTACCCTAAACCGATGAGCACGCATAAAAAGAGTGAATGAAGCAAAAGATCGTAGCAAGTGGAAATCCGTAAGACTGGTGAGTGTTAATGACCTAATGTTGGGCTGGTATGACGTCACTTCGTCTCGTGACGATCGGTTTTCATTCGTTTACATACCTCGTAATAGTGTTGTACGGCTGGCAGATTGATATGAGGGTCGGCCCAGTCGCGCGATAATTCTACTTGCTCTTTCTCGTTCAGCCAGTTTAGTTCTGCTGTGGCCGCCTCGAGGAAATCTTGGAGACCGACTAAGTCTGACATACTGTGGAAAATATTGCAAAGACATGTAGTTTTTTTTAGTAGGTACCACAGAGTATAGAAACGACAAGATCTTCTGAAGTAAGATTTAGATATCTTGTAACCATGCCAATAACATAAAAACGGCTAAATAACTTGGTAGACAATTGACAGTTATTCAGAAGTTGCGAACTATTCAATTTAACCGGTTTATACTTATTAAGTACTAGGGTAGCATATAAATGCAGAATAAGTATTACTCTCTGCGTCTACCCTTCCTGTGATATAAATATTGATATATTATGCTTACCGTTTGGTGCTTGTAGATAAAAGTTCTGGATATAAGCTGCGTAGTTCTCTCAGATGTTGGCTGTATAAGTTGTACTCTTCGCCTGAGAAGTCGTCAGCATTGCGGACGCACTGCTCCACCTATAGCAACAAAATCACTAGTATAAAAGTCCGTGTCTGTCTGAATGTATAAGAATCTCTATTGAAAGATTATGTGAATAAAAATTCTCTATAATTTTTAGAGCCTGGGGAAAAATTTCCCACCAGCGCGCTTTCGTGGAATATGCTGCTAAATTCGTTACAGATTACAGAACGATTTTTCTGTAGGAAAATATCTGTCTAAAGGAAGAGTCAGGACATTACAGAAAATTTGTAAACATGTCATTGCGTTCCAATCACGGTTTATAGTCTACCAATAATAGAAATACGGCTAAATAACTTAGTAGACAATTTAAAGCAACTAGTTCAGATCTTTAGAACTATTCAATTTGGCCGGTTCATAGGTATAAATTCTTCTTTCTTACGTTATATATTGAACAAAAAAAAGTTCTTTGTGTTGCACCCAAATTGGTTTACAAAATTTGTATCTTCTCCTGACGCTTACTTTAGTAATAAGTCTAGAAACAAAAATGATATTATGTTATATTTTTTGACGTACTTTAGAATGAAACTGATCAATAATTTTGTGTTCCCGCTGGTGTTTATCAAGTTCCTCTTGTACTGCCGGCAAGTCTGAGCCGTAGTCGGATTCGTGAAGTTTTTTCTGAAAAAGAAATAGCAAATTTAACTATGAAGTTTCTTTGGGTATTTTTTTCTGTTGGATACTAGATAATTCTTTCAATGAAATATATTTTTCTGGGATAAATTATTCCCAATTGATCTGTAAATAATCCACCTGTGTCACTGTACTGCCACCCATATTTCCTATTCAATAAAACCAATTGAAAAAATAACTACTATTTCACTAAGTAACTATATGCTAAATTACAGTGACACAGAGATTTATCTACAGAGAAATTGGGAATAGTAATATACCCATACGAATTATGGATATACGGCTCTTAAAGTATTTGAATAAGGCCTACTTACCAATCGATCTTTGCACCATCTAATAGCTTCGTACAACTGCTGGAACTTAGGATCAGCATCATGGACTCTAGTCTCCAGTACGGTGCGCGTCTCCCGTCGCACAGTAGTCTGCTGTACGGGCATCCGCACGCCGGACAGACGCGGCAGCAGACGGCCCGTGAACGATTGTCTCGCGTTCAGCCAGCGATCGTGAATGTGTTGTACTCTGTGGACATTTAAAAATTTAAAGGTTCCAAAATAATTCGAATCTGGTACAAAGCGAGTACAAAGCTTATACAATTTTTTTATATATTAATTTTCGATTCATTTGTAAAAAAAACGAAAGATAGGAATAATGAGGTTAAACTTTGTCAAGCAATTTTTAAAAAGTGATAGCATAATTTTTGACATGACTTTGGACTTTTATCATACTGAACAGGATTGGCCAAGGCAACACAATTATTTTGCCTATATTTTATTGAAGTTGTTAACATTTTAATTGGTTCTTTGTTACATTCTATATTGAACAAAAAAAAAATGGCATTCGTTCCCTAAAATGTTTCATACTTTAGTTAATATATTCTATATTAATCGATAGGTAAGATGTTTTCCCGCCGACTGTGATATGTCTTATTATTATTCACAACTATCACAGCGCAGACGGGATTAAACTGGATTCTACGTCATGTCATGGCGTCGTGACGTACTTTAGTTAGAACATAAAAACCCACCGTCTATGCAATTCTCCGGCTTGCGCATATCTCCCTTCCCTCAGAACATGGACGTCCTGGAACATCTCCTGTATGACGTGCTCCATCGTTCTTAGTTCGTGTTCTATTTGCTCGGCGGCCATCTTGGCCTCGGCCGGGTGCACGCCTCTCTCTACACGACGGATCTCGCTCTCGATACGGGTCTCTATGTTGTCGAGGCCGGCTTCCGTTTGCTTTATGTCCCTGAAAAAGGTAAACATGGTTAAAATATTGTATTAAAATATGGTTTAGAAAAAATATTTTGTAGGTATACAAGATGTAAGATTGAGAACGGTCAGTATGGGGAAGTCTGAATCTATAAGAGATAGAGAAATATGTTTGGAACTAGTTGAGAAAATGAATTTAAGAATTAAAGAAACCCCCGACGCAAAATATTAAATTTTAATAAGGATGAAATATCAATTTATATTCACTGACTAGAATAGCAGTGCATCGGGGACCGCTGATATGAACAGTGCACAAATCATACAGTTTACTATGAAATATGTAGGTTGAAAGATTGACTAAAAAAGTTTATATGGCAGAAGAAAACCTAGGTTTACTTTTACTGAACATATAAAAAAAATATTCATTGAAGGCAATGTTAAAATAACATATAATCGCCGAGCATAATGAAAGGTATGATGAATATGAAAGAAGCGAAAGAGTTATGGCATTAGATTGTCTCTACCTACCCCTCTTGGGTTATCCCTTGGGCGTGATGATAGATAGATAAATTATGTACTATATCAGCGATCTTCGAAGCATTTATGATTGCTTTTCGAGTCAGTCTTTTCTTTAACCTGACCTTCCCACCCTTACACTTAACCTCCAGCATTACTAACCTATGCAACTTCTCAGCGAGCCTCTGCAGTCTCTCCAACCGCTGTATTTCATCTTTAAGATCTCTCTCGCGCTCCTGGTGAGCCAGTAACAGTCGCGACCACGCCTGCTCGAGCGCTTCTGGACGGAGGGTCGGCTCTATATCACACTCGCCGACGGTCTCGAAGTATTTCTGAAATTATTGGTTTGTTATTCGGAATGCCCATATAATCCAGGTGTACAAAATAGAACACCTGTGTGGTTAGCATATTTAAGAACCGCGTCATCGTTCGTTCGACTCGAACAGTCGAAAACGATGAGTCCACACGCAATGGCCAGCCAAGCAATTGCTGAGTCGTGCAAAGATATAGTCGAACGAACGGTTCCTAACTATGCTAACCACATTATTTGGGAAGCAAAATCTATAGACTTAAATTTTCACAAAATTTTCCTCCCGTCGCTGCCAACTTAGTGGGAAAAATGTATGGCCAGAAACAAAAACACCGATTATGTGATTGAACTGGCATCGCAAAGTGAGCCTTATCTGAATGCAATTAGACTTATATAGACTTGTGCGTGACCATCCCATTGTTTTGTAGTATTAGTTTCATTCGAATTTTAAATAAATGTACCAAGAGAAACTTCTTTACGTTATTAGTACTCGCGTTGCGGTCACCAGTTTATAACCTCTCCTATTTATCTCTCCACGCCAGGTGGACAAACTCTTTCGCGTTATGCTAGCCAGGCATCTCGATATAATACCGTAAGAAACTCGTGCTAGACCCTACACAACACGTTAAATGTGGACACACTGTCCACGCCGCAAGTTATAAAGGGCCGTAGTGGTGTTTACCTCCAGCTCTCTGTACTGCCGGAACAACTTCTGCTTCTCTCTCTGTTTGGGCGGTATCTCCTCGTTGTGGAACCTGGTGCTCTCACTTAGCAGCTTCTTCATTTCTATCAAAGTTGACGGGAAAGCACGGTCCTGCAAAATGTCAAAATATCACGTTAAATCAAATAATCAAACTCGAGTACGCAGTACTAAAAAACAATGTAGATGAAGCAAGGATTGAGAGAATAAAAAATGTTTTATTTCTAGTGAGGTACCAAAATTCAAAAGGAGATTTTATCTACTTCCAATCTTATATACGTTAATTTTTGAGTTATTTGAAAAAATACTAGTGATAGGAATAACGCTGTTTAGCTTTGCTAAGGACACTTTTAAACGTTATTTGACATTTATTTAGCAACAGTTATTTTAACATATAAAATTTAATACTAAATAAAAAAACTGATTTGGACACGTTGAAAGATTGACTAAAAAGGTTTATATGGCTGAAGTGAAAGGAAATGCTGGCAGAGGACGACCTAGATGCACTTTTATTTAACAAATAAAAAATGTATTGATCGATGAAAGTTATGATGAATATAAAAGAAGGGAAAGAGGTATGTCAGGATCGTGACAAATGGCATTCCATTGTCTCTGCCTACCCCTCTTGTGAAAAAAGGCGTCAAGATAGATAAATATAATTTTTTAAAATACGTGTCTTGTGTAGTTCCGCATTTCTTAGTACTATAGTATGAAAAGCCTACTTGAAAACAGACTGTAGTACTGGAACTAATAATTCACCTGCATGAGAGTGCAGTTCTCGTGCAGCCAAGCGCGATGTATGGCCGCCTGCTCGGTGTATGCGGCGGCTCGTCGTTGAGATTCCGCATCAAACAGCGGATGTACCGCGGGCGGCTCCGGGAACGTCTCGTAGAGCGACGAGATGTACGTGATGAGGGATTTCTCGTCGGGCTCGTGGGTGTCCACATCTGAAAGGAATTGGAGGGTTTTTCTTTATTTTCTTTTCAATAATGGGTCCCGGGAACCCCATGGGAAAAAGGATTTCATATTTTTTCATCAACATCTTAGATCTCGTTATGGGACATTTGGTGGGAATAATTTCGTGAAAAGTGTAACAGGAGGTAGCGCGCTTTTCAAATGATTCTTGGCCTACAGTTGGCGCTTTTGTGTAGGTTGCCGAGGTTAGATGATATACACTGAAATGAAACTACTGAAAAACTAGTTTTTTTGCTGTATCATTCAAATTCAAATTCAAATTCAAAGATCATTTATTTCTTAGGTATACAAGATACACTTGAAATCGTCAATTTTATACACTTCTCTCTACAAACCTAATTAAAGAAAATACATTTTTACAGCAATTTAAAAATACAATAAATACAAATCAAATGTCAAATAAAATTAATATACATGTCAGAAATTCAATAAAGAATATACAATTACAATCTAAGTACATTAGTGATTAGTCAATTAAAATCAATTTATATAATTTAATTGTTGTTATGCCCATGGATGCTTATCATCCAAGTATTCTGATATACTGTAGTATGCTTTTTTCATTAATTTAAGTTTAATTGTATTTTTGAAATTAGAGAAAGAAAGATCTTGTATATGAGAGGGTACCTTATTGTAAAAATGCACACATAGCCCCTTGAATGATTGATTTATTTTGTGGAGTCGACTCACACAATTGACAAGTTTATCCTTGTTTCTTGTGTTGATACTGTGTATGTCTCTATTTCTCTTAAAAACATCGATGTTCTTTTTAACGTAAATAACATTTTCTAATATGTATTGTGACGGAAAGGTTAAAATGTCATAATCCCTGAACTTATCTCTAAGAGTCACCCTTTGTCCCAATTGGTAAATTGAACGAACAGCTCTTTTCTGCAAAACAAAAATAATATTTATGTCCGCCGCGTTTCCCCACAGCAGAATGCCATAACTCATCAGGCTGTGAAAATAACCAAAGTATACCAGTCTAGCAGTGTTTATATCTGATATATCTCGAATTTTTTTAACTGCATATGCAGCAGAGCTGAGCCTTTTTGCTAATCCACCAATATGAGGACCCCATTGCAATTTAGCGTCCAACGTAACGCCCAAGAATACAGTAGATTCTACAAGGTCTACAATTTCACTTCTTACGACTATATTTGTGGGTACCTCTCTGACATTAGGCAAAACAAATTTAATGCATTTAGTTTTTTTTTCGTTAAGTAGTAAATTATTTGCCGTAACCATTGAACTACTTGAGAGATAGCATTGTTCACATCGTCATAGTTTGTTTTTCGTCTGTTAACTTTAAATAATAAAGAGGTGTCATCAGCGAACAATACTATTCCAAGTTTGTCTTTTATAAGGTTTGGTAAGTCATTTATGTATACTAGAAATAAAAATGGACCGAGAATAGAGCCTTGGGGGACACCCATAGAGACTGTGGCCCCTGACGATTTACTGCCATTTATATCCACTCTCTGGACTCTGTTACTCAAATATGAACTCAGAAGGTCTAGAGCACGACCTGTTGCACCATAATAATGCAGTTTCTTGATTAAAATGTCATGATGAACACAGTCAAAGGCCTTGGACAAATCACAGAATACTCCTATAGCATCCCGCGACTCTTCCCAAGCCTCGAAAATTTGATGCAATAACTCAACACCTGCATCGGTTGTTGAGCGGCCCTTAGTAAAACCGAATTGCTTATGTGACATAAGTTTATTATTGTAAAAATAAGTCAATAACTGATTAAGCATAATCTTTTCAAAAATTTTACTAAGAGTCGGTAGTATTGAAATGGGCCTAAAATTAGTAGGGTCTGTTGTACTACCGGATTTAAGCAAAGGTATGACTTTACTTTGCTTCATCAAGTCTGGAAATATGCCATCATCAATACACTTATTAAAGATACAAGCCAAGTGTGACGATATACAATCGATTACAGAGTCAATAATTCTGACTGATAAACCGTAAACGTCAGCGGTCTTTTTTTTGTTCAAAGATTTAAATGCTTTCATGATATCTGTATAACTAATATGATGAAATTTGAACTGAGAATTACAGATCTCTATGTTCTGTTTGAGCAGTGATTCCGCAAGTGTGGGAGATGAATTGAGAGATTTGGTAGTCAAAACAGGAATTTCGGTAAAGAACTTTTCAAAAGCCTCGGCAACTTCTGAGGGCGTACTTATAATTTCATCATTAATTTTTAACCGAAAATCAGTGTTGCGAGACTTTATTTTTCCAGTTTCGCTATTTATAATTTTCCAAGTGGTTTTCACTATGTCATCGCTATTTTTTATTTTATTATTTATAAAATTTGCCTTTGCCATGGTACAAACACGTTTGAATATTTTTGAATACTGTCTAACATAGTGATTAAACCTTTCGCTCTTTTTATATGACCTTTCATAATAAAGCTCATATAACTTTAGTCTACTTGTGTGAATGCCCACAGTCGCCCAGTCACTGAAAGCGAGTGAATTGTTACGTTTAGTATGTTTCGATATAAATACATTATCACATTCAACTCTCAAGACTTCAGAGACTAATCCAAAATAACCATTGAAATCGTCACAATACGGGAGGTAATTGAGTCCTGCTATTACTTTACTCCTATAAAGTTCAAGTCGAGCATCAGTTATAGGCACATATGCAATATCATTTTTCAGAGTCTTATCAACTGCTAAATTAAAAGTAGCTAATTGACCACAGTGATCTGAACCTAATTTATGTAGTATTGACTTATGACTAGGATTAATATTAGAGAAAATATTATCAATACATGTAGCTGTTGTGCAGGTAATTCTAGTGGGCTCTGAAAAAAGATTCATGAGGTTATAACAACTAAAGAGTGACATAAATCTACTACTTAGATTGCTGTCTTCTAATATGTTTATATTAAAATCTCCACAGATCACAATATTTTTATTTGATTTGTTAATTTTGCAAAGAACTTCATCCATCGTTTTTTCAAATAATTCATAAGATGAAGAAGGGGGTCTGTATACACATAGTACAATAAGCCGGTCAAGTTCTAAACAGGCCATCTCGATATTTCGCTCAACAGAGAGGTTTACAATATCGTGGCGCTCCCTACATTTAATATTGTTACGAATTATAATCAAACTACCGCCACGTATTGCTTTCTCCCTGCTGAATGAACTTACAATGCGATGTTCCTTAAAGCCAAACATTAGCTCATAATTTTTATACCAATGTTCAGTTATGCATAAAATATCAATTTTAGAGCTGCTCATGAAGAGCTCCATTTCTAATTCCTTGCCACACATACCCTGAATATTTTGGTGTACAAGGTTAATACATTTTTTATTTTTTATATTTACATTTTTACAATTATTAATATTACTGCCAGAGGTAGTCTCTGTTGTCTCAAAATTTAATTTAAATTGTTTGGAATAGTTTCCAATAGACGCTCAATAAAGCCAGTTTGAACAATCGAAGAGATTGAGTTCAAAAGAAAATAGTGTAACATATTTGTTATTTGTCTCTTATAATATTTGGAAAGATAATAGCTATCTTTAGTCATACAAAAATTATTATTAGTCCTTATAATACTATTACTATCAATTAAATGAAATTTAATTTCATGACGACATGTCAAATTGTGTAATGTCATATTTAAATAATATCTAATGTCATTTTCGTATTTTGTAAAATTGTTACTAAATGGAAATGTCAACATAATAACTTTACTAACATTAGTTAAATTATTCAGTTGAGAAAAATAATTAATCAATTGCTTTTTATTTAAATTTCCCCTTCTTCCTACATAAATTACTAAAGTGGTTCCTTCTCTAAAACTACTCAATAAAATAGTTTCCAATATAGTTGAGTATGTGGCACCAGGCATACAATTATTAATTATTGTCTGCCCCATACACTGATTAAGGTTTATATTTAGGTATCATAGAAATATGCTCGATTCATGACGAAAGGACGTGACGAAAAAGGCCAATGGGGTTAGCATACGTTAAGAACCGCGACATCTTTCGTTCGACTCGAAGGTCAAAAACGAGGAATGAGCAGCCAAGGAATGCCCGGCCCTAGAATGTGCGGGCAAAGCCCAATCCAGTAATTTGCTCAGACCAATGTTGTTTTTAAAAAAATATCCAGATTTCCACGAATTCTATTGTGTTTTCCGCCCTACATTGTCTGTTTTATTTCCCTGGCCAAGGTTGTCTGATCATTATTTCCGCTAAGCCATAATCACGGATGCAACTACCGTGCAGTTTTTAAAATTATTACAAAATTTTCATAATGATAATTATTGTTAAGTGTTCTTTGTATGGTCTTAAAACACACATGCTTTTTTAAGGCAGGGTACATACACGATATCTACTAAAAATGGCATTATTCCAGGCGTAAGCATATGTATGTATGTTCTAATTTTGATTCTACCTCGTGAAATGATGGGGAAGCCAGTTTAATTCCGTCCGCGCTGTGATAGTTGTGATTAGTCTCTGATTAAGGTGAAGTGGTCGATGGGAAAATGAGTGATGATAGAGCAGGATAGAAACAGTAAGTGATTCAACGTAAGCGATAATTTTTGTTTAAAACGCAATTTAAAAAAAATCTTATACAACATAGAAATAACTTTACAATGAAAAGATAGATAATTACCAAAAAATATTCATGTAATTTTTTGTAATATAACCATCTATATTATAGCCATAAAATTTGATAATAAAGTTTTCAGAGGTGTATTTAGGATTTTTTTATCGAGTAAAATGTTTCTAATCATATTTTCAAAACAATAAAAAGATTTGTCATATCCTTAAAATCAATATATTTATTTCCTTTTCAGTTTCGTAAATAGATCAGGTTTTCTGAAAAAATTAATTACAAATTAGATTTTGATGACTGACTTCCCCTTAATAAGACATATCGCAGTCGGCGGGGACATCTTAGCTACCGATTAATCGGCATATTGATATTATAACGTCTGTAATACTTGACATTGGCGGAATCATGGAAACACTGATGGAGCCGTAACACAAAAAATAGAATAGAATAAAATGTTCTACTTTTTAATGGATAAAATCGTGTGCATTAGCTAGTATGTTATGATGACAACATGATCTGCACCGGTTCCACTCATGCGTCACACGTCTACCATTGTTTGTCCGTCAAATGTAATTTAGTTCACAACCTGTTTTTCGGTTTACAATTTTTATTGACCTATTGATTGACTGCTTCCGACAGCGCAGGTAATTTTTTTTTTGGATTTTTTTTCGAGGGTGTGTCTTATTAACCTTGTACCTATTTATTTTCGTCTGGAACTTGTTTTGATTTTTTTAATCTATTATATAAATAAAAATTAAATGCTGACCGAAGGATCGATTTGGCATACGTACGGAAGGCTTTTAGGGGAAATAATGGAAAAAACTGAAATTGCTTTTTGTGAATGAAAGTTAATAATAAAATTAATTGTTGTTTCAGAGTTAAGAGAAAAATTGTATATCTTACTAAGACAATAAATAATGCAGTTTATTTAATATATTTCGACGGTATTCTGTCGAAATAGTTATGCGAAAAAACCTTCTCCTTACTTTTAAAGCTTGCAACCTACAAAGCAATTCGTTAAAAGTTTGAAATCTGGCAGTCTCTGAACCGATTCTAAATATTATTTCATGAATATAAAGCTATCCCTGCGTAATATAGGCTAGGCTTTGGACCAACCACCTTCGCGAACAGGCGGTGGCAAGGTAACATGTCGTCTTCTCTATAAAAAAAGCTATAACAGGAAAATAAAATCTAATATCCAGACTTTCTAATAAGAAACTAAACAAATCTTTTAATTTTATTCACTATTAACAATTTTACGTTGTTTTGGCTTATAAGAGATTGCGAATATTTGCACACCGCCTCCGTAAAAAATAACGGTTCAGATTTTGGTCAAAAATCGTCAAAATAACATCCGCCTTAAACGGAGGACGCGTCGTAATAAACCAACTACCGTTACAAGAGAGACAATTAAGACAGATTAAGTAGAACACTTCTAAAGTGCATAATGCTCTCATTTGACCCCAACTTGTCAAACATTTGGAACAGTTAATCGACACTTTTAAACGACGATTTTAATCTAGTGGTCAAAATTGTTGTAGTGAAATAAGCGTCAGCTGGGTATAAGAAATGTCCGTGGTCATCAGATGTTGTCTTTCACGGGTTACCTTACAGCTTCCAGAACAGTGTTACGGTCCGCAGGGTACCCAGCAGAAGACCAAGTCTCCCATTTTTTTACACCCTTTGTTTCACCTGTAACTGACTATGACGTAAGTAAACAAATCTTGGAAGACGAATTTAACTAATTAATTGTCGTATCGATTTGCCACTTTGCAAGTGTATGTAATTCGCAATACAATAATTTGGTACCAGCATCGATCGCAAGTGTGTTTTTTAGTTTTATTTGTATATGATTTATTAATGTTTCGAATACAAAAAAAATATAGTCGTATTCTTGAGTGACTATAGTCAAAAGGTAAATGAAGTACGCAATTTGACTAGAAATATATTTCAAAAATAGTGCTATTCGACTTTTTCTATAGATGTTTATTTCATTTTAAACATATTAATAATACTTTTTAAACCGTATTTTATAGTATGGTAAAGAGAGTCTAGTGAGATAATACCAAATACTTTGAAATTTTTAATGTGTATCATATTTCCTTTGGCTTTCCTGCAATCTGTGGGAGTGATTTCGTAAATAGGGACGGCAGTGTGTAACAGGAATGCGGGGAAGCGCGCGCTATTAGATTTGACCAATGTGCGCGCGGTGTTAGAGTTGGCCGTCAGATGATATTAACCCATTTTCCGAGAGGTTGGTACCGCCAGCCAAGAGTGTGTGCGTGTACCAAGGTGAGATTAAGTTAAGTTATAACTACCTTCAGGATCCAGCAGACGGGTGACTCCATATTCTTTCTCTACGACGTGGAAGGCAGTCTCCAAACGCTCACGCACATGTCTCGACCTAAAATGTATAAAAAATTATGTGGCTTGATAGTTGTTGTCATCTATCTATCTATTATCATGCCTTTTATACCAAGAGGGGTAGGCAGAGACAATCGATTGTCACTTGCTACGATCTAACATACCTCTTTCGCTTCTTTTATATTCATCATATTTTTCATATATGCTCGGCGATTGTGTGTACTTTTAATATTGCCATCGATCAATACATTTATTATATGTTCACTTAAATATACCTCAACAGAACTAGCCACTCGTTAGGTATAGCCTCACAAATACCATCGGATAAAAGATAGCATGGCACCGATAATACGATTTCGGGAGCTGTAAGGCAACCCATGAAGAAGAAAAAAGTGGTATATGAAAGTTGGACGGTTGTTTCTGGTCTTGGGACCTTCAATCATTCATCAGCATCTCTGCTTGAAGGAATATTGAATACGACGGTTATGATAGCAGCCATCGATGGTAGAATCAGCTATCATCTTCAAGATCTTACCTGATATTACGCCAGTCTATCAGATCGGGACGATTTCTGTGTATGAGCGCGTTGAATGCCAACCCATCTCGCCAGGAGGATGTGAAGTCGCTCACCCTGACGCCCGGGTACTTGGCGGTAGATCGTCGTGCCCAACTTAGCAACGCTTCTCTAGCCGTCACGTTCGCCTCTTGACCCACCACGATGTCGGATATCTGTAACAAGGAAAGGTGTGGCGTGAGTTTTGGTGTTGAGACTAAGAAAAAATAAAGCTGTAATGACTACATATTATAAAACGAAGCGTCTGTCTCTCTGTGAACCTTTCACGAAAAAAATACTGTATTAAATAAAGACCTATCATGTTTAGGAGCTGAGCAACAACAGTATAAGTGAATTAAGTCGGGGAAAAGTTGACCCCAGCAAGTGTTCATGGCGTGCGCTGTCTAATCCGTCAGAAATATAACAAAATAATGTAGGAAATAATTGTGTAAAATACTCATTCATTGTCGCTTAAAATTATTATTTTATCATTATATATCTTACTAACAGACGGTCCCGGCTTCGAATCCCAGATCACGTAAATTAAAGATCACCTCTCACATGCGTATACGCATCAAATATAATCAGTTATTATTACAAATCCCGTTGGATGCGAGGCCAACAATTTTAATGGTATATGAGCTTGTGAAATGACCACAGGAGTATTGCTTTCTCCATAATCTTAAAGTGGACTGTTTCGTGCATTGTCCTGTATGACAAGTCTTGTTCAATATTTATATATTTTACCTAATATATGTATACAAATAAATACAATTTTGTGTGTTTCATGTGATTCAAGCCTAAAATATGGGTAGTATTTAACAGCAAATAAAAATAAAAAACCGGCCAAGTGCGAGTCGGACTCGCGCACGAAGGGTTCCGTACAATTATCTATAAAAACTGCAGCAAAAAAAAAAAAACCACGTTTGTTGTATGGGAGCCCCCTTAAATATTAATTTTATTGTGTTTTTAGTATTTGTTGTTATAGCGGCAACAGAAATACATCATCTGTGAAAATTTCAACTGTCTAACTATCACGGTTCATGAGATACAGCCTGGTGACAGACGGACGGACGGACAGCGGAGTAGGGTTTCCGTTTTTACCCTAAAAAATAATATTCTGTAGTTTTTTTGACATTATTACATTTTTTATTTTCTTTTTTTTTTGGTTGCTTGATTTATTATAATGACTTATATAACGCCTTTCAAGTTTCGTCTTTCAAGGAAGGAAGAGTTGGCGCGAATTGGAGAGTATCGACCCACGGACTATGTCATGAAATCAATTCGACAGGCATTCCAAGATTGCTTTAATGAAGATTTATTTATATTTGCCTTAAATCTATCTATCATCACGCCTTTTATCCCAAGAGGGGTAGGCAGAGACAATCGAATGCAATTTGCTACGATCCTGATTTCGCTTCTTTTGTATTCATCATACCTTTTAAATTGTTTTCCTTCGATCAATACTGTTCAATAAAAGTACACCTAGGTCGTTCTCTGCCAGCATTTCCTTTCTTTTCTGCCATATAAACCTTTTTAGTCAATCTTTCATCCTTTATTCTTTCAACGTGTCAGTGTAAACTACTTTTCTTCATTTTAGTCACAACATCATATTTCGCTCCGCATTCTTCTCTAATATCATCGTTTCTGATGCGGTCAATACGCTTTATATCGCTCATTTTTTGGAAAGACCGCATTTACACTGCATTAATCTTACTTTTATGCTTCTTATTCCATAACCAAAGTCTCGCTTCCATAAGTAACTGATGAAACCAAAACTACCTTATAAAATTAAATTTTATACCTTGCGATGTGTCTAGATTAGTCATAGTCTTATAAAACGTAAATCTAATATCTACCTAAAAAATTCGCAACGTCCTGGATGAAAATTAGAACTTACAGACAAAACAAAATGGGTAATAAAACAATACATTCTAAAAACAGTCAAATAAATGTTTTTTCATAGAGGAAACCGTGGGCGAATCTTGTATAATAAATCCTAATCCTAACTATTATTAAATCCTATATCGTGTTATTTGTCCTTCTTTTACGCCACAACAGTCGAGTAACGAACCGACGTTATATTTGCATTTTTTCATAAGAAAATTTTCTAACCGTGCAAAGGCGGTACTGGTCGCTAATTTGTACCAACTTTCCTCAAAAACTTCACGGGATCCCCTCAATGACCTTTAATACGTGACACAACGCTTTTTACCGTTCGCTATACCTATTATGAAAATGACAATGAATGGACCGGTTGACAAAACCGAATTCCAATTTCGCACAAAAAGTAAAAAAAAAACTGGGTCAAAAACCGATTTAGTGAAAAACATTGTGATATCCTTTATCTATGCTATTACTAGCTATCCCAAAAAAAACACATTCAGTTTTTCCCAACTTTCCTATTTTCCGGCCAACTTTTCTTTCCTTAAAAACCTAATTCGGACTATTAAGGCGCTTAGTGTCGCCAATAACCTTGACCATACAAACGGTCACCGAGTGCTGTCCCCGAAACACCTTCGAAATTGACATATTTCGATATTATTTAAAGGAAAATGTTAATTGATTTAAATATACTTTGTTGTGTTTAAAGCACAACGTGTTATTTATTTTTAGGCATGTAAATATTTCCAAACGTCATAGCTGTTTAAGAGCAGTAGATAATTAAAGCCAAAAAACGCCATTCCATTATTATTATTTTAAATATTGAAGTTTTGCTCTTACAAAAATATATTTTTTAGGATTTGTTGTACGAGAACTGATAATTACTACATAAATTTTTTCAAACATTTTAGTCCATCAGTAAACGAGCAGTAGTCTGTCGAAAATGCTCATTCCAGCTGATTTGAGGACACTAATCACTTTAAGAACATTAAAAAATAACCAAATTGGTCCAGCCGTTCTCAGGTGAAGCGCTTACCAACGAACGAACAGCGTTTCATTGTACCATGTACCAATTGGTTTTTATAATTAAAAACTTATGTACATAATCCGACAAACCACACTTAGGCTTTTCCATCTAAACAGCGTATTTCTCCATAATATAAGCAACTGGCAACTTTTAAAAGCCATTAAAAAGACAGGCTTAAGATTTTAAAAAGCCACAAGGTCCTGACGAAGGCGCCGATGACATCATGGATTCTTGTACACCCACACGAATCGACGCCTGCCCATATATCGACATAAACTTAGCACCGGACACGACAAGGCGTTCAATTATACAAATGGAGCATTTACGAGGCTTTGTGATTTGCAATGGCGCAAATATATATGTGATGAACTGATGATGAATGTATGCCAGGATTGTAGCAGATGGCAATGGATTGTCTCCACTCTAAACCTTATAGTCAATCTTTAGGTGCGTCGGTGGCCTAGTGGATAATGAGTCTGGTAATGATCCCGGCCATGTATCAATGGCAGAAAGTACGTAAGTTCCGTCTTATGAAGAAAATTCATATGAAAAACTCAAATTTCCCAATTCCTAATCAATTACTTTCTTCCCTTGGTGAACAATCTTATATCATCCTACATCAGCTTCTAAGGTCCCATCCTAAGAATAAAGGTTGAAAGATTGACTGAAAAGGTATATATGGCAGAAGTGAAAGGGAAATGCTGGCAGAGGACGACCTAGTTGTACTTTTATTGAACATATAAGAAAATTATTGATCGAAGGCAATGTTTAAAGTACAATCGCCGAGCATGTATGAATGGTATGATAAATATAAAAGAAGCGAATGAGGTATGTCGGGATCGTAGCAAATGACATTCGATTGTCTCTGCCGACGCCGGATAAAAGGCGTGATGATAGATAGATACTAGATCCTAAGGCTTAAAGAAGCTGATATTTAAAAATATTTGCAAGAAAAAGTTACTGCACCACTTTTAGTTGAGTAAAATTCGCAGATAAATTCGAAATCGGCCCAAGAATTTCCATGGGATTCCATGAAATGGCATTATATTGTTTGTGTGATCTCTTCTATTTGCTATGAGAAAATGTGCAATGAATAGCCGACCAAGTAAACACAATTTGCATACGAGGCGAAAGTGTTAATCTACATTTCAAGACCAAGAGAATAGACGAAAACAATTTAATTTGATACACCGTTTTAGAAATGTATAGCTGTGTGAATTATAATTTATAAGCTTTCTGTTCCGACTTCGTCCATTGACATTTTTGATTGGTTGACGGTATTGTTACTGCTCAGCTCCTTTGGGCCGTAGCGTGATGTTATATAGCCTTTAGTCTATTACTTTCCTCAATAAACGTGGCGCGCGAAGAGATTTGTTTGTTTGGACGCGCTAATCTCGGGCACAATCAGTGCGATTTCAAAAATTATTTTTGCTTAAAATAGCCTAATTTAGCTACGACCTACGACCCAAAGGAATGGAGCAGTCACCATAAACGTCAACTAATCAGAAATGTCAACGGGCACAGCCGGGGCTAGCTTATAATATAATCCGAAAAGCGTTGTTGTATCAAAATCAAAGTACCTAACAGTAAATACAATCATACAAATCTCAGTAACATCCTACTGTAGCTAACAATGAATTCAAAATAACAATATCGGTCAGTCGTGACTGAGACCGAGAGGTGCTATATCACAGATAACATAAATGAGACAGCCAATCCGATCAAATTGAGGATTAATACTGGAAATAAAATAAAAACGGCACAAAAGATCGACCAAGGCGTCGTTCAATCAAATATAGATGTAAATTTAATAGATAGAAGAAAAATGGAGATGTAATTTATCTCTACCTGGAAAGTAAGCGTGAAGATTGTGGATATTCTTAGTATCAGAAACAGATTACCCAGATAATATTATACATTTTGAGCAAGCTCATTAGGGAAATTAAAATCTATGCCAATTGAAATGTCTAATGATGCTTTCAAAATTAATACCTATGTCTAACATTATATACGAAAAATGAAACAATGATCTGATTTAAATGGAATATTTGAATCTCTTTGAGCTGGTGTTATAACCTGAGCTAGCCTTATAAAGGCGCTTGTCATCATGTGTTTCTTTTTTCTTTCTTTCTTCACAGGTTGCCTTACAGCTCCCAAAACCTAGGCTACCCAGAGACTTCCTCCTTCTTTTTGCCGATGGTTTGTATCTTCACGACCCCAGGGTATTCAACGTGAGACAAGTCTTCCTCATTTAGGATGAGGTGGAAATCGAATCCGAATGACCAGCGCGTTGGTCAATTCTGCCCATAGGCCAAGTGGGATACGGGTTGACCAGGCCTACTAAAGAATTCTTTGGACTCATTCTAGAATCCTTCTTTTCCCATCGCAGAAAAATTACTCTGTCCTACCCCAGAAAACAATACGCCCTTGCCATCAGGTGTATCATTAGTTGTATACTAGTATGATACTTTCTATCCGTGTTTGTTCTGAATGTGACGTGCACAAGTATCCGTTCATTACGACTCCGTGACGGTTATCGAGAGATCACGAGCTCACGAAGAGACGGTCGTGAATTCGTGTTTGGGATGCATCCACTTTGTTTACTTTGCATAACGGGCATGCGCCGTTCTGGGTGTTTTTTTATAAAATAAATTAACCGATTTGATATTATTCAGCATAGATCTGATCACATGTTCGGAAACATACTGATCACATGTTCGGAAACATAAAAAAATATTTTTTGGAATGGTCTTGTTTTCCAGTTTTGTGCCGCCGAACCTGGACCTTCTATTAGTAAAGTGCTTAGGTCTTCTTTGGTGTATGACGGTTTCGAATGTGTATTGAAGAAATGGAAGTCATAGAGGATTTGGTCTGAAGTTAAGAGTGCTAGTAGCTCAATGGTTAAATCGTTGGACATAACATCAGTCAAGCAAGGTCCAGATTCCTACTCAAGCTAGAGACTATAAAATAGTACTATCAAGCAAAAAAGTAAGCACCAATTTTTTAAACTACTTCCCGTGATTCGAAACGGACGTGATGGTCAGTTACTACTGTTTCTGGTCAATAATACATGTAATGATTACTCGAGGAGCCTCCCAAAAGATAATACACAATTCCCACTTTATTCCACTGTGCTTGACCCAAGCGCAATCAAAAGCGTGATCATAAAAATCACGTACCAATTAATTCAGCTAGAGAACAATAATTAGTTAATTGCAGTATGAGCGTCAAAGGCGAAAACAATTCGACCTGACACATTCATGATGTCTGACAGATAAGGCGCGTGGGAAAGTTGCAAAGAATGGCCCGATCGTCGTGTTAAGGAATCTTGGTGTAAGCATATTTGATGACAGGTTAGACCTAGTGGTTTGGAATCAGACAGTCCCGGGTTCGAAAACAAGGCCAAAAAATATTAGTTTTTTTTTATGCCCTGGCACAAGCAGACTTAAACGAGGCTCTGCCTAACCTTGAATTTCGTGTCAAAATGGACAACGCCCAGACATTTTATCTTCTTTGGTATAACCGCGTAGTTTAGCGACTCAATGGGCCTGAGTAGTGAGTACTAGTTCCTTCCATATATATCAATGGCGTCATAATATAAATATATCGAACATTTTTATATATCGAAAACTCATATGGCAAGCCTGTTGGCGGCGGGCCGCGTAAGACTGCTAACGCGTTCCCGTGACCCGCCGACAACCGGCGCGATGGACACCGTGGGGTTTTAGTCGGTTGGAGTCCGACATAACCCGCTCTCTCACTCCCGAGGGGGCGGGTATGCAAGATGCATTTCCCCACGTAAAAAAAATGTGGCAAGCCTGTTGCTGCATTAATGCACTTACATGTGTCACTTCTTTAACAGACGTAGATCCTTAATCCTTAAATATCCTTTTCTAACCTTTCTGCTGTCCCGTTTTCTTACTAGTTAAGTTCTGTTTATTACAGTTCGACGACTTTTGCACTGGCTAGCAATGTCAATCTAAATCTAACCATTGTAATGGAATTTGATTGTTAATATAGAGTCAGTATAGTTCAATATCCAGTGTCATCGTGTGATATATGGCCCCTCAGCCTTATTACGTTGAGGGTTCATGCATGGCCGCGTTCGTGCTATACCACTGTGCACCACACCTGTCTTCACATCCTGTCCACCATCTTGGCTTTTGGCCCCATTAACTCCATATAGAGTAGTGACAACTTAAGCATCGAAGCTGATAGCCCTGGGTTTGACTCCTTGATGGTTTACTCTTGCTTTTTTAAATTCCAATCTCTGCATATCTTGGATATCTTTGCATATATTTGGCAATCAAGTACGATTCCAGTGAAAATAAAAATATGTAACGGGGCAGGATGGTCCTCCTCCTCGTGGTCAGATCAGTCAATAACTACTAATATTTGCCTCATGTGTGCATATTTTGTTCCCTTATAACTAGCAATTTGCAGAACGGTTTTTTTTTACAAATAATTAGGATGTTTATTCTAAAAGGATAGATATTATAATATTTATCTTAAAGAGAGCGGAACCGCTGGCAAAGCCCATTTCTATATCTATATTAATATTATATGGAGTTTTTTTGAACTTGTGTGTGTTGTTGTTGTGAAAGGTAGGTAATTTCTGATACTGATCAGATTCTGAAAATTCTTTCAATAATAGGAAGCTATACATTATCCCTACATTTTAGTTTGTTAGAAAATATCCACAGGCGAAGCAAGGGGCGGGTTTCTCGTGTCTTATATAAGTAATTTAAAATGTATATATTTATTAATATAAAAACCTTATCAAATCTAAAGATTAAAAATAACTAAATAAACAAGGTCCGCGTGGAATAGTGGCAAGAATACTGGCTGGAAGAATTTCAAATTAATATGATACTAATCAACATTATGCCGCTACAAATAAGAAAATTATATTAGACGCATTGAATGTAAAATTTTAAATTGAAAAAATTAATCTCGGAGCCAACTTTTTGTTGTAATTTCTATACTGCGATCTTCACAATATCATTACCGAATATCAAATCTATCCTCAATAGTTTTTGTTACACATTTTTTATAATGGCATTCTTAGTTCGTTCTGCGTTATAATTTTATCAACATTATTTTTTATTTTCGGCAATATTGAGTTCTTGGAAAACATTCCCGGCCGGATTCGTGAGTAAAAAACCGGTCAAGTGCGACTCTCATTTATATTCTACAAAATCTGTAAATGTCTGAAACTTCGTTTTATTTTCCCTGTAATACATCCAGGCCATCTTGTTATTAGGGACCAATTTTTTTTGTTACAGATATTCGCACATTCATAAACTAATAGATTCGACTAGAATCCTAGCTATATTTGCATCAAATTGTATGGAAGATGATGCGTCAGAAGTATGTTTGGAAGGAAAATTATATTTCAATGCTTATGAGAAACAAGAATTAAGATAATATCCTTGCTAATCGTGAAAAAGCTAGGAGAACAAATCAGCAAGTACAATACTCGGCGCTTCCAAACCGCTAACCACAGCCCATTGATAAAAATCAAACGTTCTAATCTAAGTTATGTTAGGTAAATATTATTGAGCCGATGAGGTCATACACAGGTTGAATTGTTGACATCATACACGCGGTATTCATACAACAAGGACGATGAAATAAAAAATAATTACAGACTTTTAATGTGAATTAGTCGAGAGCGGCCCCTAAATGCGACAAATAGGGAGATAAGAGAGATATTTAACCATCACAATATAGTCCCTCAAAAAATGTCTATCGGCTAGAATACTGGCTACCCTGGAGCCAGTAACACAGTTCCCGGAAGTCGGAAAGACAGACCGTGAAGCTAAAAAAAATATGTCAAATGTCTGAGAATGAGAACTGGAATATCATATCATTGGTTGGAACGATTTTAATGAAACTATCCTTTAAACAGCTGGAACAGCATGGGGAAATCCTCATAAAGTTTTCATTATGAATGCATATAACGTAAGGGTGGATGCCATAAATGCTGTTACAGAAGTGACACATCTAGGTCCATTAAGTGCAGCAACAGGCTTGCCACCATGAACAATTAGCTGCAAGTGGACACTGTTACTAGCCACACCGCAAAAGGCCGTGAAGATATGTATAATATATGAGCGGTTCCGTAAGAGAATGAAAGTGTCTAGGAGATGTGTTCCGTACTACTAACCAAGCGCGAGAGGCGACAACGGCCATATCAGATGTGTTAGAGAAAGCAAAAGGGTTCAGATTCTAATTGAGAAAGCGATACAGCGATAATTTGAAACTATGAGTGTGATTGTTGGAAACTGATATGGCTATGCCAGATTTTTTAAAGTCAATTTTTGGTGATGATCAAGTGAAAGATATAAGCAATAATGGAGATTGATACAAATTATGACATAATAATGACCTGAAATACCGATTTACCTGTGCTATGGTCATCAAAAGCATTGATATCACAGACAAATAACATTGACTCGAAAATAGCCTGTCGTCCAATTGATGAAAAAGTATAGTTTAAGATGACGGGTAGCAGAACCTCATTTGGAAATTACAGTGGCTTTGAGCAACCACTTGAGTATATACGATAAATTAAAGAGAGAGAATAATAAAGAGCATAATATTAAATTTATTCGTTGTTCTTTATACAGTAGGTACATATTTGAATAATCATGATAAAAAGTTATATACACACATCAAAAAAGTCTAGGGATCAAACTTTTATAATTAAATATTTTTAAAATTCTTTAGAAAATAGTACTGGCAGGTAAAAAGAACTAAACACATAACACACCATCAGGTCTTATACTTTGCGTTGTTGCCAGGGGTATTTTATGTACAACACCCCAGACACTATTAATGTAATTGCAGTAAGTATGTATGTTTCCTGTGTTTATTATTTTAAATTCCACAACACCCTAGGGTTAATGATCCTGGAGAGATCATACTAATCACTAACACGATTTTTACCGCCGAGTGAATGTCAAATCAAGTTTTGAAATTAGTGTTGAAACGTAATGGACAACATTTCATTTTTTTAATCACCCATTTTTATTACTTTAATTAAAAATATATTAAAAAATAAGTTACAGGTATTTTTCTATTTTATTTTTGGTTGAGTTTTTATATTTTTAATTTAATTATGAATTTTTATAAATTCTGAGGACTTATAAACTAAAAACCATAGCTAGGACTAAAATTAAGAAATATAAACTGTCACCCAAAGAAAGTGACAGATAGTGTCAGTCAAGCCACAGAGTATACGTTATAGAAATGCAAAGAGTATAATATACCGTGTTCCAAATAGGTGTTGCCGTAGCCGGAACTCAAATCGCCTACAACATTATTCATAATGTATATAATAATACTAGCTTTTGTCCGCGGTTTCACTCGTAAATATATTACCTGTGATAGCCCATTCGAAACTAGCAAAACTTCCAAAAAAATATTATATAAAAGAAGTATTTTTATAATTATATTTAAAGAATAATTATTAATTTAGCTTTAAATGGAATAAAAATGGGTAAAATTAATAGAGGGCAACACCTGAGTTCAATAACTAACAACTCTGCCAACAGACATTAGTATTTTTAAATTAGAGGGTTAGCACAGATTAGGGCACCTATTAATCCTTAATTTTCAATATTTCAGTATTTTTAAAATAACTCGAAAATTAAAGGATATAAAAAATAAAAAAATAAGCTTTCTAGCATGTAATCTCCAAACGGTTTTCGAATTTTGGTACCTTACGAAAAATGAAATGTTGTCCATTACAGTTTTTATGGCACATTTAGTGACTCATAATAACTCTCCTGGCTGACACAGAACAATTAACTGGCGTTGCGGATAAAGCTAAAAATGCAGAACCTATAATTTAGGGACGAGAAAACTAAAACTTGATGAAAAAATCTAAAAGTATTAGCAAATGAATAGATGATACCAGCTCAAAAATATTCCCCACTTTTGGCCTATAATGCCAGATACCAAGCAGGGTAATACAAAATTCAAACTCGTGTCATGCACAGGCTACCAAAGAACTATGGAGAGATTGGCTACCCTAGCATCAATACCATTATATTTCAATATCGCCTTGGGAAGAAATACCCGCCCATCAGAGAATTTAAAACCCAAGACGTTCAACACTAAGCATTGGTATTCTACAACAAAACTTACAGTTGCCTATATTAAACAGAACAGGTGGCAAGCCTCTTCCTGCACTTAATGTACCTAGACGTGTAGAACTTATTTAACTGGCGTATCTGTTATTTTTTGCCCTCCGAAGCCTACTAACATATTCCTAAAATATATTATTTATTATCTTTTAATTTTACCGTAGGAGAGTAATTAAAATAAGCAGGGATGACCTGACTGAGTGGGTGACAAACACCGTTACGACGTTTATGGCGACTGGATCAGAAACAAGCTCTATAAGGCCGTCTCAATTAAATCTTAATTCGTCGAACGCAACGGATTCTTGCAAAATAGAGATATAAAGTAGAAATAAAACAGCTTTTGCGGAAATTTAAAGTATAATTCTTATATTAAACTGTCACAGATATTATACTCCAGTGGCATGAGGATAGAGGAGTTTTGGCACTTTGCATTTGAATTGCTGATAGTTTAAATTGTCACAATCCCTTAAAAACCATATGAGTTCTGTCAGCCGTGTTAAAAATCGTAAGATTCACATTAAAAACTTGGTGATTGAGGATTTAAAGAACAACCGTCTGCCATGTATCAGATATGAGATCATTTTATAGAAGAATAAATGAGATTGTTTTGCTTACTCTCTTGAGATACAGACATACTGAGCGTGATAATAAAAATAAATAAAAGATAAAAGTGCTTTTCACGCTTCGCTTGAAGGATGCATCATGTAAAGACTCAAATCTGAATAACACTGTGCATTGTTTCACCTGTCTTACATATAAGATGACTGTAGACAAATGGGAGGCAGCGACGCGAATCTCCTAAGCAACCAGGGCAACGATTTAAGACTACATTATGGAATAACAAAACGCTTCTCAGTTTTTGCGTAGAAATGTATTTTTTTTTATTTGACCCCTTGAGGGTTCACGGCGGCAAAAGTATAACATAAAAATACTCTACGTTGTTATAATGTTACGAGTATTTTACCATATTTAGTCAGGGGGCGAAAATATCCAATTTCACAGGCGAAACCGCGGTCCCACAAAATTTAAAAGCTGGTACAGGAAACATCGAGAACGGTTAGGGGTGTTAAGTGGGAGGGAGTGTGACATCGTGTGATTGAGGGGGGGGGGTTACGAGGAGTTACATGTATCAATCTGAAATCAAATTTAAAATTGCAAAATATGTGACGTCACACCAGGGGGAGAGGGGGGTCACACAAATGGATGACCCCTTAGCACGGAGAACTCTGAATGAAACTATAAGATATAAAGAAATATGATCCAAACAACCATGTCGTCCATTTTAAATAGATAATAAAAACTGCATTCATAAGTTTTCAAAAAATTAACGGCATTTGCACGTTTCGCTGGTGAAGCCAACGCATTGATTCATTAAAACTGTGCATTTCGTTCGATTAGAAAAATGGCAACAGCACATGAGGTCCATATTAAAATTAAAGTTAGTAAAGAAAGCAATGACTCGTTATGAAGAAACTCGTTAGGTATATAGCCTCACAAATACCATCGGCTAAACGAGGGAGACTTGGTCTTCCGCTGGGTACCCTGGAACCGTAACACGGTTTCGGGAGCTGAACCCGTGAAGAAAGAAAAAAAAAATTAAAAAAAAATAAAAAGCAATGAATATAATATAAAAAATAATAGTAAATCGAGGCCAGCTCTATGTGATTTATGAACTACTGTAGGCAAGCTACCGTATTCTATGGTGAAAGAAACAAACCAATTATAACGGTACAAACTATAGAGTAATTAATTACATTTAAAATACGTGGGGGAAATAATGGGCCATCAATCTTGAGATTCATAGTAAGTTTGATTCATGTGAACGATTAAATGGATTTGGATATTTATTGTGGACGAGGAATATTCTGATTGATTAAAAATGATAGCTTTGGTCCAAGCTTGTTGCACCCAGTGTTGAAATTACTGATGCCAGGGACCTGTGCCTGATTTTATCGACCGACAGTTAATTTGGACATAACTTTGGAAGCTGACCACCTACCAGTCTGAAATTTTATAAGGAGCATGCTGTTGACCATATCTATCGTTTGGTCAAGAAATCAGACGGTTGCTGTACTATTTGAAAACCGACTCAAAATGGTCCAGAACACCCTAGATTCCCTCTCGATAACTTACAGGTGTGATGATGCGTTGCGGGGCAACAATCATATTATACAGGCACAACTCTGAAGATATGTATGTGAAAATCCCTAGCTTATTTCATTTAGAAGCTAGAGGCAGGAGTGGTACGGAACCCTAAAACTGAATAGCTTATTAGAATGCTCTATTAACTTTTCCCCTCACATGGTCAGCTACCAATTATTTTCTAATAAGGTTTTTTCTCAAGCGCAGCCTCTATTATCATATGCACTGTGCGTCCGCGCGTGACATCCAAGTGCATGCCACAGTTACTCACGCCTAACTCTAATAGGAATGGGTAGAGCATCTCCTGTGCTAAGGATAGGCTATACTTTTGCGGAAATCCTTTGGGATAATATTGGGATCATATCTTTTTCTTAGTCGTAGGATCATATTTAAAAAAATGCACGGGGCGGAAAGGTAGTTATGTATATATCACTACATATTATAAAGCAAAGTCCCCTGCCGCGTCTGTCTGTGACCTTTTCATTATAAACTACTAAACGGATTTTGATTAATAGATAGGTTGATTCACCGGAAAGGTCTACGAGTATTAAACATGGACCTATGATGTTTAGGAGCTGAGCATTAACAGTATAAGTGAATCAAGTCTGGGAAAAAATTAGCCCACGCGAGTTTTCATGGCGTATGCTGTCTAATCCGTCAGAGGTATAATAAAATTATGTTCGAAAGAATTGTGTAGAATAAAATGATCTACAATAAAGTCCGCGGTAGCATATATCTATCTCTAAAGGCCGATTTAGACGTTACGAGTGTTTAGTAGAGTGCGTAGGTGGCACTCGAATGCCAGTGCATTAGTAGGTTTCCAATGACGTTTATACTTCTTCCAGTAGATTGCCATTTTGTAGGCCAAAACACACATAACTCTCCTTGTCAACTTGTGCAAGTTACTAAAACTGACCGTTTAGACTACAGCGAGTAGCGAGTCAGGAACGCGCGGGGGTTTGAGCGGGCGCGGGAGGGTGTCACTTGAAACAAAAATAAAAAGCAATTCTATTTGATTCTAGTTGAAAGGCGAGTGGAACGTACTAGTACGAGTACTGGAAACTACCGTTTACATGTTTCAACTAATGTACTATCCTAACGCACTCTACTGACCACTAGAACCGTCTAAATCGGCCTTAATAGATAAGTTGCGAGCGATAAGCGACGTTGAAGTTGGAAGGATAAATAGATAATAGGCACTGGAAATACTATTTCTTTGTTTAATGTTATCACAATTGCAGCCGTATATCAGGTGAATGTTAAATCACATGTAGAAATAGGCAGTAATTAGTGGTTACCAGTTAAAAGCTATCGATAACAAAACGAAACACAATTACGTGTCGGTACGCGATCGGGGGCAAAAAAAACTCAATCGAGATGAAGACACAACTCAGAAGCGCATATCTCACGGTGTATTTCACGTACAAATTGCTATTTAGTGTCCAGCAAGGTTACGCCCATGTTCCGACGGTATTAATTGGAGAAAACTGTGGACGTAATTACGAGATTTCCATTATTTAATGATGTATTTGCAATGTATCCATGGCGAATCCATGTATGAAAATGGTCAAGTGTTCAGCAAGGTTACGGCCATGCTCCGACGGTAGTAATTGGAGAAAATTGTGGTAGTTATTACAAGATTTCCATTATTATTTCATGATGTATTTGCAAGGACGGAGGAATTCTATTCTATTCTATATATGATTAAAAAAAGGTGTACCGACTTCAAAAATTATGCACTGAAAAGTGTGCTTTCCGAAAGAAATTTATAAAAAAAACCCAAATCGCTTCAAGTGTGTCTATAAAATTTGACGAGTTCTCGATTTTCTAGGATGCCATCATCAGATCCTGAACTGATGACCATGGGACCACCTGGGAAGTATACCCTTCTTCAAGTAATCGGGGAACATACAAAAAAAACATAAAAAAATCCGACGAATTGAGAACCTCCTCCTTTTTAATTTATGTTATTATACATTCATCTAACATTTCAATAAGATCTAATTGATAAATCTCTAGCACCTGACAGAAAGAGAACGCACAGACTAAACCGGTGGAGCTATATATTTGAAGTTTGAAGAAAATAATCCTTGAGTACCCTAGAGGTGCATTAAGAAGGGATATTTTGAAATTTCATGAATGTAGAAACATTTCGACATTGATTTAGATTTCTGAACCGTTTCTAAAAATTGTTTCACGAATAGAAACGTAATATAGGCTGTATTTTATTTTGTAAGACGAGTTGCGTTAGAAATCCAAAGAGGTACCTAACGCAATTAGTGTTCTCGGCACTCTAGGGTCTCTAGGCCAGTCGCCGGAGTTCCTAGATCAAATATTTAACCACTATTAATTAAATTTTTTTATATGTAGTTAATAATATTATGTAAGTTTTAATTTAATGTATATTTTAGATTTATGTTTTAGCTGAAAATAACTTACATAATCAAATCATTTTTAACCGAACTTCAAAAAAGAAGAAGGAGGTTCTCAATTCGTCAGAATCTTTATATTTTTTTATGTATGTTCCCCGCTTACTTGAAGACGCCTGGACCGATTTGGATATTTTTTTTGTTTAAAAGGGTATACATCACAGGTGGTCCCATGGTCATCAGGTCAGGAATTGATGATGGGATCCTGGAGAAATCGAGAACTCTTCAAATTTTATAGGCACACTTGAAGCGATTTGGATATTTTTTTATAGTGACATTTGGTTTCGAAAAGCAAACTTTTCAGTGCATAATTTTTGAAGTCGGTACAGCTTTTTTTAAAAGCCAAATTATATTTTGTTAGAAGATGTCCACGGACGAAGCCGGGAGCGGAAAGCAAGTTGCGTAATAAATGAACAACAACAACATTTATAAACCAGACTGTCTGAACTTTCAATAGAACGCGTTAGTTATTTTGAGTCCTGACCTTTTCTTTGGTACGGTAAAAGTGCCTACCCACCGTCTATCTTCCGATTTAAATCTTACGTTCTACGCGAAATGGGCCTTATTAACCGACCTGCGCGACAGTAAAGACAGGGTTATGTTTTTAACGCGTAACTATATATGTCTGCTTTTTCACGGCATGGACCTATCGTGTTTAGGAGCTGAGCAATTACAGTATTATTGAACCAAGTCGAAGAAAAGTTTAGTTACAACTTACAGCGCGTTTTCATGGGAAATACCGTCTAATACGTCAGAGATATAACAAAATGATGTAGGAAAGAATTGTGTAGAATAAAATGATCTACAAAAAAGTCCGCGGTAGCATATATATCTATCTCTAATAGATAAGTAGTTATAAGCGTATTTATGTAGGTATTCAAATTGTTGTAAACACGTATTGGCATTTATCAGTCGAGTGATAGAAGGCAATCGGTAGAGAACAAATTACGATTAGCGAAACCTTATCCCATACACTGTAGTATTGCTAGTATATTCTGTTGAGGTTAAAAGTACAATAGGCATGCTAATCTCGGTGAATATTCATCATTCACGTGTCAGTGAATTTAACACAATGACGTCAACGCAAGGCTCTACTGCGAACATATGTTTCTCACTGCGCCAAACGGTCAAGTGCGATTCGAACGGGCATTGACTACAGTATTTTGTATGACTACAAAAAGGGTAGATTATAAATAAATAACCTTATTTTTAGGGTTCCGAACATCTCCGATGAAAAAAACGGACAGTCTGTTCGTCTGTCTCCGAATCTACTGGACGAAAATTGTTGAAACTTGATACATAGAATTTCATGACCCAATCACGGACATAGAGTAAATAATCGAATTTTGATTTTAGGGTTTAACTTTAGGGGCGTCGGTGGTCGAGTGGGAAAGACGTCGGCTTACAACTGAAAAGGCGCGGGTTCGATCCCCACATCCGATCATGTATTATTCTATGTATTATCCTAACCACTTGGCGTCTGGCGCTCTCCGCACTTTAGACACGAAGCTACCAATGGGTTTTTATCTATGTACATTATCCGACAAACCGTACAAAGAGGCTATTCCATCTACATACCTCAACAGAGCTGGCCACTCGTTAGGTATAACCTCAAAAAATCGGCTAAATGAGACTTTGTCTTCCACTGGGTACCCTGGGGCCGGCAACGGTTCCCGGGAGCTGTAAGGTAACCGCGAAGAATAAAAAAAAATTTATAATTTTAAAATGCATAGTTTAAATTATATTAATGAAAATATACGAACTTTACAGGTCCCCCCTTATCTCCGACCTTATAACTGTAAAATTCTCGTTACGCCTGAGATTAAATAAAAAAAAATAAAGGTCATCCCCCTATTTTCACTATTTATCCTCCAAGTTTCATCAAAATTGAGTTGTCACTGAGCAACAAACACACAAACATAAAAACTTTCGCATTTTTAATATTAGTATGATTTTTGGAGGTCTTGTTCAGCCCACGTACATTTTGTAGGTAAAATATTTACGTTCAAAATATGCGGATGATGTAATAGAGAACGTTTTTAGTTACGTCCGAAATCACTGGACCGATTTTAATGAGCGAGATCTGTGCTAGGTACTAAACTGGTTATTAGATAGGTACTTAAAATAGTCATTTTTTCATTGTAAAACAAATTACTCAGTTTAAAATTCAGATCATATATTATGAACATATAAAAAATGTATTGATCGATGGAAATATTAAAAGTATCGCCGAGCATGTATGAAAGGTATGATGAATATAAAAGAAGCTTAGTATAAGAGACTTAGTCTAAAAATATGTAGACTTATAAATAAAAAAAAATTGAGTTTTTAGGTTTCTAGTGACACTCACTGTAATTACAAGGTTTGGATAATACATTCCATTCCTGAAAGTCGGGACAAGAAATGATTGCAGCCCACTTGAAAAGTAACAAAATAAAGCAGAAGAGATTCTGAAGTGGCACACCAATCAAAATAAAATACTTACAAAACGTTTCGTTTCAAACGATGTATATACAAATATCTCCCGCACTCGAGACACGAACAAAGGTTCTTGAACTGCGGTCAAACATTCAAAATACATTTAAAAATATCCTTTAAATATAAATTTTGAGCAAACTTGATGAAAACGCAAGCAGATATTGTCTTTTTTCTCTTCACGGGTTACCTTACAGCTCCCGAAACCGTGTTATCATTCCCCATGGTACCCAGCGGAAGACCAAGTCTCTCTCTCTTAGCCGATGGAATTTGTGAGGCTACACCTAACGAGTAATCAGTTCTGTTAAGGTATATTTAGACAGATGGAAAGAATGCAAATATTATGATCCGGTATTCGAATCCGAATTCGTGTGTCACTAAACCACAGATTCTGATTTGGTTTAGCCAGACTCCATTCGGATGATGATAGTTTGCGTATATCACAGATAGGGATAAAAATATAAATCGAGAATGGTTTGAGGGTTTTATTAATAAAAACACAGTTTTTAATGAAATATAGGTTATCTACGAAGTAAGGAATAATGTAGTCATTGACCTTACTTAACCATATTACATGTTGGCAAATTAGGTCAAAAAAGTTTGCCAAAAGTACGGTAAATAAAATGAGACAATTTTTCATTTTAAGCTCTTGATGAGGTTAGTCAGAATTCCAGATCGTGAATCAGAGCTTTAAACGGACGGTCTTTAAAATCAGTGACACCATATTTGGAGTTCATGCGCGTTCATGCATTTCACAATTAGTTCGATGAATAAGATTTTTTATATAGAGACGCTGGCGATAATTGTCCCGATCCTGGTTCTTTGCCGATCCCTACCACTTCTTTGATTACACTTAACAAGGAATTCCGCAAATGCTGATGTATCAGCCCAATTAAAGCTAATGTGGTGAGGCTATGTATAGAGTCGTTATTGTTTGTTTGTGATTTTAGGGATTTATATACATTTACCACGTTTATAGATGCACCAAGATACAAAAAATATCGTAGCGCAGATTTTAAGGATACCGAAAACTAATTGAGTTAGAACCTACAATAGCCTATGTCAGTAAAAACCCAAAAAATACCTTTACTTTTCTAGGATGCGTGGCCTCCACTTCGACGTGCCTGTAATGTTCAGCCGACCGGTGCACCTCCCTGGCACCGCCACTGCGAGCCATATCTTCGGCCAGAGCCTTCTCTTCCCCACGAGATAGTGTTGTCAACTTCCTCACAATCCTCGTGGTGATACGTCGCTGTCCACTGTCATCCTTCTTCGAGACCTTAGTCGACTCTAAGGAAGAGCCGAGGACCTCGGTCGAGGTGCGCTTGTTCGTATGAATCGCCTGCAGTTCGGAATATCCGCGGCCGCCAGCCGATGTAGGGACGGCCAAAGCGCTTTCGTTCGGAGCATATTCAAAATGCGTCTGGTTACCATCGTGTACTACCCGGCCGTTGTAAGTTTCCTCACGGTACGAGCCGGACCGATAGCTGGACGAGCGCTCCATGCCGGGGTATTGCCCGTCGTAAACCGTCTCGTTCTTCGTTAAGTTGCCTCTCAAGCTTTTGGGTACGGAGGCGAGGTTCAGACTCGTCGTGATTGGTGAGCCAACGGGCTGAGGAGATGACTTCTTCAAGCTTGACTTGAGCGGTTTAGACGAGGATTCCTCACCTTCGAGGGTCCCTTGAACGAATAGGCGCTTGCTGCCCCCTTCTTTTACAAATCTGTACATTGACATTGTCTTCTACGGCAAATACTTCACATCCGAGGGCGCTAATGGCCACGGAGTGCGAGCATTACAGTGACCGTCGCTGTCTTCGTCGCGGAACACTAGATACAAATGTGGGGAGCGTGAATTGGAGAACACTTACACATTCGACACACGTTCCCGGCGATGTGGCTGTTAGTCAAACCGTTACATTCATGTATGTATTTACTTTAATAGCCTTCCTATAAAAAATCTATACAAATGTAAGTGCCTGTGATATTTCAAAATTAATACCAAGTAAGTGAAATATGGTATTTGCACGATATTTGACCATAAATAACTGTTTTTTTTTAGTTTTTGTCTGTTTGCCTGGCTCTTTGTCCAGATTGGAATCAATGGTTAAGTTAGGGATGGGGTTAGCAGAGACCTAAAATTGCAGGCGAAGCATCAAATCCTAACTAATATTAACCACCTTCACGGCCTTTAAATCTTGAGGTGTGACCAGAGACACCAGTAACAGTGTCCACTTGACGCCAGATGTCCATATTGAACAGAACAGGTGGCAAGCCTGTTGCTGCACTTAATGGACCTAGATGTGGCACTTCTTTAACAGACGTAAATATCTGTTATTTTTTAGAAGGACGCCAGCTTCTAAAAAATGAGCCAGCTCCGAAGCGCGTGGAATCGATTAAAGAAAACTAATATTATAAATGCAGAAGTGTGACATAAGCTACCTTTTACCCCAGAATTCCACGAGCAAAGCGCAATTAGGCCTTAGCAGACTGCCATTGATATATTTTTTCATTCCAATGACAGTTACAAATGGAGTCAAACAAAGGAGTTGCGCGAAAGTGAATTTGACATACGCTTCGAAACCAAGAGTTGTTTTTTTTGTTCGCTAATACATGTACGGGATTACCGGCGCCTTATTTGGTGATGAATGCCAACCAATATGGCTGGTCCATCCGGCGGACGTCAGAGACTAAAGTTGGACTTGGCCTGTCTTATAATAAGAAACGTTTCCTGCAATGATTATGTTCGTAGGGTCCTTAATACTACAACAGACTGGCGAATGACCTAGAATGATCTGGATATTATATTCAAGGGTGTTTTTAGGGTTCCGTACCCAAAGGGTAAAAACGGAAACCCTATTACTAAAATTCCGCTGTCCGTCCGTCTGTGTGTGTCTGCCTGTCTGTATGTCCGTCTGTCATCAGGCTGTATCTCATGAACCGTGATAGTAAGACAGTTGAAATTTTCACAGATGATGTATTTCTGTTGCCGCTATAACGACAAATACTAAAAAACAGAATAAAATAAATATTTAAAGGGGGGAGCCCACAGGGGGGATACAACAAACGTGTTTTTTTCCCGTTTTTATAGATAATGATACTTGTTTATAGCCATTTCTCCCTTAATACTTGATCAAAATTTCAAAACTAATGTTTGTTACGCCATTTTTAAGATTATTTTCCCCTCTAATGACAAAAAATAATGATACAAATCAAAATTAAATGTTTCTTTTAAAATTAAACTAAATGTATTTTGTAAAATAAGCCATCTGTTGGAGATCACTTGAACTAACGGAGTTTTCGCACGGGTCATTAATATAAATACAAATTAAATGCGTTGGTAAGCGCATCATCACTTGAGAACGGCTTACCGATTTGGCAAATTCTCTATCAAAACCGACCCGATACTAGAAACAGCGACACATAGCCAACGCGAACTAATGACCAACGAGTACTATTTAGCCCACAAATCGACCGTGAGTTTAAGTTAACAACAAAATAATTATGCAACCTATGATAAAGGGCCATGAAGACAAACATGGCGACGCGTGTAGGTTCACATTGCGTAGGTTAAAATTATTACAAATGAGAAATAAATATATTATTGAGATCGGTTGCGTGGATTAAAAAAAATAGCAGCTTAGGCACCCTATTGTTCCCCCCCGGGGGTGCCCGCCTTGTCGTGGCGGGGGGGCTTAGTAACCGTGGTAGTGCTCGTCACACTATCCACGGTGAAGCTAAGCGGCACCCGAGGTGGAGCCGCTGCGCAGGGGTTCTGTGGGTTTGGCAGGGCTCTTCGCGCATGCGGCTGGAGGCGGACGCCGGTGACGCTTGCGCTGCCGGTCGAAGCATGACCCGACTGCACTTTCCATCGCAGTCGGGTCGCCGCGGTCTCCGGTGGCGGTTGAGGGGGAAATCAGCCGCTGCTCAACCGGGGACCAAGGTGGAAGGCGCAGCAGTTTGTACTCGCTGCTGCGCCAGCTCTGGGTAAAACCAGAGCGAGATGGGGCCTTACGGCCACCCGGCGGCGGGTCGCGGAAGAATGCTAACGCGTCCCCGTGGCCCGCCGACTAACCGGCGAGATGGAGTACCGTGGGGTTTTAGTGGGTTAAAGTCCCACATAACCCGTTCCCTACCCCCGAGGGCGCGGGTATGCATGATGCATTTCCCCACGTAAAAAAAAAAAAAAAAAAAGGCACCCTATTGTTAGATCTATCATTCATCACGCCTTTTATCCCAAGAGGGGTAGATTTCTGCCGAATGCCATTTGTTACGATCCTGACATACCTCTTTCGCTTCTTTTATATTCATCATACTTTTTGATACATGCTCGGCGATACATGATCAATACATTTTTTATATGTTCAATAAAAATACACCTAGGTCGTCCTCTGCCAGCATTTCCTTTCATTTCAGCCGTATAAACCTTTTTTGTCGAATCTTTTTATCCATCATTCTTTCAACGTGTCCAAACAAGCTTAAACTAGTTTTCCTAATTTTAGTCACAAAATCATCTTTCAATCCGCATTCTTCTCTAATCGTTCCTAATGCGGATAAAGACCTCAATTCTAACTAATATTATAAATGCAAAAATAGGCAAAATAATAAAAATATGAACAACTACTGATTTTGAGTTTCAAGCACTTCAGTTTTCCCCGAATTTTCTTTTCCTTTCCCTAAAAACCTCATTTAGACAATTACCAACACATTACCGTTCTCAAGTGATGAACTTACCAATGAACAACATTTATATTTTTATAGATAAGGATCCGTGGCTCTCAGTCATCTTGTATCTGTCAAAATATGGCAAATCTCAGTTAATCCTGGAAACGTGAGTTTATTTATACAACATTTCCTCACCACACAATGATAGTTATTATTTGAAATTGGATTAAGCCATATTTTCATTATTTAGGGTTCTAAAGTTCTAAAGAGCCGTAGTTTTCAATACGAGCAGTGCCTTTGCGTTTTGGAAATTATGGCTAATTAGAACTCTTAATAATGAAAATATGGCTCAATCCTATTTAAAATAATAACTATCATTGTGTGGAGAGGAAATGTTGTATAAATAAACTCACGTTTCCAGGATTATCTGAGATTTGCCATATTTTTGACAGTTACAAGATGACCTTGACCACCGTCCCTTAACATCTGACAATAACCTTGACGATTTGACCTCTATATTTGGTATAGAAAACGCTGGAGATTATAGGGCGACGGAGCCGGCACACTCGCACGGGTAATATCTTCAATTTAGGTGAAAAAATAAAATTCACGAGTAAAATGCGGACTAAAAACAAAACTCCCAATTAAGAATATCAATATTTTTAAGACCTTATTTTGTGTGTAAAAACTAACTAAAGAGCTTGTGCCGTTTTGGAGAAATTTTGCATGACGACAATAGGGTACACATTGGGGATTTTTTGGTCTACAAAGAGTACTTAGGTATGTTTAAAATTTCATTTAATTTATATTCAACTAGCATTCCGCCTCCGGCTTCGCCCGTGGATATTTACGAACAAAATAAAATATACCCTACCCCTACCCCTACTTCTACTCCACCCGCTACCCTCTACCACTAAGGAATTTCTTAGGTCATTTTTTACACCTTGGTTACATTATTGGAGTTTTAGTAAGGATCCCTAATTTTTTTGAAAATAGAATATAGTCTATGTCACTCAGGGTGAATGTAGCTTTCCAATGGTGAAAGAATTTTTGAAATCGGCACAGTAGTTTTTGAGTTTATTCATTACAAACATACACACAAAAATACAAATCTTTCCTCTTTATAATATTAGTATAGATTAAAATAATCAGAGATTTTACCGCTGTTAAAGCCTTAAAAGCCTACCCTAATATGATTGCAGCATGAAGATGCAGATCTCTATGTATGCATCGATGTATGTATGCAGTTAGTAATTAATTCTAATGGCACTTGCAAACATTTATTAGATATTGACTATTATGTTAAGGTCATACGTTGCACAACTACTCAGTGTAAAATCTTGTTGAATTTTACATTTTCAACTGTGTTTATGTGAATACACTTTTAGAGATTATGTGGTTCAGAGGGCACGTAAAGCCAGCGTCCGCACTTCTGAAAATATTATGGACAACTGGCAAAAAGTGGACGCTGTTACTGGTAAGGTATAAACGGAAATACAGGTATTTAATTATCTCTAATAGGTAAGTTTCTTCACGAGTTGCCTTACAGCTCCGGAAACCGTGTTACGGTTCCAGGGTACCCAGCTGAAGACCAAGTCTTCCTCGTTTAGCCAATGGTATTTACAAGGCTATACCTAACGAGTGGCTAGTTCTGTTGAGGTATATTTAGATAAAAAAGCCTCTAAGTGTGATTTGTCGGATTATGTACATAAGTTTTTAATTAAAAACCCCATTGGCACATGGCCGCGATCCGGACTCGAACCCGTGGTCTGCCTAGTTAATACCAGACGTCTTAACCACTCGGCCACCGACGTTGTTGTAAACCCATATTGTACTTTGTACTAGAGCGAAGCAGGCATTTCGTGATTGATTCGAATTTCGAAGCGCTTTTAAAAACCGAGTTATAACCAAAAGTTGGTAAGATTTTTCAAAGATAATAAACACTCTAGAATAATCCATCAAAGCATTAGCCTTCGGCATAATTGGCCAGAACTATATAATCAACACGATATATATTTTTTTCCAGTGTAGGCGAAGTACACTCGCACAGGTGGGTAGCAGTTGGTATAAAAATTTCAATGGTGACACCTACAACGGTGGGACCTTGCGGGCCTATATTTGGATAGTGGTACTTTTCGGTATGCAGCTTGGCTTACATTAAATAGGACCAAGACGAAAACGCGTTTTGGATTATATTTTTTTACATAGACCCTATCTACCATAGAGTACTAAGCCTAAGGATGGGCCATAGACGGGCTCCTCCTTTCGATAATTTTCTGCTCTTTGACCAGGTAAACTGACCAGGTAGTAATAAGTTATCTCAGGTTTCGTTGGTATCGTTTTGTGTCGCGAGACAGAGCTCTAGAAAATTTATTGTGATGTTTTAAATGGGAAAGGCGATCTAGGACATCTAATTTGGGGGAACATAGTGTTTCCAATCATCCCTATCCCTTATTAATATAAATGCGAATGTAAGTTTGTTTGTTACACTTTCACGCAAAAACTACTTCACCGATCATCATGAAATTTTGCACATATATTCTTGGAGGTATTAGAAGTAACATAGGATACTTGTTATTATCACGGCATGACGACGGGAACGGGGTGGGCAGTGTATGAAGTGTATATGTTTGCCAACATTTTGAAATTAGAAGTCGTGGGAAACAGCTATCAAATATAAAGTAAAGAATGTGTCAAATCAAAATCTTCTTAAAAAGGAACTCTTTATACAGCCAAAGAGATCGAATATTATTCATTTCGGTCAGCTACAATTAGATACGAATTATAGGGTATATTTTATTTTGTTCGTAAATGTCGACGGGCGAAGCCGGGGGCGGAATGCTAGTTATTTATAATTATTATGTTTGTATTTTAGCATAATTTTCATATAAGGTAAAAGCCGTTGCGACAATAAAATACAGTGGTACAGGGGTTAGTACTAGAGGTCTACCTCCTCCTTCGCCAAAAGTGGCAGAAAAATTGTTCGGTGATTTACCACTTCACACCTCCATTAGTCTTAATAGATTTTAGTCTTAAGATGGGTCAGTATGGGGATCTCAGAAACTATAAGAGATAGCAAAATGTGTTCTAAGGAACCATGTCGTCGATTTTAGAAATAAAAAAAACTACATTCATAGATTTAAAAAAGAAACTCGTACACTACTCGAAAATCGAACGCGGTAATAATTAAAAAAGTTATAAAAGCTATTTTTACGAAGAGCTAAAATTCTTCTTCGACTCAAGACCTAAAGCTACTTAGTTTAATGGTAATTTTATAAGCCGATCAAGATATAAAAATGATCTCCATTTATAGAGCAATACCTTTATGAAAGTATTTTATATTAGATACTTTAAACCGGACCAACTACAGCTTACAAATATTTGTAGAAAGCTACTAATAATTATATCACGACTTCTTTTATAAGGAGACGTAGACAGAGATTAGATGTATATATTTTTTTTATTTATTTATCTGGCTAAAAAAAATGGAATGAAAGAAGATTAGTTATCTATGCCTAAATATCATAAATTGGTTTCAATTTTGAAATTATTTACGGCCTATATTCCATATTGAACAGAACAGGTGGCAAGCAAATAACTGTTATTTTTAGAAGAAGTGCGGATGAACTTTACGTGCCATCGAAGCACGATATTCTTAAAGCAAAGTACGAATGGAACCCGGGACCTCCCGATTTAAATAAAATATTTTAATTATAATATTTTCTCATAATTTGAATCAAATATCATTTTTTGAGAATTTAAATTTAAATATTGTTATAATTTATATGTAGGTGATTAATCCTAAACCTGGGAATAGAACCCAGGTCTAAGACCACAGAAATTATGCTTCATTGAAAAAACTGCAAGCACTTCTAAGCAACATTTGTCATACATGAAGGTAACTTAACCGATTGCATTAACAAAATAAATAAAAAGCCGGCAAAAATCGTGCGTCAAATCCGTAAGTTTCCCATAAAGCCACTAAAATCACAACACAAACCGGTCACTGGCACAAAATAGTTCGTTTAACCACTGTTAGTTGATTAGTCGTTTTAAGTTTCGTTTTAAAGTTCGTATAAGTTCGTATATTTTGTTGTAGCGCGACTTCGGCGGCGGCTGGCAGGTGACTGAGTGTGCGCGCGCGCCGATCAGTGACGGATGCATATTTTAAAAAGCATTTTCAACGTGGGATGTAAACTTGAAGGATTTAATGGACAGCCTTTACAAAAGTTGAATGAAGTTGGGCAAGTTATAGTTGTGACCTTAAGGTGTGAAGTATTTTCTTATGAATGAATATAAGTGTTATTACATAATATAAAACAAGGTTTGCACTATAGGTTGATTCGCCAGAAAGGTTTACGAGTATTAAACATGGACCTATCATGTTTAGGAGCTGAGCATTTAAAGAATAAGTAAAATGAGCGTGATGGTGTTTGCTGTTTTTCAGATATTTTTGTTGGATGTTTGAATTTTATTTATGTATCTTGAATCCGAGCGAAGTCGGGTCATCAGAATCTATCAATCTATCTATCATCACGCCTTTCATCCCAAGAGGGGTAGGCAGATAAAATCGAAAGCCATTTGTTACGATCTTGACATACCTTTTTCGCTTCTTTAATATTTCCATCGATCAATACAATTTTTATATGTTCAATAAAAGTACACCTAGGTCGTCCTATACCAGCATTTGCTTTCACTTTAGCCATATAAACGATTTTAGTCAATCTTTCATCCTTCATTCTTTCAACGTGTCCAAACCAGCGTAAACTACTTTTCTTCATTTTAGCCACAACATCATCTTTCACTCCGCATGTCTTCTCTAAGACATCGTTCCGGATGCGATCAACACGCTTTATATCACATATTGTACGAAAAGACCGCATATTTCCACTGCATTTATCTTACTTTCATGCTTCTTATTCCATACCCAAGTCTCGCTTTCATCAGAAGTAAATAGGAAATTCAACCTTTGCTATACATCAACATAATAAGTAAATAACACAATAACACATGTACTTAGTCACATCCGTGTGGGTTGTCCGTGAAGGTACGGACAAGCTTCGCCTACGAAATACTTTGGTATGCTAATTTGCTATTGCACTAGATTTAATTACTGCATAATGCATACTAGCTTTTAAAGTCGAGGTTAAGCAATCATGGCGAGTCCATGAATGAAGAAAAAATCGCTACGAACCAAGGGCTTAGCCACGGTAGGGCGAAAATATATACCTACACAAATTAATTATTTGGAGGGCACGTGGAAATAGATCCAAAAAGAAATAATCCCGTCGCTGTAATTTGCCCCTCCCCCGCCCGCTTTCGCAATATAAAAAAGTAGTATATGTCATTCTATGACCCCTAAACTACCACTATGAAAAAAATTATGTCGATCACGTGAAAAACAAAAACAAACCTATCCCACGGGAACCATACATTTTCCGGGATAAAAAGTAGCATATGTGCTATTTCAGACTATAATCTATTTCTGTGCCAAATTTCATCCAGATCCGTTCAGCCGTTTTGGCGTGCTTGAGTAACAAACATACATATATCTATACAAACTTTCGCGTTTATAATATTAGTGGGATACTTAAAGAAGTGACACATCTAGGTCCATTAAGTGCAGCAACAGGCTTGCCACAACAAGTCTTCCCGGAAGGAAATCTTGAGCAATCGCAATTTTTGTTTTAGACAAAAGTGTGCGTTGATGTCTTTTATATAAAAATTAAGGATTTTTTTTGTGTCTAAATCAGGCACAGTTTTTCTGGTAAATCAATTTAAAAAAACGCTTGATCAATTAGGAATTATCTATTTTTTTTCAAAAATAATATAACAGGCCATAAAGGAAAATTATTGTAATAAGTATACACCTAGCGCCATCTAACGTTACGGAAAGAAACTTTAAGAACGAGCTTTTTTTACTAGTAGCGACACCTGTTGGCAAACGCCTGTAACTTCTTGGACATAGATTTTTATGAAATACATCTGAAATTCAACATTATGTTTATAATTAAAAACAGTCAGCATAAAAATAATAATTGCATAAATAATAGAACATTTATACAACAGTTATATACATTAAGAAAAAGTATTGATATTATTTTACGTACCTATTCGTCCATAGATGGCGCTGATGTCAATAAAAACTCAATAAAAAAGCTATAAATGCCACAAAGCTAATTAATACATTTAGATTAGATTAGATTAGCAAGCTGCGCTCTGACAACTTACCATAATGGTCTGCATGGTAGCATGGACAGACAAATATATCATTTTATATACATATAACTAGCATTTCGTCCACCGGCTTCTCCCGTGTATTATTTTCCAAGGAGTTCCGGCTCTCCAGCTATGATGTCGATCCGTTGCTATGTTTTGACGTGACAGAAGGACAAACAAATAAAGACACTTATTTACTGTAAGTATCATGTTATTTTTATCATTGATAAAAGTTGTGTAGTTATAGAGATATTTGTACCGAAACTCACCCTTTCATTCTTTTCGCGGCATAAGAGTAATAATCAGTCTATTAAGAGTGTAGTGTACCGCGTCCATGTCCATACAAACGGAGAAAACGTTTTACTACCCCTAAATATTAATTAATTTTAACGATTTTGTAATATGTTACTGTTATAATGAAAAACTACGTACGTATTTTTTCCTTTTTTCAAAATTCGTAATAGGTCAAAAGTTATAAGCCCCTCAAATCTCGGTTTTTTTGGTTCATAACTTGCTGGTAATAAACCGTCTGTATTTGAGAAACAAAGCAAAATTTCAAAAAAAGCAAAACGTACGTACGTAGATTATAATCTGCTAAAACGTTTGACACCAAAATTATAAGGTTTCGTTATAGTTTAGTAGGTGTAAATCGTTTTCGCCCAAAACGCAATTTTCAACGAAAAACATACCTACGAACACCCACGAGCTGCAGTGCTCTCTGTCGCACTGATGACCGGGGGAAGAGTGCGATTGAGACAGAATATGATTTTCTAAATACCTATTTCGCTGCGTACGCTGAGCTACACGATCCTCTTAAGTGCCAAATATTTAGTGAAGATTTAGTGCATCTTTAGGTATATATCTATCTATCATCACGCCTTTTATCCCAAGAGGGGTAGGCAGAGACAGTCGAATGCCATTTGCTACGATCCTGACATACCTCTTTCGCTTCTTTTGTAGTCATCATACATGCTCGGCGATTGTGTGTACTTTTAATATTGCCTTCGATCAATATTTCCTTTCTCTTCAGCCATAATGAACCTCATATTTTACTCTGTAAGTAAATACGTCCATATAATTAATATAAAGGAGGCGTAAGGGGTATGTCAGGATCGTAGCAAATTGCATTCTACCTGTCTACGTCTTAAAGGATAAAAGGCGTGATTATAAATAGACTCTAGATTAAGATCAAAGAAATATGACATAAGGCCGTAATAGATTAGAAACAATATGGACTTACGATCATCTTTTAGATTTTATCGTCAAACAATAAATCGATTAACTTAGATTGCATCTGAGAATTAATAATATTTTACTCTATTTACTTACCGGTATGAAACACATCTATTTAAGGAGACGCCTCATAACTTTCGTCCCATACAAATTACATGCTTCACGACTTCTTAAATTACGCGATAACTATATATTGTCTTAGTTTAGAAATTTAAATAGCTTTCGAAAGATAAATACATTTGACACAGGTGAATTTAAAAATAATAATTTCACATGCTTTATGTAAACATTAACTACAACTTGCTATTTCTAATAGTTTTTGTATAATACTGGAAGAGTATATGTCCGTTTTGTGTATTTACGCAAGACCGATTTTTTGTGAAATTGTTCTTTCTCATGTTTTTGATACGTGAATCTTGGCCTATCTTATCTTATTCTTGATTATTTTATCGATCTTTTTTGCAGTGTATCTGTCTAACAACTTTTAAAAGAGATATCGACAAAATGAGCTGCGCTTTATTGAGTTCATTACGCTAACAAGCTTGCTCTTATTATAACACCTGTTTCTCAGAGGGGTAGAGTTATACTCCTTTTGTTTTATCAGACACACCTTAACGTCTTATATACCTTGCGGTGTGGCCAGAGACACTGGTAACAGTGTCCACTTGCAATCAGTTGTCCATATTAAACAGAACGGATGGCAAGCATGTTACTGCACTTAAGTCGACGCATCACAGCGCAACGAACTCAGTTTTACGCGCGACTTATTTTGTCCATGTCTCTTTATAAATACGTGAGCAAGATGAACTACTATTAAAATCGATAAGATAACCAAGGATAAGATAAGAAACATGAGGAAGTACGACTTCTCAACAAAACCTGTCTTGCGATAATGCACAAAACAGACTTCAGCAACTCAAGTATTGTACAAAAAATATTAGAAATAGCAAGTTCTAGTTAATGGATCCATAAAGTATGTGAAATTATCTTTATTCAAAATGTAAAAAAAAAACACATTAGTAAATGTATTAAGAGAACTCGAGTCGCAAAGTTGGTTGAAAATATGCGAGAAATTGTTGACTTTCAGGGCTTCATAAAACCTAGGTGTAGCTGATATTGACATATTTTATACATTTAGTATAAAGATAATTTCATATACATTTAGGATCCATTAACTAGAACTTGCTATTTTTAATAAGTTTTGTACAATACTTGAGTTGCTGAAGTCCGTTTTTGTATGGGACAAAAATCATGAGGCGGCCCCTTAATGGACCTAAGATATGTCACTTCTTTAACAGACGTAATTATATCTGTTATTTTAAATTTGGAACCAGTAAGAATTGAACCCGGGCGCTCCCAGTTTCAAGCCAACGCTCTACCAATTAGGCTATCGAGATCAAAATTTGTACAAACGATACGAAGTGTTATTTAATATTACAGATTATGACAGCGAGCAGCGATCCACTATTGCATAATGGACGCAGCTTATTAATTTGCATCAACAGTAACTATTGTATGGAGATATCGCGGTGGCTTTGTTCCAACATGTCGACAAAGGTGTATCTTAAGAATTGAATTTTGCAACTACTGTGTGGTATAGGTTGATTCACGAGAGCTGGCACGCTTGATATTTGTATTCAAAATTGCTGGGATTTGAATTTGAAAGAGCGGCAGCCTAGTTTAGATGCTTTTAATTCATATAGGTATCTGGTTAGGAAGTTCGATTTAAAAAAGTTGTAGAGTTCGATATTTGAATTCAAATGGTCGAAAACGTTCGCTATTTTAATTCAAAAGAGCTGGAACGTTCGATATTTGAATTCAAAAGTTCGAGAACGTTCACTATTTTATATTCAAAATAGCTGGAATGTTCGATATTTTAATTTAAAGTAGCTCGAACGTTCGATACTTGAATTCAGATTCGACTTGTCACACATTTGGTACGAAACACAAATCTAATTTAGAAATTGTATAGTTGGACATAATTCCGCCCTTTTAAACGCGAGTTGTGAAGGTTGTATGCATTGGAGCCATATGGTAAGTGAACCCACGCATTAGACGCCTACCGCTACCGTGACGTGACGTTCTGAGCAAATTCTTGACATTATTGCAATTGCTATCGTTTGTTTGTTTGTCCTTAAATCAGGTCAAAACAGAGCAACGGATCAACGCGATCTCTTTTTACACCACAGAGATTTCTTATTCAAAAATTTCCAGTTCTTAATATGTTACCCGAAAGGATCCTTTGTAGCTGTGGCGAAATTAAAATTCAGTAGCTATGTACAAAATATATATTACTAGCATTCCGCCCCCGGCTTCGCCCGTGGATATTTTCGAACAAAATAAAATATACCCTATGGCACTCATAAATAATGGCTTGCCTGCACTACCCCTACCACTAACTTTGAGCTGTTCGCCTTTTGGGCCCGTACTTACTTCCATCACTTATTAGATCCCCTTAGATTAAAAAAAAGTAGCCTATGTCCTTCCCTAGGGTTCAAGCTACCTCCGTATTAAATTTCATCAAAATGGGTTCAGTGGTTTAGACGTGAAAGGGTAACACACAGACAGATTTACTTTCGCATTTATAATATTAGTAAGGATTTACAAGAAGGAGCAAATGAGTACCTACATATAAGAAAATAATTATAAAAGAATTTACAACCGCCATTGAAGCAACTATTATTTCTCTATGAGTCAATACCATACTGACATATATACATAAAACTATAGCTGACAATGTGTTTTTTTGTACAGAAAATATACAAATATACAAATAGAGTCGCTACATAATAAATGGTAGAGAAAAATCAGCAGAAACACTGGTCACGATGTCCACAATTAGCTTGTTATCCATAAACTTATTACTTTCAGAAGAAGTGCGGGCGAAGTGTTTAATAGTATAATAGCCTTGGCTCATTACACTGAGAGGTGTGAGGCGCTCTATTTCCTCTATAATACCTACTAGACTGAAATTCTAAAAACAACGGGTCAAGGAATGCCCGACCCAGAATCACCAACCCTACAATGTGCTAACCACACAAAAAGTGTTTGTTTGTCTGTTTGTCCTTCCTTCACGTCAAAACAGAGCCGTGTCGAGTAGGAAATACATTTAACAATAAGGAACAGATTGACAAGTTTATTGTCTACCCACTCTACCAATAAATGCAGTTAGTACATCACCTAATTGCAATAACGACATAAAACATGTTTATATGCATTCTTGGTCTAAGAGTTGCTACACAAATACCCATATAGAGAGAATGATAAAACGTATAAAGGTTCATTTTTAAAATAGTGTTGTACCTAACTGCGCTTTGAAATAACCGATTGATAAAATACTTTCTTTCTTCACGGGTTGCCTTTCAGCTCCCGAAATCGTGTTTACGGTTCCAGGATACCCAGCGGAAGATCAAGTATTCCTCGTTTAGCCGATGGTATTTGTGAGGCTATACCTAACGAGTGGCTAGTTCTGTTGAGGTATATTTAGATGGTAAAGCCTCTAAGTGTGGTTTGTCGGATTATGTACACAAGTTTTTAATAAAAAAAACTCATTGGTACATGGCCGAGATCCGGGATCGAACCCGTGGTCTGCCTAGTAATACCAGACGTCTTAACCACTTATATATTTATATAGAGAAAATACTTTTATAAATATAACACTGTCTTTGCTATCGCGCAGGTCGGGTAAAAAGCATTGTTACTGCTATTATGATATATGATATTTCACGCCACAACATACTAATATCTATCTATCATTACGCCTTTTATCCCAAGAGGGGTAGGCAGAGACAATCGAATGCCATTTGTTACGATCCTGACATACCTCTTTCGCTTCTTTTATATTCATTCATACATGCTCGTCATTACACATTTCCGTCCCATTTCACGACGATTTTTTTTAGGTAGAAAGCAGGAAATACGCGACAAAGTTTAGTATTAATTTGTTTAAGTTAAAAATAACAGTCGGAAGCTTAAGTAACAGTTTCAAAGTCACAGTTCATTTACTACGGTACTTTGATCCCTGCACTATTTTCGTAACTTATGTATTTTAAAAATACAATCACCACATCACTACATACTATAAAACAAAGTCCGTCCGTTTTCACTATTAGATATATTGATTCACGACGAAGGTATAAGAGTATTAAACATGGACCCTATCATGTTTAGGAGCTGAGCATTAAATTAGTGAATCAAGTCGGCCAAAAAAAAGCGCCAGCGCGATTTTCATGGCGTATGCTGCCCAATTCGTCAGAGATATAACAAAATGATGTAGGAAAGAATTGTATAAACTTATGTGTATTCAAATTGCTGTAAAACATATCTCTATAGGTATATTATTTCTCAAGTGTATTATTTTGTCGGTACGCATATCTCCCTTAAGGTGGTTCGTTTTCCATACAAAAATGTAATTAAGATAAACTAATTAACTAAACAGTAAAAATGTCTAAATATATGCTTACTTAACTATTTTCGGCTTTTATGTTGCGCGAAATCAATAAAAAATAAATTAATAAAATAGAAAAAGTTTACACTATCAAGATCACACACACATGCGTATTTTTTCTAAAAACAATATTTTTAATATTAATGATTTCTATTATAAAAAAGTTATTTTTTAATGATTTCGCGCAACATAAAAGCCGAAAATAGTTAAGTAAGCACATATTTAGACATTTTTATTGTTTAGTTAATTAGTTTATCTTAAGTACATTTTTGTATGGAAAACGAACCACCTTAATACTTGATCAAAATAATTTTCTCCTCTAATGATGAAAAATGAACAAAAAAATTAAAATTAAATATTGTTTTTAAAATTAGACTAATTTGTGTATTTTGTAAAAGATATTTGTTATTTGAATCCATTTAATCATTACAGACATCCGAACTTTCACAATTTATTAATGGGATATCAAAAGCGCCCGCCAAACTCCGCCACAAATCACTTTCGCCCTGACTGATTGTGCAAGACAAACACAACTGAAAGTTGTTCTAGCTGTAATTCCATACAAAGGTATATTATGTGGCTAATTAAAAACAATCCGAGAAACAGTAAGAAACCTCACTCTCAAAAAAACCTCAACATAACTCAAAATTATCATCGGCTAAAAAAGGAAGAGTTTTCTTCAGCTAGGTATCATCTAAAAGGATTACCAACTCGTTAACTTGTTAAAACCAATAGTATAGTGTAATTTTTTTTAAGTACATTTCGCCGTTTCGGGGCTTATTCTGAGCACACATAGACAGAGACAAACTGTTTTCTCAACTACTAAGATAAATTCGGTACCTATGTAAAGTAAAAACAAAGGTTTTTTTTTATTTCAAATATTAAATTATTTAAAAAAAAACAATGCAGTAGTTTTTTCAATATTTTATAATTTATAATTTTGGTAAAGGAAACGGCCCCTAACGTGCTCCGTGGTGCTTCCAGGCGGAATAGCATGATTAGAAAGAGAAAGATATACAATTCCATAGAGATAAAGCAAGACAAAAGGAGTGGTTTCCGCGACGCTATTTTAAAATACTAAATAGAAAAACTGACGCAAAGGCAAAGAGGACTTTATCTTTCTTTCTTCGGTAGGTCATGTGGTCACTCCAACGGCAGTTACAACATATGTGGCAGGATGTCAAAAATAATTATAATTAGTTTTTATTTTACATACCGAATTGAACCAACACAATAATCTTCACTCATCCAAACCTTTTCATCCTCCAACTTTCACTATCACGACAAATTGAACTAAATCCCCATATCTCTGAATCTAACAATCCAAAATCCTCCGGAACAATGGCAAAAATATAAAATGGCAACCTCCATATGTAGAGTGGTGGGTGCGGTGCAGATTTCACTTACACGACCTCGTTGCGACTTACGAGTGAATAAAGGTCGCGGTAGAATTCATTACGTCGATCAGGCGTGTGATTTGCGCGAATTGGCAAACGATGCCTAAAAACCAAGTGTATGTGATAAAAGGTGTATGTTGACAAAAAACCGGCCAAGTGCGAGTCGGACTTGCACACGAAGGGTTCCTCCGTACACTCAATATTATGTACTAAGGTCAGACCAAGTTTGAAGCCCCTGCATGGAGCAGGAACAAATTAGGGCGAATCCGATTCACAGTTGGCCGGTTTTTAATATTTGTTGATGCATTATAGTTATACTAGTTAGACGTTTGTATGTATGCCATTATTAAGATCGAGCAAAAACGCCGAATAATGGTCGGCGTACACGAATTCTTGCCCCGACATTCTCGGGCCGGGCAATCCATAGTCTTGTACCGAACATATGTCGTGGCGCGAACCCATAAGATTTCCCTCTATTCGATTGTCTCCGAGATAAAAGTCGAGTTTAACGGTGGCCGAGTGGTTAAAAGCTTACGTACATAATCCGACAAACCACACTTGAGACTTTTCCATCTAACGTAAGATTGTTACCTCTGGACACGCCGCAAGGTATAAAGGCCGCAATGGTGCGATTCAACAGAAAAAGTAGTTACTTAAAAATCCCACAGTTTCCCATTACGAGACACAACTCATAAAAGTCGACGACAAGGTGCGAGGAGCATACATAATATGTATGTCACGGTGCGACGAAAAGGATTTTTGGATACGATTGTGGCATTCTTAATCACGTAAACAAGTGTTTTTAATATTACGTCATATTTAGATTTGGATGTGACAAGGTACAGTATTTTTAATGGTTTTTAATTGAATAAGAAACTGGTTTTTTTATTAAAACAATATTAAATAATATATATCTACTTACAAAGTTTAAATATAATAAAAATTAAACACAGGGAACCCCATGAGTGGCTCTCTAATCATGAATATGTAGTGATACATACTCATAAGTAGAAACCTTCTCGAAATCACTGTCCTGCGGTAAAGTGCCAAGAAGGCTAGCAGCGTTTCCTCGCTGTATTTTAAGGGTCCTATATTGGGAATTTTTCTGGGATAAACTATTCCCAATTTCTCTGTAAATAATCCACCTGTGTCACTGTAATTTAGCATATAGTTACTTATTGAATATATCTAAGTGAAATAGCTCTTATTTTTTCAATGGGTTTTATTGAATAGGAAATATGGGTAGTTTAACTTTGCCCCTGCTGTCTCTTTCATAATCTATCACAAAACTCTAATTTTTTTTAAAAGCGCTGTTATACCATTACCCTTCAATTATATATGTCGAATTTTTTGGTAGCTTATTGAAAATTTAAAATAATAATTATTTTATTATTTTTGCCAAATTAAAAAATCATAAAATTTTTTTTTTTTGAATTTTCAATAAGCTACAAAAAAAAGCGATATATATAATTGAAGAATAATGGTATAAGAGCGCTTTAAAAAAAATTTAGAGTTTTGTGATAGATTATGAAAGAGACAGAAGGGGCAGAATAATCCTTTATTCTACCACCCATATTTCCTATTAAATAAAACCAATTGAAAAAATAACGACTATTTCATTTAGATATATTGAATAAGTAACTATATGCTAAATTACAGTGACACAGGTGGAGTATTTACAGAGAAATTGGGAATAGTAATATCTCCATACAAATTCCCAGTATAGGACCCTTAATTGAATGTTTTTTTTCTTTTTCTTCGTGTTACGGTTCAAAGGTACCCAGGGGAAGACCAACTCTCACTCTTTTAGGCGATGGTATTTGTGAGGCTATACCTAACTAGTGGCCAGTTCTGTTGAGGTATATTTAGTTGGAAAAGCATCTAGTGTGGTTTGTCGGATTATGTACATTTTTAATTATAAAAACCCATTGGTATATGGCTGGTATCCGAGATCGAATCTGCCTAGTTAAAAAGGAGTAAACCACTCGGCCACCGTTTTTAAAAATGCGACTTAAAATTTTAGGTACAAACAAACGTCAGAAAAACAGACGGACAACAAAGATTTTGTATGAGTTCGTATGTTGGGTGAAGCCGAATAAAAATTATATGGACCATTCGTCCTCTCCTTGAGGTGAAAGTGTGTTTGTTTGACCTTTTTTTACGTTCAATTTACGTGATTTTTTGCACATATGTTAATTGGAGGCTACTTTTTCAATTCTTATATGACCATTTCAAAAATTTTCAGGGGCGGAGAGCCTTTTAATTCATATTTTAAATGCGAAAGTCTGTAAGTTTGTACTTTTTCCAGGTAAAAACGCAGTTGCTCCGCCGACGTGATTTTTATACAGAGATTTATTGGAGGGCGGAAAATTTCTCATTTTCTGGATCTGGAAAAGTCTTACAGGATTTGTTTAACAAATTTTCTACCAATGTGGAAGATGGGTCGACGAGTAAATATGTTTCGGTATAAACTGTAATTTTATAAAATCCTAAACCACATTACGCGATGACCTATAAAATTTGCCATTTTTTCATGACATCATTCAGAGAAGCGAAACACTTTTTACTGCCAACGGAGATAGACGGACAAAAACCAACGTCTCAAGGTTATTTCAACCGCGAAGACCTTAAACCCTAGTTATAGTTAGTTAAAAGTTTAAAATTGCTTCGTAATTGTGTGTGTGTTTATTTAAAGTAATTTTCTCGGAGTATTTTTTGTCAATGTCCAATTGTGTTACATCAACATTATTTTTTCTTTTTGGATGCCATTCCTTTGAAGTTAACAGATTTGTATGAAATATATACATACTAGCAGAAAGTGGAAATGATTTTGATAAAGCAACGAAACTTACTTCCCTCCTCTTTTCGATGGTGCTGGTCTGATCACAAATGCAAAAGCCCTTTTCGCGAAACAAGCGTGTAGAATTGGTACAACTCAGGTTTTCATATAAAGGCTGCTCTAACTCCCACCAAAACCATAAATGTGAAAATGGGAGCCAAGTTCAATATTATGATAATTATGGTGTGGTTGTCGGCCTCATCGACAAAAGATTTGAGATCTAAATTTGTGCCAAGTTCTGTAGACAATCCGTTTCAGTTTTTTTTTCTGCTACAAAAACGTTTGTGATTTAAGAATATGACTTTTTAAATTTAAATAGTCGAATTATTTACACAAAGCAAATACACTTGGCTAGTTTTCACATACTAGTCATCTTATATTTAGTTATCTCGATTTTTGGATACCCACTTCTCATGATTCATCCACATCCATACATCGTTTCATACATGCACGTCTATTTTAGTACTACGTATTTGATGGGATAAAAGGCGTGATGATATATGTATCATGGATAGATAGATAATTTCTCAACGCTGTCCTAGTGAAAATATTTTTCAGAAGAGCGTAATCGCGCTAGTATGACTTCATGGAGCTTAGTTTATTAAGGTTTACTAAATATTTAAATGACGCAGTTACCCTTGGCCTATACAGTATAGAACAAGGTTATGTTTCAGCTGGATAATCCAATTAATACAAAACGTGTTTACCGACTTTAGGGAAATCTTACGTAATATCAGAAATATCATCAATAATAACACTGGTCGACAATAAAATTTTTTTTTTTTTGTTTCTCTTCTAATGCATGAATTCTGATTCTAGACATCGAAAAGCACTTACCTTTTTTTAATATATTTTTTTTTGGTTTTTTGAAAGAATGCTGCAGGGAGTAAATTGGCAGAAAATATTTTTCTTACAACCGAGAGGTGAGGTGAAATGCTGTTCACTCATTTTCTGCCAGCTGGTAGGAGAGGTTTTTTAATTTTTTTTCTTCTAAATCGGCTCAGCGGCGTACCGACAAGTTCTGGAACCCTACTCGTCTACAAGAATATAGACAAAAGAGGTTTTCTGCCGACAAGTGCTTACAACCACTTTCTGTCGCCATCTCTCTACCTAAATGTCTTGTTGGTCGCCATGACATGACGTAGAATCTAGTTTCACTTACTTTCATTTTTCGAATTTCCTATATTGTAGATTGGTGTATTTTTTGAAAAATATAATATGACCTAAAAGTCTCGGTCTCCTTTATGATATCGGTAAAGATACATAATCACCAGTTCACATAATATATGACCATCTATCATAATAAATTTGTACCCTAGCTCATAACACAATAATAAACTAACATATTACATAAGCACAACCATCAAACGGACCGTATTTTCTTGTCATACAGCAAATAAAAACTTTAAATGTTTCTCATACAACTGATATATGTTGACGAATTGAATAAAAAACTAATAACTAGTTTTCCTAAGTTATGGTCTTAAGTTCATAAAAAAAAAAAAAACGTAAATAAGTATTTGTTTTTCCCGAAATTTCCAAATTTTCCATTTTTTTTATATAGATTAGTGCACGTAAAGCCGGCTTTCACACTTCATCTGGAAATACATTGCAATCAGGAAATGACAGTTTTTGATTGTCATTTAAAATAATACTAGAAATGTCATGTATTTACGAGCAACTAGAATGCAATTAGGTAAGATGTTTGCAATTTGTAACTAATCGCTCTAGTAAACGAGTAATTGACGTCGAGCGACTGGTTGTTAGTTGTAAGAAGTTCACATAATATTGTGTGCTTGTAACTGTTGTATGTTTATTTTAGAGTAAAAATAATTTGAATTTTCAAAAAAAAGTGTACCGACTTCAAAATTATGCACTGAAAAGTGTGCTTTCCGAAAGCAAATGCATAAGTCACTATAAAAAAATACCCAAATCGCTTCAAGTGTGTCTATATAATTTGAAGAGTTCTCGATTTCTCCAGGATCCCATCATCAGATCCTTACCTGATGACCATGGGACATCCTGGAAAGCATACCCTTTCAAACAACTAAATCGGTCCCAGGCGTCTTCAAGTAATCGGGAAATATACATTCCATTCGACGAATGGAGAACCTCCTTCTTTTGAAGTTCGGTTAATAAAAAAGATTAATATATTTTCTAAACAACCTAACTAAATAGTTCTGAAAAAAAATATTCAGTGATTAAAAAAAAGTATTTAAAAAAGACTAACCTGGAAATGCAGTATGATGGTCCATATGAGACCCAAGGTGAGTTTGGGATTCCCGTCGACGATGTCCTCAGCTCTGATGTTAACCAGCTTGATCTTCTTGTACCGGAGGAAGTCCAGGGCCATCTGAACGTTCTGCAGCATGTGGAACCGCATACGACCTCGCTCGCGCGGCTGGAGGGTTAGAAATTGTTTATTAGCCGTATTCTAGTGTTGCTGCTATAAGCATTATTGCTATAGGCTTGCCATCTGTTCTGTTCAATAAGGACACTGTTACTAGTGTCTCTGGCCACACCACAAGGTATAACGGCCGTAATGGTGTGTTTTGTTTGTTTTGTGCATACATATGTATATTACAACTAGCTGTGCCTTGCGGTTGCACCCCGCGTTAAGGCGCTTAGTGTCCCCAACGACCTTGACCATACAAACGGTTACCGAGCAGCGCCCCGAAACACCTTCGAAATTGACATATTTCGATATTATTTAAAGGAAAATGTTAATTGATTTAGATATACTTTGTTGTGTTTAAACGGCGTGTTTAAAGCACAACGTGTTATTTATTTTCAGGCATGTAAACATTTCCAAACGTCATAGCCGTTTAAGAGCAGTAGACAATTAAAGCCAAAAAACACCATTCCATTATTATTATTTTAAATATTGAAGTTTAACTCTTACAAAAAAATTTTTTTTAGGATTTGTTGTACTAGAAGATAATTAGTACATAATTTTTTCTAACATTTTAGTCCATCAGTAAACGAGCAGTAGTCTGTCGAAAATGCCATTTCAGCGGATTTGAGGATACTAATCGCAAACGAGCCACCGACCACAATCACCGGTGGCGGCCACTCGCGAGTCTATACAAAATGTATGAAAAAGCGTGTGAGCTGCTCGTCGCTGGCCAGCGGTGGCTGTGGTCGGTGGCCCGTTTGCGCCGAACCTTACTGCTCCGCTCCGTGGGGTCGTAGCTTAATGGTATATAGCCTATAAAATATCCTCAAGAATTGGGCTATCAAATACAAATCTAACTGGTAGTTACAGAGATTAGCGCGCGTTCACACAAACAAACTTTTCAGCTTTATTATTAGTATAGATAGTCCACAACTGATGCGCCATCTATAGGTATAAGGACTACGTTTGCGGGGTGTGAGGTCATTAGATTAGATGCCAGAAAGGGCCATTCTCGGGCCGGGCATTCCCCCACGGGTGAGCACTGAGTAGTAATATCAAAATTTCACGAACGAAGCAGAGGCGGGACGCTAGTAAACTTATAGTATATTTAATTAGGGTCGGGGGAGGGACGTGGCATAATTTACAATCGCGAAACGTGTGAAAAACTAATTGTATTTTATCTAATTACCTAAACAGGTGTGGCTTCAACTCTCCCTATTTCCGAGGGTCAAACCACACCCTGTTTTTCAACCCCGTTCTATATAAAACTAGTTAACTTCCTTTAAACACGCTTTGGTAGAGCATTTTATTGATTGCCAATTATGAGTCGGATTTTACAAATCATGTACTTACATAGTATAAACCTTTTAAAAAAAAGTGCACCGACTTCAAAAATTTGCACTGAAAAGTAAGAAATAATAAATATTTCGTCGTAGAATTTGAAGACGGTTGGTGCCAAATTAGGATACAAAACTAAGTAAATATCTAAGAAGATAAAGATCTGTTCAATATTATCTATGTTTGTATGTACCTACTGATGATCGTGGGTTCCTAATGAATTGTCTATATTAGTGACTTTGGGAACTAAGTTGTTTCTAATTTGGCACCAACCGTCTTCAAATTCTACGACGAAATATTTATTATTTCTTACTTTTCAGTGCAAATTTTTGAAGTCGGTGCACTTTTTTTTAAAAGGTTTATTTTACCCTTTTAAGTGATTTTGCTGCCTTGAGAGACAAATAATAACGCAACTAAAAAAATATTGATGGAAAATTAAAAAAAAATACCCCTGTGGATGTGATTTGAACCATGTAATGTGCTTGTGCATCCTATGCACCCCATTACATTTAACCGCTGGACCATCGTCACGAAAATTGACAACTTCGTGTCAATAGCAACCGTTGCTAAGGCTTTTTCTGATACATAATTTTCAGCCGTAAACAGAAATTAATTACTGAATTTCTGAAAAACTACTGAACCGATTTTCGTCATATGTCTGTGAGATAATGTCGAGAAATTATTATGTCTTGAAAAAAATAAGTTGTCAAAATCGGTACATATTTTATCGAGATATCAAGAAAAATGTACTTATAAAGTCATTTTTTTCAAAATTTCTGAAAAACTAATGAACCAATTTTTATGAGATAAAAATGGGACCAATCCGGAAGAATTATCTGACGATTAAAAAAGAAACCATCAAAATCGGTTCACAATTGGCGGAGTTATCGACGTACATACATACATAAAAAAAAAAAAATAAAAAAAAATACGGTCCGAATTGAGAACCTTCTCCTTCTTTTTTTGGAAGTCGGTTAAAAATAAAAGATAATTTAACAATGCCTACAATGCTGAAATGACCAGACGTCGCAAATATGCAACTCTTCCAAAAGAATACAATAAAAATTATTGTATTCTTACTGTAATTTTTTTTCTTTTTTCACGGGTTGCCTTACAGCTCCCGATACCGTGTTACGGTTACAGGGTACCCAGCGGAAAACCAAGTCTCTCTCGTTTAGCCGATGGTATTTGTCAGGCTATACCTAACGAGTGGCTAGTTCTGTTGAGATATGTTTAGATGGAAAAGCCTCTTGTCGGATTATGTACAAAAGTGTTTAATTAAAAAACCCATTGGTACATGGGCGGGATCCGGCATCGAACACGGGGTCTGCCTATAGTTAACCAGACGTCTTAAGTTCTTAACCACTCGGCCACCGACGCACCCATCGTCCCATATCAGCTATTTTACTTAGATATATTGAATAAGTAACTACAAAATTACAGTGACACATGTGGATTATTTACAGAGAAATTGGGAATAGTTTATACCAGAAACATTATGGATATAGGAGCCTTTTGAATGACAGATTTGTAAGAGAGTTACAAAACATAGTTTACCTAAACACTTGTTAAACACCGTTAAAGTGCAAAATACTTTCTAACCCTGTCCATAAGGCTTCCCAGTTTTAAACTTTTAATCCTACTTGTCCAATAGAGGAGATAGAGAACCTATGATTCTAAGTATACAAACAATCTCAATCCTAAACTATTTAAAAACAAACGCAATTACAAAAACCAATTTACCGGCCGCCATCACGGTGCGGCCTATAATAGGTGAACAGTCACGCGAAATACACATTAAAAACAATAGAAACCGCGTGTGGACAAGTGTGTGTGTTTGCCCTTAACATAGTTGTGGGAAAATCTTCTATCTATACTAATTTTATAAAGATGTAAAGAAGTTTGTTAGTTGTAGGGGGTAATCTCTCTCAAACTACTGAACGGATTCTAAAAATTATTTCACGAATAGAAAGCTACAATATCCCTGAGTGATGTAGGCTATGTTAAAGTTTGTTTGAAAATATCCACGGGCAAAGTAGGGAGCGGAAAGCTAGTTATTTATTTATTTATTTATTTATTTATTTATTTATTTATTTATTAAAAATCCACAGCACAACAGATTAATAGATTAAAATAATATAATATAATTACATTTGGCCACAAAAGGATCTATTTTATTTGGGTATATATCTATTCTGATCCAGAAACAAAGATATAAAATTTAAAATTAAAAAAATTATAAATAAATTCAAAACATAATACAAAATATTAAAAAAAAAAATCTTTAAAATAAAAAATATATCACTAGTTAGGATGAAAATATTAAAAGAAAATAAGAAACAATTATAAATTATATATGTATCTATATTAATATTATAAAGAGGAAAGATTTGTATGTTTGTTACGAATAAACTCAAAAACTACTGGACGGATTTTGATCATTCTTTCACCATTAGAATGCTACATTATACCTGAGTAACATAGGCTATATACCATTACGGCATGACGACGGGAAATGGGTGGGCAGAGCAAAGGTGAACATGACAAAAGCTATGTATGAAGTGTATGTTTGCCAAGATTCTGAAATAGACACGTACGAAGTCGTGGGAAACAGGGTAGGGGTAGGGGTAGGGGTAGTGCAGGCAAGCCATTATCTATGAGTGCTGTAGGTTATATTTTATTTTGTTCGAAAATATCCACGGGCAAAGCCGGGGGCGGACACCTAGTGTATATATATATATATATACATATATATAAAATGAATGTTTGTTAAAAAATTAAAGGGGGTCCCCATCCAAGAAACGTGTTTTATTCTGCTTCTTTGCTCTATCTTAATAATGGCAATTAATAATACACAATTACATAACAAATAATAAAAACCGGTCAAGTGTGAGTTGGACTCGCGTTAATTTGTTCATGCGCCACAGGGGAGTCAAAGGAGATCAACATATTCCCATACATAGTTGGGCTAGTGTCGGGCAATGTCTGGCACCAACCGAGTGCCGACATCAAATATATATATTAGTAAAGGTCACAAATGGGCGAACCAAAATAAATTAATCTTATATTTTTAGCGGCCGTATTTTACACGTATTTTTACTTATAATGTTTTAAACACTAGTAACATATAAAATGTTTACGCTTCGGAACGTATCTACTTAAGTCAGCCGTCGTCAGCCAGTTCAGTCAGTCAGTCAGGCTGTCAGTTCGCTAGCTAGCTTCTGTTTTTGTCGGTTTTTGTTATTTCTCTCGTTATTTCTTATGTTAGGTATTCAATATAAATAGATAAAATATAATAAATAAAACAACCTATTAAAAAAGGTAAACAAAACAATCAGTCAAAAAATGTCAGTCAAGTTGAAAGTGACAGCTAAATAATTATTGCCAGCAACAAATAATGTTGAAATAGGTGTTCAAAATCAAAATCTGAAAAATATTAATTCAAGAGCTAAAAATACTGGACCACGATTTTTTAGTTCTATATCTTATATCTAACAACTGTGTGGGTATTATCAGTTCTGTTCGCGAAGATAAAAAAAAATGGCCCAAATGTAGGGATCTCCTTTGGTCTATTAGATACTATTGGTTCCCCTTCGTGTGCGAGTCCAACTCGCACTTGACCGGTCTTTTAGAATAGATTTGAATATACCTACTTTCTTTGCGGACTTTTAATCTCTTTTTAAATTCTCGTGCTTTTTTAGTCAAGTGCGTAATTAAATTTTATTTTATTTTGAAGACCATGTAATGAAATTCCTTAAAAAATCTTATTAATATTCAGACAAATATTGATGTGTCCTATCAAACGCAGTTCTCGTCCAGTCGATAAATTAATTTTATGACCTTGTATCAAATTGAATTTTGTAAAAAAAACAACGCAGTTAAAATTAATTTAAATTGTAAAAGAATTCTCGCAAATCATTATATCAATATTAATATGGACTAGAACAAACATCACGATAATTTAATTCTATTTTTATCTATTTTACTAATATTATTGTATAATTGAGTATCTCGCCATAACTGACAACTGGTTTTGGATGCAGAGATAGACAGTATGGTCGGGTCGATTTTCTTATTATTTTTATACGTTTTTTTTTATTTCAAGGTGCCTATCGACTTCGTGTGAACCGGGTGGCTGCGTGAAGCACGCATCTACATCATACTTTACATATACAAACCCTTCTGAAACGGTCTACCTGGAAGGCTGGGGCAGTCAGTCGCCTGTAAGCACTCAAAACTGCCGCGCCCGCGCATAATGAATAAAACCTCATATTAATTCGCAGACGCACTTACAGTTAAGCAAACTCCAGTAATTTAAGAAAACCCACCACAATATTCTAAATACGTTTTATCCAGGCAAAAATTCAAGTTACTAAAGTAATAAAATTATTGGCTTATTTGTAAACTTTTTCTTTGCGGACAAACTTTTACGCGTCATCCGAAGAACGAATAAAATTGAAATTGATTGTAATTTTGGATCGAGTTTTAAAGTTTCAAATATTTTAGGGTTCCGTAGAACAGATTTAAAAATAGAACTATTACAGGAGCACTCTGGGGTATGTCTTTCCGTCTATCGCAGAATCGCAGCCTGTTGGACGAAAAAAATGAAATTTGGTAGGCGACGGACATATAAATTAGATAGGGAATATGGGGCCTCAAAGGTTAAATGACCTCGATTATAAGGAACCTCGAAGGCTAAACTTGGCCCTCGGCAACACGGTTCCCAGGAGTCGTAAGGTAACCCATGAAGATAAAACCAACTTACAAGGTGTTCGCCAGAAAGCACCTCCAGCAGAGAAATGAGGTTGTGTCCATCTCGCAGGTCTTCGAACAAGTCGCCCACATTCCGGGTCACCTGAAATTTTAAGGGAAACCGTTTAACTTTATGTAATCTACTAAGGAAACACTTCTAAAATTTTCACTGAATTTTCCCTCAGAACAGATAATAAAGCATGAAAGAACTGCATGTGAAACACTAGGCCGGTGTTTCTCAAGCTTTTTAGTGACGCGAGCCCCTAACTAGGCTAAAATAAACCTTTAACATGTTCAAATAATTAATTGATTTTTAATTCAGAGATTTAATTACTTTTATTTCTGTTCAGCTGTGACGTGATACACCATTGAGGCCACGATGCCCTAGTGCCCTTGGCCAATCCTTCCTTGGGAAACAATAGGTCAGACATATTAATTAAATTAAATAATAATTAATTTAAATTTATAAATTTAGATATTATTAATTACGTTTGCGGCGCGCTACATTTCATTGTAACAATAATAAACAGGTTCCCCTATTTACTTTTTAATTTTGAAAGCCAATACTGGTTAGAGCCCTGGGGGTGGGCTTAGTCTATTGTGCGCATGTCGTCAGCCTACTTCAAAGTTCCAGTCTTATTATCTGTTCTGTGGATTATACTGTATCAAATAACAAAAAATAATAAATCTGTAAAAATATAAAACATATGTGAGCTAAGGGCTTGAATTTAGTGTCTGAAATACGCATTTACTACACAAAAAGTCTAGGTACAAACAAGTATAGTTTATCTACTAATGTTGGTGTCAATTTGTATTTTGCAGCAAAATTGGAGTTTGCACAAAAAAATGCTACCAGCGTGTTTACAATAAGAACCTACACTAAATCAGTTTTAATGTGCTAAAATTTGCAACAATTTGCAAAACCTATATTCGGACATAGCCTATGAGGACTTACGTGTATTTTAGGATAACTACATCATTCTATTGGTATTTGAATGCGGTCTATGTATAAATAAATAAAAAATAAATGCCATAGGTGATACAAAATATGAGGTGATATCTCATGATATGCTAAAATAATTAAATATGCAGCAAACCAAGATAAATTAAGTAATAGGTAGCTGTATAGATATATAAGCTATGTAACTGCTGTTAAGTTTACATACAAGGATTCAAGTTAAATAGGTACTAGATAATACATGGTATTAACAATTCAAATTGAAGTAATTATTGTAATTGAAGCGAACATTTTGTAAAGTATAACAGTCCAGTACATAACAGGTCTTATAAGTAAATCTATTTATGGTATTGAACATTCACTTATAAAACCATAAACTTATACTAACGATTCTGTAATATTATGCGTAAGCAGTTTTCTTATCATAACTTCTATGTTTTAACTAAATTAAGTGATATGAAATACGGAACAAGTTTGAAAGCCGAACAAAAAAGCAACAAAGTAAATAAACCACAAGAATGGAAACAAAATAAAAAATCAAAACTGATTAGAACGAAGAAATACAAAATAACACAAATACAATAGAAACAACAATTGTGAACAACAACAACAATTATATTAGAACTTACATGTTGAGTAGGACAACATGACTGATTGTTGACAATTTCGCAAACATGAAGCCGCGTGTATGTCTGCAATATCGCCACCACCACCGCCAGCCGCGTGAAGAGATAAGTACACAATTTACATAACACAAGTTAAATAATTTACTGTTTTAAAACTAGATAGGTTTGTCGCATTTTATTACTTAACATCAACACTAAAAGCTTAAGCAATGGACTGAAGAAAATACACTAAGCCAAATAAAATAGTATGCATAATACGCAATAGAAACAAAATCAACAGAATAGTGAATAGCAAAAGCTGATTAATAAAAATGTGAAATGCAATGAAACCAAAATATTATGAGAACAAAGTTACTCACAATAATCAATGGAATGCATGACATACTTTAATAACGATTGTTTTACAAAACTAATAAAACAAACACCTATTGTATAAATTTTATATTAACAATTAGTTTAGTAAACACGATACACCTGTGGAAGTCTAATCATATAACGTGGAAATATGTAATTTTAAACTAAGAACTCTACTCAAATATCATTAAATAGCTGAAGATTGGAATGTCAACATCTCAGTTTATAATATTATTTTAGTCAATATACCAGTTAATGAATGTAATTATGATCCTAACGGAATAAACATGGTGTCAGATTTCAAATCTCAAATAGTTTTATAACATTCACATATTTTATATTGAAATAATTATTATATGCCTATTTATCTAGTACTAGGGCAAATTCCGATGCTTCAACAATGAATAGGCGATGTATATGAATTAAATGGATAAAAATATGAGACATGTAAGACAAATAAGCTTAAAAGATGCAAAACAACGACACGCGTATATTACAGACCTTCACATATTTCCAGTGCTGTGGCGATCCGAATCCCAAGTGATAAGCAATGAAAAGAACGAAAAAAATTATTTCAAAAATCTTATAGTATTCTTATTAATAGAACATTGGCTGAACTGAAGTACTACGAAGAACTTCTAGCCAAGAGTGTAATTTTTACTAGTAAGTAGTGATATTGAAGAAGGGATTTAGGCTGATATGATTACAGCTGTTACCCATATGAAAACATGGGCGTTTCATTACTAACATTTTCTCCCCTGAAGAACTGGAGTGATTCAGTAGCAATATCCATAGTTAGTACAATATAATAAATCCATATACAAGTGCATTATGTCAACAAAATATTTAAAAATAACAATTATAACACAATATGCAATTACATAGTTTGATACTTAAAATTGAGTGAACGAATACATTAAAGATTGCATAAAACATGGTCAAAAGTGAGAGAGAACAGATAAATAAAAGTTTGAAGTCATCGATG